>JAKDEW010000837.1:0-108161 GCA_021963965.1 Artemisiospiza belli
GAAAGATTTTTTCTTGTTTTTTTTTTTTTTGTTTAACTGTTCATGCCATGTCCCTCATATCTTGCCCCGTAAGTTGTGTTTTCCTCCTTGACTTTTTCCCCTGCTTTTGAAATATCTGTGAGCTTTGTTTTGGCATCATTTAGTCCTTCGCACTGCACCTGACATAATCCCGGGCCATTTTCTTACATTCACTAAATTTACCAAATTTACATTTTTACTTTTCCTAATGCAATATTTCCGATGCTGTCTCCATCCACCGCCCCTCACTGCCTGAAGCCCTGCCCCTCACACAGGGAGCCCCAGCCATGACTGCCTAGTGCACCGCCCCGCACTGACTGGATCCCCACCCCTGAAAGCCTGGAACCCCGCGCCTCACTCATGGGGCCTTGCCCTTCATAATTGGAGCCCCGCCCCTCAAATATGGAGCCTTGCCCCTGACTGCATGGAGCCCTGCCCATCCCTCATGGATCCCCGCCCATCACTGGCTGGAGCCCTGCCCCACAAACATGGAGCCCTTTCCCTCACACATGGAGCCTTGCCCCTCTCTGGCTGGAGCCCTGCCACTAACACAAAGAGCCCCGGCCATCACTGCCCTGAGCCCCGCCCCTCACTGACTGGATCCCCACCCCTGAAAGCCTGGAACCCCGGCCTTCACTCATGGGGCCTTGCCCTTCATATTTGAAGCCCTGCCCCTCAAATATGGAGCCCTATCCCTCACTGCATGGAGCCCTGCCCATCCCACATGGAGCCCCCGCCCATCACTGGCTGGAGCCCTGCCCCACACACATGGAGCCTTTTCCCTCACACATGGAGCCCTGCCCCTCTCTGGCTGCAGCCCTAACCCTACACATGGAGCCTCGGCAATCACTGCCTAGAGCCCCACCCCTCACTGACTGGATCCCCACCCCTCACAGCCCGGAACCCCCGCCCCTCACGCATGGAACCCCTTCCCTCACTCATGGAGCCCTGCCCATCCCACATGGAGCCCCGCCCATCACTGGCTGGAGCCCTGCCCCACACACATGGAGCCGCTTCCGTCACACATAGAGCACCGCCCCTCACTGCCTGAAGCCCTGCCCCTCACACATGGAGCCCCGCGTTTGTAGGTCCTTCTTTTCGGTTTTGGCCTTCAGTGGGGATCAATTTTGGCAAGCTTTGCTGCATGTGTCTGCACTTGCTGGCGTATGGCCTGCCTGCATTTTGATGGCTTTGACTTTGGGAAAGATTTTTTCTTGTTTTTTTTTTTTTGTTTAACTGTTCATGCCATGTCCCTCATATCTTGCCCCGTAAGTTGTGCCTTCCTCCTTGACTATTTCCCCTGATTTTGCAACATCTCTTAGCTTAATTTTTGCATGTTTTGGTCCCCTCGCACCGCACCTCATATAATCCCGGGCCATTTTCTTAGAGTCACTAGATTTCCCAAATTTCCTTTTTTTCTCCTCCAATTGCAATTCCTTTGATGAAGTCTCCATTCCAGTGTGTTTGTAGGTCCTTCTTTTATGTTTGGGCCTTCAGTGGGGATGAATTTTGGCAAGCTTTGCTGCATGTGCCTGGACTTGCTGGTGTATGGCCTGCCTGCATTTTGATGGCTTTGACTTTGGAAAAATTTTTTTTTTTCGTTGTTTTGTGAAGTGTCCATGCCATGTCCCTCATATCTTGCCCCCTAAGTTGTGTCTTGCTCCTTGACTTTTTCCCCTGCTTTTGCAACATCTGTGAGCCTATTTTTTGCATGTTTTGGTCCTTTGCAATGCAGCTGATTTCCTCACAGCCTATTTTTTGAAGACATTAAAATTACTGATTTTCTGCTTTTTTCAATTGCATTTCATTTGAACTTATCTCCTTTCCAGAGTGTTTGCAAGCCTTTCTTTTGGGATTCACAAGATTCCTTTTCCCTTCCCGAAAGGAAATTTCATTTCCTTTCGGGAAGGGAAAAGAAATCTTGTGATTTCAATGGGGACGAATCGAAGAATCATTGGTGCATTTCCCTGCCCTTGATGGCATGCCATGCCTTTTGGTGGCTTTGACTTGGGGAAAGATTTTTTTCATTTTTTGGTTGATTTCTGAAGTGTCCATGCCATGTCCTCATATCTTGCCACCTAAGTTGTGTCTTCCTCCTTGACTTTTTCCCCTCCTTTTGCAACATCTGTGAGCTTAGTTTTTGCATCTTTTGGTCCTTCGCACTGCACCTGATATTATCCCGGGCCATTTCCTTACAGTCACTAAATTTCCCAAATTGTCATTTTTTCTCCTCCAATTACAATTCCTTTGATGGTGTCTCCGCTCCAGCCTGTTTGTAGGCCCTTATTTTCTGTTTTGGACTTCAGTGGGGATCAGATTTGGCAAGATTTGCTGCATGTGCCTGCACTTGCTGGCGTATGGCCTGCCTGCATTTTGAAGGCTTTGACTTTGGGAACGATTTTTTCTTGTTTTTCTTTTTTCTTGTTTTAAATATTCATGCCATGTCCCTCATATCTTGCCCCCTAAGTTGTGTTTTCCTCCTTGACTTTTTCCCCTGCTTTTGAAATATCTGTGAGCTTTGTTTTGGCATCATTTAGTCCTTCGCACTGCACCTGACATAATCCCGGGCCATTTTCTTACAGTCACTAAATTTACCAAATTTACATTTTTACTTTTCCTAATGCAATATTTCCGATGCTGTCTCCATCCACCGCCCCTCACTGCCTGAAGCCCTGCCCCTCACACAGGGAGCCCCAGCCATGACTGCCTAGTGCCCCGCCCCGCACTGACTGGATCCCCACCCCTGAAAGCCTGGAACCCCGCGCCTCACTCATGGGGCCTTGCCCTTCATAATTGGAGCCCCGCCCCTCAAAGATGGAGCCTTGCCCCTGACTGCATGGAGCCCTGCCCATCCCTCATGGATTCCCGCCCATCACTGGCTGGAGCCCTGCCCCACAAACATGGAGCCCTTTCCCTCACACATGGAGCCTTGCCCCTCTCTGGCTGGAGCCCTGCCACTAACACAAAGAGCCCCGGCCATCACTGCCCTGAGCCCCGCCCCTCACTGACTGGATCGCCACCCCTGAAAGCCTGGAACCCCGGCCTTCACTCATGGGGCCTTGCCCTTCATATTTGAAGCCCCGCCCCTCAGATATGGAGCCCTATCCCTCACTGCATGGAGCCCTGCCCATCCCACATGGAGCCCCGCCCATCACTGGCTGGAGCCCCGCCCCACACACATGGAGCCTTTTCTCTCACACATGGAGCCCTGCCCCTCTCTGGCTGCAGCCCTAACCCTAACACATGGAGCCTCGGCAATCACTGCCTAGAGCCCCACCCCTCATGACTGGATCCCCACCCCTCACAGCCCGGAACCCCGCCCCTCACGCATGGAACCCCTTCCCTCACTCATGGAGCCCTGCCCATCCCACATGGAGCCCCGCCCATCACTGGCTGGAGCCCTGCCCCACACACATGGAGCCACTTCCGTCACACATAGAGCACCGCCCCTCACTGCCTGAAGCCCTGCCCCTCACACATGGAGCCCCGCGTTTGTAGGTCCTTCTTTTCGGTTTTGGCCTTCAGTGGGGATCAATTTTGGCAAGCTTTGCTGCATGTGTCTGCACTTGCTGGCGTATGGCCTTCCTGCATTTTGAAGGCTTTGACTTTGGGAAAGATTTTTTCTTGGTTTTTTTTTTTTGTTTAACTGTTGATGCCATGTCCCTCATATCTTGCCCCGTAAGTTGTGTCTTCCTCCTTGACTATTTCCCCTGATTTTGCAACATCTCTTAACTTAATTTTTGCATCTTTTGGTCCTTTGCACTGCACCTCATATAATCCCGGGCCATTTTCTTAGAGTAACTAGATTTCCCAAATTTCCTTTTTTTCTCCTCCAATTGCAATTCCTTGGATGGAGTCTCCGTTACAGTGTGTTTGTAGGTCCTTCTTTTCTGTTTGGGCCTTCAGTGGGGATCAGATTTGGCAAGCTTTGCTGCATGTGCCTGGACTTGCTGGTGTATGGCCTGCCAGCATTTTGATGGCTTTGACTTTGGAAAAATTTTTTTTTTTCGTTGTTTTGTGAAGTGTCCATGCCATGTCCCTCATATCTTGCCCCCTAAGTTGTGTCTTCCTCCTTGACTTTTTCCCCTGCTTTTGCAACATCTGTGAGCCTATTTTTTGCATGTTTTGGTCCTTTGCAATGCAGCTGATTTCCTCACAGCCTATTTTTTGAAGACATTAAAATTACTGATTTTCTGCTTTTTTCAATTGCATTTCATTTGAACTTATCTCCTTTCCAGAGTGTTTGCAAGCCTTTCTTTTGGGATTCACAAGATTCCTTTTCCCTTCCCGAAAGGAAATTTCATTTCCTTTCGGGAAGGGAAAAGAAATCTTGTGATTTCAATGGGGACGAATCGAAGAATCATTGGTGCATTTCCCTGCCCTTGATGGCATGCCATGCCTTTTGGTGGCTTTGACTTGGGGAAAGATTTTTTTCATTTTTTGGTTGATTTCTGAAGTGTCCATGCCATGTCCTCATATCTTGCCACCTAAGTTGTGTCTTCCTCCTTGACTTTTTCCCCTGCTTTTGCAACATCTGTGAGCTTAGTTTTTGCATCTTTTGGTCCTTCGCACTGCACCTGATATTATCCCGGGCCATTTTCTTACAGTCACTAAATTTCCCAAATTTTCTTTTTTTCTCCTCCAATTACAATTCCTTTGATGGTGTCTCCGCTCCAGCCTGTTTGTAGGCCCTTATTTTCTGTTTTGGCCTTCAGTGGGGATCAGATTTGGCAAGCTTTGCTGCATGTGCCTGCACTTGCTGGCGTATGGCCTGCCTGCATTTTGAAGGCTTTGACTTTGGGAACGATTTTTTCTTGTTTTTCTTTTTTCTTGTTTTAAATATTCATGCCATGTCCCTCATATCTTGCCCCCTAAGTTGTGTTTTCCTCCTTGACTTTTTCCGCTGCTTTTGAAATATCTGTGAGCTTTGTTTTGGCATCATTTAGTCCTTCGCACTGCACCCGACATAATCCCGGGCCATTTTCTTACAGTCACTAAATTTACCAAATTTACATTTTTACTTTTCCTAATGCAATATTTCCGATGCTGTCTCCATCCACCGCCCCTCACTGCCTGAAGCCCTGCCCCTCACACAGGGAGCCCCAGCCATGACTGCCTAGTGCCCCGCCCCGCACTGACTGGATCCCCACCCCTGAAAGCCTGGAACCCCGCGCCTCACTCATGGGGCCTTGCCCTTCATAATTGGAGCCCCGCCCCTCAAATATGGAGCCTTGCCCCTGACTGCATGGAGCCCTGCCCATCCCTCATGGATCCCCGCCCATCACTGGCTGGAGCCCTGCCCCACAAACATGGAGCCCTTTCCCTCACACATGGAGCCTTGCCCCTCTCTGGCTGGAGCCCTGCCACTAACACAAAGAGCCCCGGCCATCACTGCCCTGAGCCCCGCCCCTCACTGACTGGATCCCCACCCCTGAAAGCCTGGAACCCCGGCCTTCACTCATGGGGCCTTGCCCTTCATATTTGAAGCCCCGCCCCTCAAATATGGAGCCCTATCCCTCACTGCATGGAGCCCTGCCCATCCCACATGGAGCCCCGCCCATCACTGGCTGGAGCCCTGCCCCACACACATGGAGCCTTTTCCCTCACACATGGAGCCCTGCCCCTCTCTGGCTGCAGCCCTAACCCTAACACATGGAGCCTCGGCAATCACTGCCTAGAGCCCCACCCCTCACTGACTGGATCCCCACCCCTCACAGCCCGGAACCCCGCCCCTCACACATGGAACCCCTTCCCTCACTCATGGAGCCCTGCCCATCCCACATGGAGCCCCGCCCATCACTGGCTGGAGCCCTGCCCCACACACATGGAGCCGCTTCCGTCACACATAGAGCACCGCCCCTCACTGCCTGAAGCCCTGCCCCTCACACATGGAGCCCCGCGTTTGTAGGTCCTTCTTTTCGGTTTTGGCCTTCAGTGGGGATCAATTTTGGCAAGCTTTGCTGCATGTGTCTGCACTTGCTGGCGTATGGCCTGCCTGCATTTTGATGGCTTTGACTTTGGGAAAGATTTTTTCTTGTTTTTTTTTTTTTGTTTAACTGTTCATGCCATGTCCCTCATATCTTGCCCCCTAAGTTGTGTCTTCGTCCTTGACTATTTCCCCTGATTTTGCAACATCTCTTAGCTTAATTTTTGCATCTTTTGGTCCTTCGCACTGCACCTCATATAATCCCGGGCCATTTTCTTAGAGTAACTAGATTTCCCAAATTTCCTTTTTTTCTCCTCCAATTGCAATTCCTTTGATGGAGTCTCCGTTCCAGTGTGTTTGTAGGTCCTTCTTTTCTGTTTGGGCCTTCAGTGGGGATCAGATTTGGCAAGCTTTGCTGCATGTGCCTGGACTTGCTGGTGTATGGCCTGCCAGCATTTTGATGGCTTTGACTTTGGAAAAATTTTTTTTTTTTCGTTGTTTTGTGAAGTGTCCATGCCATGTCCCTCATATCTTGCCCCCTAAGTTGTGTCTTCCTCCTTGACTTTTTCCCCTGCTTTTGCAACATCTGTGAGCCTATTTTTTGCATCTTTTGGTCCTTTGCAATGCAGCTGATTTCCTCACAGCCTATTTTTTGAAGACATTAAAATTACTGATTTTCTGCTTTTTTCAATTGCATTTCATTTGAACTTATCTCCTTTCCAGAGTGTTTGCAAGCCTTTCTTTTGGGATTCACAAGATTCCTTTTCCCTTCCCGAAAGGAAATTTCATTTCCTTTCGGGAAGGGAAAAGAAATCTTGTGATTTCAATGGGGACGAATCGAAGAATCCTTGGTGCATTTCCCTGCCCTTGATGGCATGCCATGCCTTTTGGTGGCTTTGACTTGGGGAAAGATTTTTTTCATTTTTTGGTTGATTTCTGAAGTGTCCATGCCATGTCCTCATATCTTGCCACCTAAGTTGTGTCTTCCTCCTTGACTTTTTCCCCTGCTTTTGCAACATCTGTGAGCTTAGTTTTTGCATCTTTTGGTCCTTCGCACTGCACCTGATATTATCCCGGGCCATTTCCTTACAGTCACTAAATTTCCCAAATTTTCTTTTTTTCTCCTCCAATTACAATTCCTTTGATGGTGTCTCCGCTCCAGCCTGTTTGTAGGCCCTTCTTTTCTGTTTTGGCCTTCAGTGGGGATCAGATTTGGCAAGCTTTGCTGCATGTGCCTGCACTTGCTGGCGTACGGCCTGCCTGCATTTTGAAGGCTTTGACTTTGGGAACGATTTTTTCTTGTTTTTCTTTTTTCTTGTTTTAAATATTCATGCCATGTCCCTCATATCTTGCCCCCTAAGTTGTGTTTTCCTCCTTGACTTTTTCCGCTGCTTTTGAAATATCTGTGAGCTTTGTTTTGGCATCATTTAGTCCTTCGCACTGCACCTGACAGAATCCCGGGCCATTTTCTTACAGTCACTAAATTTACCAAATTTACATTTTTACTTTTCCTAATGCAATATTTCCGATGCTGTCTCCATCCACCGCCCCTCACTGCCTGAAGCCCTGCCCCTCACACAGGGAGCCCCAGCCATGACTGCCTAGTGCCCCGCCCCGCACTGACTGGATCCCCACCCCTGAAAGCCTGGAACCCCGCGCCTCACTCATGGGGCCTTGCCCTTCATAATTGGAGCCCCGCCCCTCAAATATGGAGCCTTGCCCCTGACTGCATGGAGCCCTGCCCATCCCTCATGGATCCCCGCCCATCACTGGCTGGAGCCCTGCCCCACAAACATGGAGCCCTTTCCCTCACACATGGAGCCTTGCCCCTCTCTGGCTGGAGCCCTGCCACTAACACAAAGAGCCCCGGCCATCACTGCCCTGAGCCCCGCCCCTCACTGACTGGATCCCCACCCCTGAAAGCCTGGAACCCCGGCCTTCACTCATGGGGCCTTGCCCTTCATATTTGAAGCCCCGCCCCTCAGATATGGAGCCCTATCCCTCACTGCATGGAGCCCTGCCCATCCCACATGGAGCCCTGCCCATCACTGGCTGGAGCCCCGCCCCACACACATGGAGCCTTTTCCCTCACACATGGAGCCCTGCCCCTCTCTGGCTGCAGCCCTAACCCTAACACATGGAGCCTCGGCAATCACTGCCTAGAGCCCCACCCCTCACTGACTGGATCCCCACCCCTCACAGCCCGGAACCCCGCCCCTCACGCATGGAACCCCTTCCCTCACTCATGGAGCCCTGCCCATCCCACATGGAGCCCCGCCCATCACTGGCTGGAGCCCTGCCCCACACACATGGAGCCGCTTCCGTCACACATAGAGCACCGCCCCTCACTGCCTGAAGCCCTGCCCCTCACACATGGAGCCCCGCGTTTGTAGGTCCTTCTTTTCGGTTTTGGCCTTCAGTGGGGATCAATTTTGGCAAGCTTTGCTGCATGTGTCTGCACTTGCTGGCGTATGGCCTGCCTGCATTTTGATGGCTTTGACTTTGGGAAAGATTTTCTCTTGTTTTTTTTTTTTGTTTAACTGTTGATGCCATGTCCCTCATATCTTGCCCCCTAAGTTGTGTCTTCCTCCTTGACTATTTCCCCTGATTTTGCAACATCTCTTAGCTTAATTTTTGCATCTTTTGGTCCTTCGCACTGCACCTCATATAATCCCGAGCCATTTTCTTAGAGTCACTAGATTTCCCAAATTTCCTTTTTTTCTCCTCCAATTGCAATTCCTTTGATGGAGTCTCCGTTCCAGTGTGTTTGTAGGTCCTTCTTTTCTGTTTGGGCCTTCAGTGGGGATGAATTTTGGCAAGCTTTGCTGCATGTGCCTGGACTTGCTGGTGTATGGCCTGCCTGCATTTTGATGGCTTTGACTTTGGAAAAATTTTTTTTTTTTCGTTGTTTTGTGAAGTGTCCATGCCATGTCCCTCATATCTTGCCCCCTAAGTTGTGTCTTGCTCCTTGACTTTTTCCCCTGCTTTTGCAACATCTGTGAGCCTATTTTTTGCATGTTTTGGTCCTTTGCAATGCAGCTGATTTCCTCACAGCCTATTTTTTGAAGACATTAAAATTACTGATTTTCTGCTTTTTTCAATTGCATTTCATTTGAACTTATCTCCTTTCCAGAGTGTTTGCAAGCCTTTCTTTTGGGATTCACAAGATTCCTTTTCCCTTCCCGAAAGGAAATGAAATTTCCTTTCGGGAAGGGAAAAGAAATCTTGTGATTTCAATGGGGACGAATCGAAGAATCATTGGTGCATTTCCCTGCCCTTGATGGCATGCCATACCTTTTGGTGGCTTTGACTTGGGGAAAGATTTTTTTCATTTTTTGGTTGATTTCTGAAGTGTCCATGCCATGTCCTCATATCTTGCCACCTAAGTTGTGTCTTCCTCCTTGACTTTTTCCCCTGCTTTTGCAACATCTGTGAGCTTAGTTTTTGCATCTTTTGGTCCTTCACACTGCACCTGATATTATCCCGGGCCATTTTCTTACAGTCACTAAATTTCCCAAATTTTCTTTTTTTCTCCTCCAATTACAATTCCTTTGATGGTGTCTCCGCTCCAGCCTGTTTGTAGGCCCTTATTTTCTGTTTTGGCCTTCAGTGGGGATCAGATTTGGCAAGCTTTGCTGCATGTGCCTGCACTTGCTGGTGAATGGCCTGCCTGCATTTTGAAGGCTTTGACTTTGGGAACGATTTTTTCTTGTTTTTCTTTTTTCTTGTTTTAAATATTCATGCCATGTCCCTCATATCTTGCCCCCTAAGTTGTGTTTTCCTCCTTGACTTTTTCCGCTGCTTTTGAAATATCTGTGAGCTTTGTTTTGGCATCATTTAGTCCTTCGCACTGCACCTGACAGAATCCCGGGCCATTTTCTTACAGTCACTAAATTTACCAAATTTACATTTTTACTTTTCCTAATGCAATATTTCCGATGCTGTCTCCATCCACCGCCCCTCACTGCCTGAAGCCCTGCCCCTCAGACAGGGAGCCCCAGCCATGACTGCCTAGTGCCCCGCCCCGCACTGACTGGATCCCCACCCCTGAAAGCCTGGAACCCCGCGCCTCACTCATGGGGCCTTGCCCTTCATAATTGGAGCCCCGCCCCTCAAATATGGAGCCTTGCCCCTGACTGCATGGAGCCCTGCCCATCCCTCATGGATCCCCGCCCATCACTGGCTGGAGCCCTGCCCCACAAACATGGAGCCCTTTCCCTCACACATGGAGCCTTGCCCCTCTCTGGCTGGAGCCCTGCCACTAACACAAAGAGCCCCGGCCATCACTGCCCTGAGCCCCGCCCCTCACTGACTGGATCCCCACCCCTGAAAGCCTGGAACCCCGGCCTTCACTCATGGGGCCTTGCCCTTCATATTTGAAGCCCCGCCCCTCAAATATGGAGCCCTATCCCTCACTGCATGGAGCCCTGCCCATCCCACATGGAGCCCCGCCCATCACTGGCTGGAGCCCCGCCCCACACACATGGAGCCTTTTCCCTCACACATGGAGCCCTGCCCCTCTCTGGCTGCAGCCCTAACCCTAACACATGGAGCCTCGGCAATCACTGCCTAGAGCCCCACCCCTCATGACTGGATCCCCACCCCTCAAAGCCCGGGACCCCGCCCCTCACGCATGGAACCCCTTCCCTCACTCATGGAGCCCTGCCCATCCCACATGGAGCCCCGCCCATCACTGGCTGGAGCCCTGCCCCACACACATGGAGCCGCTTCCGTCACACATAGAGCACCGCCCCTCACTGCCTGAAGCCCTGCCCCTCACACATGGAGCCCCGCGTTTGTAGGTCCTTCTTTTCGGTTTTGGCCTTCAGTGGGGATCAATTTTGGCAAGCTTTGCTGCATGTGTCTGCACTTGCTGGCGTATGGCCTGCCTGCATTTTGATGGCTTTGACTTTGGGAAAGATTTTTTCTTGTTTTTTTTTTTTTGTTTAACTGTTCATGCCATGTCCCTCATATCTTGCCCCCTAAGTTGTGTCTTCCTCCTTGACTATTTCCCCTGATTTTGCAACATCTCTTAGCCTAATTTTTGTATCTTTTGGTCCTTCGCACTGCACCTCATATAATCCCGGGCCATTTTCTTTGAGTCACTAAATTTCCCAAATTTCCTTTTTTTCTTCTCCAATTGCAATTCCTTTGATGGAGTCTCCATTCCAGTGTGTTTGTAGGTCCTTATTTCCTGTGTTGGCCTTCATTGGGTATCAGATTTGGCAAGCTTTTCTGCATGTGCCTGGACTTGCTGGTGTATGGCCTGCCTGCATTTTGATGGCTTTAACTTTGGAAAAATTTTTTTTTTTTTGTTGTTTTGTGAAGTGTCCATGCCATGTCCCTCATATCTTGCCCCCTAAGTTGTGTCTTCCTCCTTGACTTTTTCCCCTGCTTTTGCAACATCTGTGAGCCTATTTTTTGCATGTTTTGGTCCTTTGCAATGCAGCTGATTTCCTCACAGCCTATTTTTTGAAGACATTAAAATTACTGATTTTCTGCTTTTTGCAATTGCATTTCATTTGAACTTATCTCCTTTCCAGAGTGTTTGCAAGCCTTTCTTTTGGGATTCACAAGATTCCTTTTCCCTTCCCGAAAGGAAATTTCATTTCCTTTCGGGAAGGGAAAAGAAATCTTGTGATTTCGATGGGGACGAATCGAAGAATCATTGGTGCATTTCCCTGCCCTTGATGGCATGCCATGCCTTTTGGTGGCTTTGACTTGGGGAAAGATTTTTTTCATTTTTTGGTTGATTTCTGAAGTGTCCATGCCATGTCCCCATATCTTGCCACCTAAGTTGTGTCTTCCTCCTTGACTTTTTCCCCTGCTTTTGCAACATCTGTGAGCTTAGTTTTTGCATCTTTTGGTCCTTCGCACTGCACCTGATATTATCCCGGACCATTTCCTTACAGTCACTAAATTTCCCAAATTTTCTTTTTTTCTCCTCCAATTACAATTCCTTTGATGGTGTCTCCGCTCCAGCCTGTTTGTAGGCCCTTATTTTCTGTTTTGGCCTTCAGTGGGGATCAGATTTGGCAAGCTTTGCTGCATGTGCCTGCACTTGCTGGCGAATGGCCTGCCTGCATTTTGAAGGCTTTGACTTTGGGAAAGATTTTTTCTTGTTTTTTTTTTTTTTTGTTTAACTGTTCATGCCATGTCCCTCATATCTTGCCCCCTAAGTTGTGTTTTCCTCCTTGACTATTTCCCCTGCTTTTGAAATATCTGTGAGCTTTGTTTTGGCATCATTTAGTCCTTCGCACTGCACCTGACATAATCCTGGGCCATTTTCTTACAGTCACTAAATTTACCAAATTTACATTTTTACTTTACCTAATGCAATATTTCCGATGCTGTCTCCATCCACCGCCCCTCACTGCCTGAAGCCCTGCCCCTCAGACAGGGAGCCCCAGCCATGACTGCCTAGTGCCCCGCCCCGCACTGACTGGATCCCCACCCCTGAAAGCCTGGAACCCCGGCCTTCACTCATGGGGCCTTGCCCTTCATATTTGAAGCCCCGCCCCTCAAATATGGAGCCCTATCCCTCACTGCATTGAGCCCTGCCCATCCCACATGGAGCCCCGCCCATCACTGGCTGGAGCCCCACCCCACACACATGGAGCCTTTTCCCTCACACATGGAGCCCTGCCCCTCTCTGGCTGCAGCCCTAACCCTAACACATGGAGCCTCGGCAATCACTGCCTAGAGCCCCACCCCTCACTGACTGGATCCCCACCCCTCACAGCCCGGAACCCCGCCCCTCACGCATGGAACCCCTTCCCTCACTCATGGAGCCCTGCCCATCCCACATGGAGCCCCGCCCGTCACTGGCTGGAGCCCTGCCCCACACACATGGAGCCGCTTCTGTCACACATAGAGCACCGCCCCTCACTGCCTGAAGCCCTGCCCCTCACACATGGAGCCCCGCGTTTGTAGGTCCTTCTTTTCGGTTTTGGCCTTCAGTGGGGATCAATTTTGGCAAGCTTTGCTGCATGTGTCTGCACTTGCTGGCGTATGGCCTGCCTGCATTTTGATGGCTTTGACTTTGGGAAAGATTTTTTCTTGTTTTTTTTTTTTTGTTTAACTGTTCATGCCATTTCCCTCATTTCTTGCCCCGTAAGTTGTGTCTTCCTCCTTGACTATTTCCCCTGATTTTGCAACATCTCTTAGCTTAATTTTTGCATGTTTTGGTCCTTTGCACTGCACCTCATATAATCCTGGGCCATTTTCTTAGAGTAACTAGATTTCCCAAATTTCCTTTTTTTCTCCTCCAATTGCAATTCCTTTGATGGAGTCTCCGTTCCAGTGTGTTTGTAGGTCCTTCTTTTCTGTTTGGGCCTTCAGTGGGGATGAATTTTGGCAAGCTTTGCTGCATGTGCCTGGACTTGCTGGTGTATGGCCTGCCTGCATTTTGATGGCTTTGACTTTGGAAAAATTTTTTTTTTTCATTGTTTTGTGAAGTGTCCATGCCATGTCCCTCATATCTTGCCCCCTAAGTTGTGTCTTCCTCCTTGACTTTTTCCCCTGCTTTTGCAACATCTGTGAGCCTATTTTTTGCATGTTTTGGTCCTTTGCAATGCAGCTGATTTCCTCACAGCCTATTTTTTGAAGACATTAAAATTACTGATTTTCTGCTTTTTTCAATTGCATTTCATTTGAACTTATCTCCTTTCCAGAGTGTTTGCAAGCCTTTCTTTTGGGATTCACAAGATTCCTTTTCCCTTCCCGAAAGGAAATTTCATTTCCTTTCGGGAAGGGAAAAGAAATCTTGTGATTTCAATGGGGACGAATCGAAGAATCATTGGTGCATTTCCCTGCCCTTGATGGCATGCCATGCCTTTTGGTGGCTTTGACTTGGGGAAAGATTTTTTTCATTTTTTGGTTGATTTCTGAAGTGTCCATGCCATGTCCTCATATCTTGCCACCTAAGTTGTGTCTTCCTCCTTGACTTTTTCCCCTGCTTTTGCAACATCTGTGAGCTTAGTTTTTGCATCTTTTGGTCCTTCGCACTGCACCTGATATTATCCCGGGCCATTTTCTTACAGTCACTAAATTTCCCAAATTTTCTTTTTTTCTCCTCCAATTACAATTCCTTTGATGGTGTCTCCGCTCCAGCCTGTTTGTAGGCCCTTATTTTCTGTTTTGGCCTTCAGTGGGGATCAGATTTGGCAAGCTTTGCTGCATGTGCCTGCACATGCTGGCGTATGGCCTGCCTGCATTTTGAAGGCTTTGACTTTGGGAACGATTTTTTCTTGTTTTTCTTTTTTCTTGTTTTAAATATTCATGCCATGTCCCTCATATCTTGCCCCCTAAGTTGTGTTTTCCTCCTTGACTTTTTCCCCTGCTTTTGAAATATCTGTGAGCTTTGTTTTGGCATCATTTAGTCCTTCGCACTGCACCTGACATAATCCCGGGCCATTTTCTTACAGTCACTAAATTTACCAAATTTACATTTTTACTTTTCCTAATGCAATATTTCCGATGCTGTCTCCATCCACCGCCCCTCACTGCCTGAAGCCCTGCCCCTCACACAGGGAGCCCCAGCCATGACTGCCTTGTGCCCCGCCCCACACTGACTGGATCCCCACCCCTGAAAGCCTGGAACCCCGCGCCTCACTCATGGGGCCTCGCCCTTCATAATTGGAGCCCCGCCCCTCAAATATGGAGCCTTGCCCCTGACTGCATGGAGCCCTGCCCATCCCTCATGGATCCCCGCCCATCACTGGCTGGAGCCCTGCCCCACAAACATGGAGCCCTTTCCCTCACACATGGAGCCTTGCCCCTCTCTGGCTGGAGCCCTGCCACTAACACAAAGAGCCCCGGCCATCACTGCCCTGAGCCCCGCCCCTCACTGACTGGATCCCCACCCCTGAAAGCCTGGAACCCCGGCCTTCACTCATGGGGCCTTGCCCTTCATATTTGAAGCCCCGCCCCTCAAATATGGAGCCCTATCCCTCACTGCATGGAGCCCTGCCCATCCCACATGGAGCCCCGCCCATCACTGGCTGGAGCCCCGCCCCACACACATGGAGCCTTTTCCCTCACACATGGAGCCCCGCCCCTCTCTGGCTGCAGCCCTAACCCTAACACATGGAGCCTCGGCAATCACTGCCTAGAGCCCCACCCCTCACTGACTGGATCCCCACCCCTCACAGCCCGGAACCCCGCCCCTCACGCGTGGAACCCCTTCCCTCACTCATGGAGCCCTGCCCATCCCACATGGAGCCCCGCCCATCACTGCCTGGAGCCCTGCCCCACACACATGGAGCCGCTTCCGTCACACATAGAGCACCGCCCCTCACTGCCTGAAGCCCTGCCCCTCACACATGGAGCCCCGCGTTTGTAGGTCCTTCTTTTCGGTTTTGGCCTTCAGTGGGGATCAATTTTGGCAAGCTTTGCTGCATGTGCCTGCACATGCTGGCGTATGGCCTGCCTGCATTTTGATGGCTTTGACTTTGGGAAAGATTTTTTCTTGTTTTTTTTTTTTTTGTTTAACTGTTCATGCCATGTCCCTCATATCTTGCCCCCTAAGTTGTGTCTTCCTCCTTGACTATTTCCCCTGATTTTGCAACATCTCTTAGCTTAATTTTTGCATCTTTTGGTCCTTCACACTGCACCTGATATTTTCCCGGGCCATTTTCTTACAGTCACTAAATTTCCCAAATTTTCTTTTTTTCTCCTCCAATTACAATTCATTTGATGGTGTCTCCGCTCCAGCCTGTTTGTAGGCCCTTATTTTCTGTTTTGGCCTTCAGTGGGGATCAGATTTGGCAAGCTTTGCTGCATGTGCCTGCACTTGCTGGCGAATGGCCTGCCTGCATTTTGAAGGCTTTGACTTTGGGAACGATTTTTTCTTGTTTTTCTTTTTTCTTGTTTTAAATATTCATGCCATGTCCCTCATATCTTGCCCCCTAAGTTGTGTCTTCCTCCTTGACTATTTCCCCTGATTTTGCAACATCTCTTAGCTTAATTTTTGCATCTTTTGGTCCTTCGCACTGCACCTGACATAATCCCGGGCCATTTTCTTACAGTCACTAAATTTACCAAATTTACATTTTTACTTTTCCTAATGCAATATTTCCGATGCTGTCTCCATCCACCGCCCCTCACTGCCTGAAGCCCTGCCCCTCACACAGGGAGCCCCAGCCATGACTGCCTAGTGCCCCGTCCCGCACTGACTGGATCCCCACCCCTGAAAGCCTGGAACCCCGCGCCTCACTCATGGGGCCTTGCCCTTCATAATTGGAGCCCCGCCCCTCAAATATGGAGCCTTGCCCCTGACTGCATGGAGCCCTGCCCATCCCTCATGGAGCCCTGCCCATCACTGGCTGGAGCCCTGCCCCACAAACATGGAGCCCTTTCCCTCACACATGGAGCCTTGCCCCTCTCTGGCTGGAGCCCTGCCACTAACACAAAGAGCCCCGGCCATCACTGCCCTGAGCCCCGCCCCTCACTGACTGGATCCCCACCCCTGAAAGCCTGGAACCCCAGCCTTCACTCATGGGGCCTTGCCCTTCATATTTGAAGCCCCGCCCCTCAAATATGGAGCCCTATCCCTCACTGCATGGAGCCCTGCCCATCCCACATGGAGCCCCGCCCATCACTGCCTGGAGCCCTGCCCCACACACATGGAGCCTTTTCCCTCACACATGGAGCCCTGCCCCTCTCTGGCTGCAGCCCTAACCCTAACACATGGAGCCTCGGCAATCACTGCCTAGAGCCCCACCCCTCACTGACTGGATCCCCACCCCTCACAGCCCGGAACCCCGCCCCTCACGCATGGAACCCCTTCCCTCACTCATGGAGCCCTGCCCATCCCACATGGAGCCACGCCCATCACTGCCTGAAGCCCTGCCCCTCACACATGGAGCCCCGCGTTTGTAGGTCCTTCTTTTCGGTTTTGGCCTTCAGTGGGGATCAATTTTGGCAAGCTTTGCTGCATGTGTCTGCACTTGCTGGCGTATGGCCTGCCTGCATTTTGATGGCTTTGACTTTGGGAAAGATTTTTTCTTGTTTTTTTTTTTTTGTTTAACTGTTGATGCCATGTCCCTCATATCTTGCCCCGTAAGTTGTGTCTTCCTCCTTGACTATTTCCCCTGATTTTGCAACATCTCTTAGCTTAATTTTTGCATCTTTTGGTCCTTCGCACTGCACCTCATATAATCCCGGGCCATTTTCTTAGAGTAACTAAATTTCCCAAATTTCCTTTTTTTCTCCTCCAATTGCAATTCCTTTGATGGAGTCTCCATTCCAGTGTGTTTGTAGGTCCTTATTTTCTGTGTTGGCCTTCAGTGGGGATCAGATTTGGCAAGCTTTGCTGCATGTGCCTGGACTTGCTGGTGTATGGCCTGCCTGCATTTTGATGGCTTTGACTTTGGAAAAATTTTTTTTTTGTTGTTGTTTTTTGAAGTGTCCATGCCATGTCCCTCATATCTTGCCCCCTAAGTTGTGTCTTCCTCCTTGACTTTTCCCCCTGCTTTTGCAACATCTGTGAGCCTATTTTTTGCATGTTTTGGTCCTTTGCAATGCAGCTGATTTCCTCACAGCCTATTTTTTGAAGACATTAAAATTACTGATTTTCTGCTTTTTTCAATTGCATTTCATTTGAACTTATCTCCTTTCCAGAGTGTTTGCAAGCCTTTCTTTTGGGATTCACAAGATTCCTTTTCCCTTCCCGAAAGGAAATTTCATTTCCTTTCCTCAAGGGAAAAGAAATCTTGTGATTTCAATGGGGACGAATCGAAGAATCATTGGTGCATTTCCCTGCCCTTGATGGCATGCCATGCCGTTTGGTGGCTTTGACTTGGGGAAAGATTTTTTGAATTTTTTGGTTGATTTCTGAAGTGTCCATGCCATGTCCTCATATCTTGCCACCTAAGTTGTGTCTTCCTCCTTGACTTTTTCCCCTGCTTTTGCAACATCTGTGAGCTTAGTTTTTGCATCTTTTGGTCCTTCGCACTGCACCTGATATTATCCCGGGCCATTTCCTTACAGTCACTAAATTTCCCAAATTTTCTTTTTTTCTCCTCCAATTACAATTCCTTTGATGGTGTCTCCGCTCCAGCCTGTTTGTAGGCCCTTATTTTCTGTTTTGGCCTTCAGTGGGGATCAGATTTGGCAAGCTTTGCTGCATGTGCCTGCACTTGCTGGCGTATGGCCTGCCTGCATTTTGAAGGCTTTGACTTTGGGAACGATTTTTTCTTGTTTTTCTTTTTTCTTGTTTTAAATATTCATGCCATGTCCCTCATATCTTGCCCCCTAAGTTGTGTTTTCCTCCTTGACTTTTTCCCCTGCTTTTGAAATATCTGTGAGCTTTGTTTTGGCATCATTTAGTCCTTCGCACTGCACCTGACATAATCCCGGGCCATTTTCTTACAGTCACTAAATTTACCAAATTTACATTTTTACTTTTCCTAATGCAATATTTCCGATGCTGTCTCCATCCACCGCCCCTCACTGCCTGAAGCCCTGCCCCTCACACAGGGAGCCCCAGCCATGACTGCCTAGTGCCCCGCCCCACACTGACTGGATCCCCACCCCTGAAAGCCTGGAACCCCGCGCCTCACTCATGGGGCCTCGCCCTTCATAATTGGAGCCCCGCCCCTCAAATATGGAGCCTTGCCCCTGACTGCATGGAGCCCTGCCCATCCCTCATGGATCCCCGCCCATCACTGGCTGGAGCCCTGCCCCACAAACATGGAGCCCTTTCCCTCACACATGGAGCCTTGCCCCTCTCTGGCTGGAGCCCTGCCACTAACACAAAGAGCCCCGGCCATCACTGCCCTGAGCCCCGCCCCTCACTGACTGGATCCCCACCCCTGAAAGCCTGGAACCCCGGCCTTCACTCATGGGGCCTTGCCCTTCATATTTGAAGCCCCGCCCCTCAAATATGGAGCCCTATCCCTCACTGCATGGAGCCCTGCCCATCCCACATGGAGCCCCGCCCATCACTGGCTGGAGCCCCGCCCCACACACATGGAGCCTTTTCCCTCACACATGGAGCCCCGCCCCTCTCTGGCTGCAGCCCTAACCCTAACACATGGAGCCTCGGCAATCACTGCCTAGAGCCCCACCCCTCACTGACTGGATCCCCACCCCTCACAGCCCGGAACCCCGCCCCTCACGCGTGGAACCCCTTCCCTCACTCATGGAGCCCTGCCCATCCCACATGGAGCCCCGCCCATCACTGCCTGGAGCCCTGCCCCACACACATGGAGCCGCTTCCGTCACACATAGAGCACCGCCCCTCACTGCCTGAAGCCCTGCCCCTCACACATGGAGCCCCGCGTTTGTAGGTCCTTCTTTTCGGTTTTGGCCTTCAGTGGGGATCAATTTTGGCAAGCTTTGCTGCATGTGTCTGCACTTGCTGGCGTATGGCCTGCCTGCATTTTGATGGCTTTGACTTTGGGAAAGATTTTTTCTTGTTTTTTTTTTTTTGTTTAACTGTTCATGCCATGTCCCTCATATCTTGCCCCCTAAGTTGTGTCTTCCTCCTTGACTATTTCCCCTGATTTTGCAACATCTCTTAGCTTAATTTTTGCATCTTTTGGTCCTTCGCACTGCACCTCATATAATCCCGGGCCATTTTCTTAGAGTAACTAGATTTCCCAAATTTCCTTTTTTTCTCCTCCAATTGCAATTCCTTTGATGGAGTCTCCGTTCCAGTGTGTTTGTAGGTCCTTCTTTTCTGTTTGGGCCTTCAGTGGGGATCAATTTTGGCAAGCTTTGCTGCATGTGCCTGGACTTCCTGGTGTATGGCCTGCCTGCATTTTGATGGCTTTGACTTTGGGAAAGATTTTTTCTTGTTTTTTTTTTTTTGTTTTACTGTTCATGACATGTCCCTCATATCTTGCCCCCTAAGTTGTGTCTTCCTCCTTGACTTTTTCCCCTGCTTTTGCAACATCTGTGAGCCTATTTTTTGCATGTTTTGGTCCTTTGCAATGCAGCTGATTTCCTCACAGCCTATTTTTTGAAGACATTAAAATTACTGATTTTCTGCTTTTTTCAATTGCATTTCATTTGAACTTATCTCCTTTCCAGAGTGTTTGCAAGCCTTTCTTTTGGGATTCACAAGATTCCTTTTCCCTTCCCGAAAGGAAATTTCATTTCCTTTCCTCAAGGGAAAAGAAATCTTGTGATTTCAATGGGGACCAATCGAAGAATCATTGGTGCATTTCCCTGCCCTTGATGGCATGCCATGCTTTTTGGTGGCTTTGACTTGGGGAAAGATTTTTTTCATTTTTTGGTTGATTTCTGAAGTGTCCATGCCATGTCCTCATATCTTGCCACCTAAGTTGTGTCTTCCTCCTTGACTTATTCCCCTGCTTTTGCAACATCTGTGAGCTTAGTTTTTGCATCTTTTGGTCCTTCACACTGCACCTGATATTATCCCGGGCCATTTTCTTACAGTCACTAAATTTCCCAAATTTTCTTTTTTTCTCCTCCAATTACAATTCCTTTGATGGTGTCTCCGCTCCAGCCTGTTTGTAGGCCCTTATTTTCTGTTTTGGCCTTCAGTGGGGATCAGATTTGGCAAGCTTTGCTGCATGTGCCTGCACTTGCTGGCGTATGGCCTGCCTGCATTTTGAAGGCTTTGACTTTGGGAACGATTTTTTCTTGTTTTTCTTTTTTCTTGTTTTAAATATTCATGCCATGTCCCTCATATCTTGCCCCCTAAGTTGTGTTTTCCTCCTTGACTTTTTCCGCTGCTTTTGAAATATCTGTGAGCTTTGTTTTGGCATCATTTAGTCCTTCGCACTGCACCTGACATAATCCCGGGCCATTTTCTTACAGTCACTAAATTTACCAAATTTACATTTTTACTTTTCCTAATGCAATATTTCCGATGCTGTCTCCATCCACCGCCCCTCACTGCCTGAAGCCCTGCCCCTCACACAGGGAGCCCCAGCCATGACTGCCTAGTGCCCCGCCCCTCACTGACTGGATCCCCACCCCTGAAAGCCTGGAACCCCGCGCCTCACTCATGGGGCCTTGCCCTTCATAATTGGAGCCCCGCCCCTCAAATATGGAGCCTTGCCCCTGACTGCATGGAGCCCTGCCCATCCCTCATGGATCCCCGCCCATCACTGGCTGGAGCCCTGCCCCACAAACATGGAGCCCTTTCCCTCACACATGGAGCCTTGCCCCTCTCTGGCTGGAGCCCTGCCACTAACACAAAGAGGCCCGGCCATCACTGCCCTGAGCCCCGCCCCTCACTGACTGGATCCCCACCCCTGAAAGCCTGGAACCCCGGCCTTCACTCATGGGGCCTTGCCCTTCATATTTGAAGCCCCGCCCCTCAAATATGGAGCCCTATCCCTCACTGCATGGAGCCCTGCCCATCCCACATGGAGCCCCGCCCATCACTGGCTGGAGCCCTGCCCCACACACATGGAGCCTTTTCCCTCACACATGGAGCCCTGCCCCTCTCTGGCTGCAGCCCTAACCCTAACACATGGAGCCTCGGCAATCACTGCCTAGAGCCCCACCCCTCACTGACTGGATCCCCACCCCTCACAGCCCGGAACCCCGCCCCTCACGCATGGAACCCCTTCCCTCACTGCATGGAGCCCTGCCCATCCCACATGGAGCCCCGCCCATCACTGGCTGGAGCCCTGCCCCACACACATGGAGCCGCTTCCGTCACACATAGAGCACCGCCCCTCACTGCCTGAAGCCCTGCCCCTCACACATGGAGCCCCGCGTTTGTAGGTCCTTCTTTTCGGTTTTGGCCTTCAGTGGGGATCAATTTTGGCAAGCTTTGCTGCATGTGTCTGCACTTGCTGGCGTATGGCCTGCCTGCATTTTGATGGCTTTGACTTTGGGAAAGATTTTTTCTTGTTTTTTTTTTTTTGTTTAACTGTTCATGCCATGTCCCTCATATCTTGCCCCGTAAGTTGTGCCTTCCTCCTTGACTATTTCCCCTGATTTTGCAACATCTCTTAGCTTAATTTTTGCATCTTTTGGTCCTTCGCACTGCACCTCATATAATCCCGGGCCATTTTCTTAGAGTAACTAGATTTCCCAAATTTCCTTTTTTTCTCCTCCAATTGCAATTCCTTTGATGGAGTCTCCATTCCAGTGTGTTTGTAGGTCCTTCTTTTCTGTTTGGGCCTTCAGTGGGGATGAATTTTGGCAAGCTTTGCTGCATGTGCCTGGACTTGCTGGTGTATGGCCTGCCTGCATTTTGATGGCTTTGACTTTGGAAAAATTTTTTTTTTTTTCGTTGTTTTGTGAAGTGTCCATGCCATGTCCCTCATATCTTGCCCCCTAAGTTGTGTCTTCCTCCTTGACATTTTCCCCTGCTTTTGCAACATCTCTGAGCCTATTTTTTGCATGTTTTGGTCCTTTGCAATGCAGCTGATTTCCTCACAGCCTATTTTTTGACGACATTAAAATTACTGATTTTCTGCTTTTTTCAATTGCATTTCATTTGAACTTATCTCCTTTCCAGAGTGTTTGCAAGCCTTTCTTTTGGGATTCACAAGATTCCTTTTCCCTTCCCGAAAGGAAATTTCATTTCCTTTCCTCAAGGGAAAAGAAATCTTGTGATTTCAATGGGGACCAATCGAAGAATCATTGGTGCATTTCCCTGCCCTTGATGGCATGCCATGCCTTTTGGTGGCTTTGACTTGGGGAAAGATTTTTTTCATTTTTTGGTTGATTTCTGAAGTGTCCATGCCATGTCCTCATATCTTGCCACCTAAGTTGTGTCTTCCTCCTTGACTTTTTCCCCTGCTTTTGCAACATCTGTGAGCTTAGTTTTTGCATCTTTTGGTCCTTCGCACTGCACCTGATATTATCCCGGACCATTTCCTTACAGTCACTAAATTTCCCAAATTTTCTTTTTTTCTCCTCCAATTGCAATTCCTTTGATGGTGTCTCCGCTCCAGCCTGTTTGTAGGCCCTTATTTTCTGTTTTGGCCTTCAGTGGGGATCAGATTTGGCAAGATTTGCTGCATGTGCCTGCACTTGCTGGCGAATGGCCTGCCTGCATTTTGAAGGCTTTGACTTTGGGAAAGATTTTTTCTTGTTTTTTTTTTTTTTTTGTTTAACTGTTCATGCCATGTCCCTCATATCTTGCCCCGTAAGTTGTGTTTTCCTCCTTGACTTTTTCCCCTGCTTTTGAAATATCTGTGAGCTTTGTTTTGGCATCATTTAGTCCTTCGCACTGCACCTGACATAATCCCGGGCCATTTTCTTACAGTCACTAAATTTACCAAATTTACATTTTTACTTTTCCTAATGCAATATTTCCGATGCTGTCTCCATCCACCGCCCCTCACTGCCTGAAGCCCTGCCCCTCACACAGGGAGCCCCAGCCATGACTGCCTAGTGCACCGCCCCGCACTGACTGGATCCCCACCCCTGAAAGCCTGGAACCCCGCGC
This sequence comes from Artemisiospiza belli, assembly GCA_021963965.1. Classification (NCBI taxonomy): domain Eukaryota; kingdom Metazoa; phylum Chordata; class Aves; order Passeriformes; family Passerellidae; genus Artemisiospiza; species Artemisiospiza belli. The sequence continues at coordinate 23,331 of JAKDEW010000837.1, forward strand.
CTCACTCATGGGGCCTTGCCCTTCATAATTGGAGCCCCGCCCCTCAAATATGGAGCCTTGCCCCTGACTGCATGGAGCCCTGCCCATCCCTCATGGATCCCCGCCCATCACTGGCTGGAGCCCTGCCCCACAAACATGGAGCCCTTTCCCTCACACATGGAGCCTTGCCCCTCTCTGGCTGGAGCCCTGCCACTAACACAAAGAGCCCCGGCCATCACTGCCCTGAGCCCCGCCCCTCACTGACTGGATCCCCACCACTGAAAGCCTGGAACCCCGGCCTTCACTCATGGGGCCTTGCCCTTCATATTTGAAGCCCTGCCCCTCAAATATGGAGCCCTATCCCTCACTGCATGGAGCCCTGCCCATCCCACATGGAGCCCCGCCCATCACTGGCTGGAGCCCTGCCCCACACACATGGAGCCTTTTCCCTCACACATGGAGCCCTGCCCCTCTCTGGCTGCAGCCCTAACCCTACACATGGAGCCTCGGCAATCACTGCCTAGAGCCCCACCCCTCACTGACTGGATCCCCACCCCTCACAGCCCGGAACCCCGCCCCTCACGCATGGAACCCCTTCCCTCACTCATGGAGCCCTGCCCATCCCACATGGAGCCCCGCCCATCACTGGCTGGAGCCCTGCCCCACACACATGGAGCCGCTTCCGTCACACATAGAGCACCGCCCCTCACTGCCTGAAGCCCTGCCCCTCACACATGGAGCCCCGCGTTTGTAGGTCCTTCTTTTCGGTTTTGGCCTTCAGTGGGGATCAATTTTGGCAAGCTTTGCTGCATGTGTCTGCACTTGCTGGCGTATGGCCTGCCTGCATTTTGATGGCTTTGACTTTGGGAAAGATTTTTTCTTGTTTTTTTTTTTTTGTTTAACTGTTCATGCCATGTCCCTCATATCTTGCCCCGTAAGTTGTGCCTTCCTCCTTGACTATTTCCCCTGATTTTGCAACATCTCTTAGCTTAATTTTTGCATGTTTTGGTCCCTCGCACCGCACCTCATATAATCCCGGGCCATTTTCTTAGAGTCACTAGATTTCCCAAATTTCCTTTTTTTCTCCTCCAATTGCAATTCCTTTGATGAAGTCTCCATTCCAGTGTGTTTGTAGGTCCTTCTTTTATGTTTGGGCCTTCAGTGGGGATGAATTTTGGCAAGCTTTGCTGCATGTGCCTGGACTTGCTGGTGTATGGCCTGCCTGCATTTTGATGGCTTTGACTTTGGAAAAATTTTTTTTTTTTCGTTGTTTTGTGAAGTGTCCATGCCATGTCCCTCATATCTTGCCCCCTAAGTTGTGTCTTGCTCCTTGACTTTTTCCCCTGCTTTTGCAACATCTGTGAGCCTATTTTTTGCATGTTTTGGTCCTTTGCAATGCAGCTGATTTCCTCACAGCCTATTTTTTGAAGACATTAAAATTACTGATTTTCTGCTTTTTTCAATTGCATTTCATTTGAACTTATCTCCTTTCCAGAGTGTTTGCAAGCCTTTCTTTTGGGATTCACAAGATTCCTTTTCCCTTCCTGAAAGGAAATTTCATTTCCTTTCGGGAAGGGAAAAGAAATCTTGTGATTTCAATGGGGACGAATCGAAGAATCATTGGTGCATTTCCCTGCCCTTGATGGCATGCCATGCCTTTTGGTGGCTTTGACTTGGGGAAAGATTTTTTTCATTTTTTGGTTGATTTCTGAAGTGTCCATGCCATGTCCTCATATCTTGCCACCTAAGTTGTGTCTTCCTCCTTGACTTTTTCCCCTGCTTTTGCAACATCTGTGAGCTTAGTTTTTGCATCTTTTGGTCCTTCGCACTGCACCTGATATTATCCCGGGCCATTTCCTTACAGTCACTAAATTTCCCAAATTGTCATTTTTTCTCCTCCAATTACAATTCCTTTGATGGTGTCTCCGCTCCAGCCTGTTTGTAGGCCCTTATTTTCTGTTTTGGCCTTCAGTGGGGATCAGATTTGGCAAGCTTTGCTGCATGTGCCTGCACTTGCTGGCGTATGGCCTGCCTGCATTTTGAAGGCTTTGACTTTGGGAACGATGTTTTCTTGTTTTTCTTTTTTCTTGTTTTAAATATTCATGCCATGTCCCTCATATCTTGCCCCCTAAGTTGTGTTTTCCTCCTTGACTTTTTCCCCTGCTTTTGAAATATCTGTGAGCTTTGTTTTGGCATCATTTAGTCCTTCGCACTGCACCTGACATAATCCCGGGCCATTTTCTTACAGTCACTAAATTTACCAAATTTACATTTTTACTTTTCCTAATGCAATATTTCCGATGCTGTCTCCATCCACCGCCCCTCACTGCCTGAAGCCCTGCCCCTCAGACAGGGAGCCCCAGCCATGACTGCCTAGTGCCCCGCCCCGCACTGACTGGATCCCCACCCCTGAAAGCCTGGAACCCCGCGCCTCACTCATGGGGCCTTGCCCTTCATAATTGGAGCCCCGCCCCTCAAAGATGGAGCCTTGCCCCTGACTGCATGGAGCCCTGCCCATCCCTCATGGATTCCCGCCCATCACTGGCTGGAGCCCTGCCCCACAAACATGGAGCCCTTTCCCTCACACATGGAGCCTTGCCCCTCTCTGGCTGGAGCCCTGCCACTAACACAAAGAGCCCCGGCCATCACTGCCCTGAGCCCCGCCCCTCACTGACTGGATCCCCACCCCTGAAAGCCTGGAACCCCGGCCTTCACTCATGGGGCCTTGCCCTTCATATTTGAAGCCCCGCCCCTCAGATATGGAGCCCTATCCCTCACTGCATGGAGCCCTGCCCATCCCACATGGAGCCCCGCCCATCACTGGCTGGAGCCCCGCCCCACACACATGGAGCCTTTTCTCTCACACATGGAGCCCTGCCCCTCTCTGGCTGCAGCCCTAACCCTAACACATGGAGCCTCGGCAATCACTGCCTAGAGCCCCACCCCTCATGACTGGATCCCCACCCCTCACAGCCCGGAACCCCGCCCCTCACGCATGGAACCCCTTCCCTCACTCATGGAGCCCTGCCCATCCCACATGGAGCCCCGCCCATCACTGGCTGGAGCCCTGCCCCACACACATGGAGCCACTTCCGTCACACATAGAGCACCGCCCCTCACTGCCTGAAGCCCTGCCCCTCACACATGGAGCCCCGCGTTTGTAGGTCCTTCTTTTCGGTTTTGGCCTTCAGTGGGGATCAATTTTGGCAAGCTTTGCTGCATGTGTCTGCACTTGCTGGCGTATGGCCTTCCTGCATTTTGAAGGCTTTGACTTTGGGAAAGATTTTTTCTTGGTTTTTTTTTTTTGTTTAACTGTTGATGCCATGTCCCTCATATCTTGCCCCGTAAGTTGTGTCTTCCTCCTTGACTATTTCCCCTGATTTTGCAACATCTCTTAACTTAATTTTTGCATCTTTTGGTCCTTTGCACTGCACCTCATATAATCCCGGGCCATTTTCTTAGAGTAACTAGATTTCCCAAATTTCCTTTTTTTCTCCTCCAATTGCAATTCCTTGGATGGAGTCTCCGTTACAGTGTGTTTGTAGGTCCTTCTTTTCTGTTTGGGCCTTCAGTGGGGATCAGATTTGGCAAGCTTTGCTGCATGTGCCTGGACTTGCTGGTGTATGGCCTGCCAGCATTTTGATGGCTTTGACTTTGGAAAAATTTTTTTTTTTCGTTGTTTTGTGAAGTGTCCATGCCATGTCCCTCATATCTTGCCCCCTAAGTTGTGTCTTCCTCCTTGACTTTTTCCCCTGCTTTTGCAACATCTGTGAGCCTATTTTTTGCATGTTTTGGTCCTTTGCAATGCAGCTGATTTCCTCACAGCCTATTTTTTGAAGACATTAAAATTACTGATTTTCTGCTTTTTTCAATTGCATTTCATTTGAACTTATCTCCTTTCCAGAGTGTTTGCAAGCCTTTCTTTTGGGATTCACAAGATTCCTTTTCCCTTCCCGAAAGGAAATTTCATTTCCTTTCGGGAAGGGAAAAGAAATCTTGTGATTTCAATGGGGACGAATCGAAGAATCATTGGTGCATTTCCCTGCCCTTGATGGCATGCCATGCCTTTTGGTGGCTTTGACTTGGGGAAAGATTTTTTTCATTTTTTGGTTGATTTCTGAAGTGTCCATGCCATGTCCCTCATATCTTGCCACCTAAGTTGTGTCTTCCTCCTTGACTTTTTCCCCTGCTTTTGCAACATCTGTGAGCTTAGTTTTTGCATCTTTTGGTCCTTCGCACTGCACCTGATATTATCCCGGGCCATTTTCTTACAGTCACTAAATTTCCCAAATTTTCTTTTTTTCTCCTCCAATTACAATTCCTTTGATGGTGTCTCCGCTCCAGCCTGTTTGTAGGCCCTTATTTTCTGTTTTGGCCTTCAGTGGGGATCAGATTTGGCAAGCTTTGCTGCATGTGCCTGCACTTGCTGGCGTATGGCCTGCCTGCATTTTGAAGGCTTTGACTTTGGGAACGATTTTTTCTTGTTTTTCTTTTTTCTTGTTTTAAATATTCATGCCATGTCCCTCATATCTTGCCCCCTAAGTTGTGTTTTCCTCCTTGACTTTTTCCGCTGCTTTTGAAATATCTGTGAGCTTTGTTTTGGCATCATTTAGTCCTTCGCACTGCACCCGACATAATCCCGGGCCATTTTCTTACAGTCACTAAATTTACCAAATTTACATTTTTACTTTTCCTAATGCAATATTTCCGATGCTGTCTCCATCCACCGCCCCTCACTGCCTGAAGCCCTGCCCCTCACACAGGGAGCCCCAGCCATGACTGCCTAGTGCCCCGCCCCGCACTGACTGGATCCCCACCCCTGAAAGCCTGGAACCCCGCGCCTCACTCATGGGGCCTTGCCCTTCATAATTGGAGCCCCGCCCCTCAAATATGGAGCCTTGCCCCTGACTGCATGGAGCCCTGCCCATCCCTCATGGATCCCCGCCCATCACTGGCTGGAGCCCTGCCCCACAAACATGGAGCCCTTTCCCTCACACATGGAGCCTTGCCCCTCTCTGGCTGGAGCCCTGCCACTAACACAAAGAGCCCCGGCCATCACTGCCCTGAGCCCCGCCCCTCACTGACTGGATCCCCACCCCTGAAAGCCTGGAACCCCGGCCTTCACTCATGGGGCCTTGCCCTTCATATTTGAAGCCCCGCCCCTCAAATATGGAGCCCTATCCCTCACTGCATGGAGCCCTGCCCATCCCACATGGAGCCCCGCCCATCACTGGCTGGAGCCCTGCCCCACACACATGGAGCCTTTTCCCTCACACATGGAGCCCTGCCCCTCTCTGGCTGCAGCCCTAACCCTAACACATGGAGCCTCGGCAATCACTGCCTAGAGCCCCACCCCTCACTGACTGGATCCCCACCCCTCACAGCCCGGAACCCCGCCCCTCACACATGGAACCCCTTCCCTCACTCATGGAGCCCTGCCCATCCCACATGGAGCCCCGCCCATCACTGGCTGGAGCCCTGCCCCACACACATGGAGCCGCTTCCGTCACACATAGAGCACCGCCCCTCACTGCCTGAAGCCCTGCCCCTCACACATGGAGCCCCGCGTTTGTAGGTCCTTCTTTTCGGTTTTGGCCTTCAGTGGGGATCAATTTTGGCAAGCTTTGCTGCATGTGTCTGCACTTGCTGGCGTATGGCCTGCCTGCATTTTGATGGCTTTGACTTTGGGAAAGATTTTTTCTTGTTTTTTTTTTTTTTGTTTAACTGTTCATGCCATGTCCCTCATATCTTGCCCCCTAAGTTGTGTCTTCGTCCTTGACTATTTCCCCTGATTTTGCAACATCTCTTAGCTTAATTTTTGCATCTTTTGGTCCTTCGCACTGCACCTCATATAATCCCGGGCCATTTTCTTAGAGTAACTAGATTTCCCAAATTTCATTTTTTTCTCCTCCAATTGCAATTCCTTTGATGGAGTCTCCGTTCCAGTGTGTTTGTAGGTCCTTCTTTTCTGTTTGGGCCTTCAGTGGGGATCAGATTTGGCAAGCTTTGCTGCATGTGCCTGGACTTGCTGGTGTATGGCCTGCCAGCATTTTGATGGCTTTGACTTTGGAAAAATTTTTTTTTTTCCGTTGTTTTGTGAAGTGTCCATGCCATGTCCCTCATATCTTGCCCCCTAAGTTGTGTCTTCCTCCTTGACTTTTTCCCCTGCTTTTGCAACATCTGTGAGCCTATTTTTTGCATGTTTTGGTCCTTTGCAATGCAGCTGATTTCCTCACAGCCTATTTTTTGAAGACATTAAAATTACTGATTTTCTGCTTTTTTCAATTGCATTTCATTTGAACTTATCTCCTTTCCAGAGTGTTTGCAAGCCTTTCTTTTGGGATTCACAAGATTCCTTTTCCCTTCCCGAAAGGAAATTTCATTTCCTTTCGGGAAGGGAAAAGAAATCTTGTGATTTCAATGGGGACGAATCGAAGAATCCTTGGTGCATTTCCCTGCCCTTGATGGCATGCCATGCCTTTTGGTGGCTTTGACTTGGGGAAAGATTTTTTTCATTTTTTGGTTGATTTCTGAAGTGTCCATGCCATGTCCTCATATCTTGCCACCTAAGTTGTGTCTTCCTCCTTGACTTTTTCCCCTGCTTTTGCAACATCTGTGAGCTTAGTTTTTGCATCTTTTGGTCCTTCGCACTGCACCTGATATTATCCCGGGCCATTTTCTTACAGTCACTAAATTTCCCAAATTTTCTTTTTTTCTCCTCCAATTACAATTCCTTTGATGGTGTCTCCGCTCCAGCCTGTTTGTAGGCCCTTATTTTCTGTTTTGGCCTTCAGTGGGGATCAGATTTGGCAAGCTTTGCTGCATGTGCCTGCACTTGCTGGCGTATGGCCTGCCTGCATTTTGAAGGCTTTGACTTTGGGAACGATTTTTTCTTGTTTTTCTTTTTTCTTGTTTTAAATATTCATGCCATGTCCCTCATATCTTGCCCCCTAAGTTGTGTTTTCCTCCTTGACTTTTTCCGCTGCTTTTGAAATATCTGTGAGCTTTGTTTTGGCATCATTTAGTCCTTCGCACTGCACCTGACATAATCCCGGGCCATTTTCTTACAGTCACTAAATTTACCAAATTTACATTTTTACTTTTCCTAATGCAATATTTCCGATGCTGTCTCCATCCACCGCCCCTCACTGCCTGAAGCCCTGCCCCTCACACAGGGAGCCCCAGCCATGACTGCCTAGTGCCCCGCCCCGCACTGACTGGATCCCCACCCCTGAAAGCCTGGAACCCCCGCGCCTCACTCATGGGGCCTTGCCCTTCATAATTGGAGCCCCGCCCCTCAAAGATGGAGCCTTGCCCCTGACTGCATGGAGCCCTGCCCATCCCTCATGGATCCCCGCCCATCACTGGCTGGAGCCCTGCCCCACAAACATGGAGCCCTTTCCCTCACACATGGAGCCTTGCCCCTCTCTGGCTGGAGCCCTGCCACTAACACAAAGAGCCCCGGCCATCACTGCCCTGAGCCCCGCCCCTCACTGACTGGATCCCCACCCCTGAAAGCCTGGAACCCCGGCCTTCACTCATGGGGCCTTGCCCTTCATATTTGAAGCCCCGCCCCTCAAATATGGAGCCCTATCCCTCACTGCATGGAGCCCTGCCCATCCCACATGGAGCCCCGCCCATCACTGGCTGGAGCCCCGCCCCACACACATGGAGCCTTTTCCCTCACACATGGAGCCCTGCCCCTCTCTGGCTGCAGCCCTAACCCTAACACATGGAGCCTCGGCAATCACTGCCTAGAGCCCCACCCCTCACTGACTGGATCCCCACCCCTCACAGCCCGGAACCCCGCCCCTCACGCATGGAACCCCTTCCCTCACTCATGGAGCCCTGCCCATCCCACATGGAGCCCCGCCCATCACTGGCTGGAGCCCTGCCCCACACACATGGAGCCGCTTCCGTCACACATAGAGCACCGCCCCTCACTGCCTGAAGCCCTGCCCCTCACACATGGAGCCCCGCGTTTGTAGGTCCTTCTTTTCGGTTTTGGCCTTCAGTGGGGATCAATTTTGGCAAGCTTTGCTGCATGTGTCTGCACTTGCTGGCGTATGGCCTGCCTGCATTTTGATGGCTTTGACTTTGGGAAAGATTTTCTCTTGTTTTTTTTTTTTGTTTAACTGTTGATGCCATGTCCCTCATATCTTGCCCCCTAAGTTGTGTCTTCCTCCTTGACTATTTCCCCTGATTTTGCAACATCTCTTAGCTTAATTTTTGCATCTTTTGGTCCTTCGCACTGCACCTCATATAATCCCGAGCCATTTTCTTAGAGTCACTAGATTTCCCAAATTTCCTTTTTTTCTCCTCCAATTGCAATTCCTTTGATGGAGTCTCCGTTCCAGTGTGTTTGTAGGTCCTTCTTTTCTGTTTGGGCCTTCAGTGGGGATGAATTTTGGCAAGCTTTGCTGCATGTGCCTGGACTTGCTGGTGTATGGCCTGCCTGCATTTTGATGGCTTTGACTTTGGAAAAATTTTTTTTTTTTCATTGTTTTGTGAAGTGTCCATGCCATGTCCCTCATATCTTGCCCCCTAAGTTGTGTCTTGCTCCTTGACTTATTCCCCTGCTTTTGCAACATCTGTGAGCCTATTTTTTGCATGTTTTGGTCCTTTGCAATGCAGCTGATTTCCTCACAGCCTATTTTTTGAAGACATTAAAATTACTGATTTTCTGCTTTTTTCAATTGCATTTCATTTGAACTTATCTCCTTTCCAGAGTGTTTGCAAGCCTTTCTTTTGGGATTCACAAGATTCCTTTTCCCTTCCCGAAAGGAAATGAAATTTCCTTTCGGGAAGGGAAAAGAAATCTTGTGATTTCAATGGGGACGAATCGAAGAATCATTGGTGCATTTCCCTGCCCTTGATGGCATGCCATGCCTTTTGGTGGCTTTGACTTGGGGAAAGATTTTTTTCATTTTTTGGTTGATTTCTGAAGTGTCCATGCCATGTCCTCATATCTTGCCACCTAAGTTGTGTCTTCCTCCTTGACTTTTTCCCCTGCTTTTGCAACATCTGTGAGCTTAGTTTTTGCATCTTTTGGTCCTTCACACTGCACCTGATATTATCCCGGGCCATTTTCTTACAGTCACTAAATTTCCCAAATTTTCTTTTTTTCTCCTCCAATTACAATTCCTTTGATGGTGTCTCCGCTCCAGCCTGTTTGTAGGCCCTTATTTTCTGTTTTGGCCTTCAGTGGGGATCAGATTTGGCAAGCTTTGCTGCATGTGCCTGCACTTGCTGGTGAATGGCCTGCCTGCATTTTGAAGGCTTGGACTTTGGGAACGATTTTTTCTTGTTTTTCTTTTTTCTTGTTTTAAATATTCATGCCATGTCCCTCATATCTTGCCCCCTAAGTTGTGTTTTCCTCCTTGACTTTTTCCGCTGCTTTTGAAATATCTGTGAGCTTTGTTTTGGCATCATTTAGTCCTTCGCACTGCACCTGACAGAATCCCGGGCCATTTTCTTACAGTCACTAAATTTACCAAATTTACATTTTTACTTTTCCTAATGCATTTTCCTAATGCAATATTTCCGATGCTGTCTCCATCCACCGCCCCTCACTGCCTGAAGCCCTGCCCCTCAGACAGGGAGCCCCAGCCATGACTGCCTAGTGCCCCCGCCCCGCACTGACTGGATCCCCACCCCTGAAAGCCTGGAACCCCGCGCCTCACTCATGGGGCCTTGCCCTTCATAATTGGAGCCCCGCCCCTCAAATATGGAGCCTTGCCCCTGACTGCATGGAGCCCTGCCCATCCCTCATGGATCCCCGCCCATCACTGGCTGGAGCCCTGCCCCACAAACATGGAGCCCTTTCCCTCACACATGGAGCCTTGCCCCTCTCTGGCTGGAGCCCTGCCACTAACACAAAGAGCCCCGGCCATCACTGCCCTGAGCCCCGCCCCTCACTGACTGGATCCCCACCCCTGAAAGCCTGGAACCCCGGCCTTCACTCATGGGGCCTTGCCCTTCATATTTGAAGCCCCGCCCCTCAAATATGGAGCCCTATCCCTCACTGCATGGAGCCCTGCCCATCCCACATGGAGCCCCGCCCATCACTGGCTGGAGCCCCGCCCCACACACATGGAGCCTTTTCCCTCACACATGGAGCCCTGCCCCTCTCTGGCTGCAGCCCTAACCCTAACACATGGAGCCTCGGCAATCACTGCCTAGAGCCCCACCCCTCATGACTGGATCCCCACCCCTCAAAGCCCGGGACCCCCGCCCCTCACGCATGGAACCCCTTCCCTCACTCATGGAGCCCTGCCCATCCCACATGGAGCCCCGCCCATCACTGGCTGGAGCCCTGCCCCACACACATGGAGCCGCTTCCGTCACACATAGAGCACCGCCCCTCACTGCCTGAAGCCCTGCCCCTCACACATGGAGCCCCGCGTTTGTAGGTCCTTCTTTTCGGTTTTGGCCTTCAGTGGGGATCAATTTTGGCAAGCTTTGCTGCATGTGTCTGCACTTGCTGGCGTATGGCCTGCCTGCATTTTGATGGCTTTGACTTTGGGAAAGATTTTTTCTTGTTTTTTTTTTTTTGTTTAACTGTTCATGCCATGTCCCTCATATCTTGCCCCCTAAGTTGTGTCTTCCTCCTTGACTATTTCCCCTGATTTTGCAACATCTCTTAGCCTAATTTTTGTATCTTTTGGTCCTTCGCACTGCACCTCATATAATCCCGGGCCATTTTCTTTGAGTCACTAAATTTCCCAAATTTCCTTTTTTTCTCCTCCAATTGCAATTCCTTTGATGGAGTCTCCATTCCAGTGTGTTTGTAGGTCCTTATTTTCTGTTTGGGCCTTCAGTGGGGATCAGATTTGGCAAGCTTTTCTGCATGTGCCTGGACTTGCTGGTGTATGGCCTGCCTGCATTTTGATGGCTTTAACTTTGGAAAAATTTTTTTTTTTTTTGTTGTTTTGTGAAGTGTCCATGCCATGTCCCTCATATCTTGCCCCCTAAGTTGTGTCTTCCTCCTTGACTTTTTCCCCTGCTTTTGCAACATCTGTGAGCCTATTTTTTGCATGTTTTGGTCCTTTGCAATGCAGCTGATTTCCTCACAGCCTATTTTTTGAAGACATTAAAATTACTGATTTTCTGCTTTTTGCAATTGCATTTCATTTGAACTTATCTCCTTTCCAGAGTGTTTGCAAGCCTTTCTTTTGGGATTCACAAGATTCCTTTTCCCTTCCCGAAAGGAAATTTCATTTCCTTTCGGGAAGGGAAAAGAAATCTTGTGATTTCGATGGGGACGAATCGAAGAATCATTGGTGCATTTCCCTGCCCTTGATGGCATGCCATGCCTTTTGGTGGCTTTGACTTGGGGAAAGATTTTTTTCATTTTTTGGTTGATTTCTGAAGTGTCCATGCCATGTCCCTATATCTTGCCCCCTAAGTTGTGTCTTCCTCCTTGACTTTTTCCCCTGCTTTTGCAACATCTGTGAGCTTAGTTTTTGCATCTTTTGGTCCTTCGCACTGCACCTGATATTATCCCGGACCATTTCCTTACAGTCACTAAATTTCCCAAATTTTCTTTTTTTCTCCTCCAATTACAATTCCTTTGATGGTGTCTCCGCTCCAGCCTGTTTGTAGGCCCTTATTTTCTGTTTTGGCCTTCAGTGGGGATCAGATTTGGCAAGCTTTGCTGCATGTGCCTGCACTTGCTGGCGAATGGCCTGCCTGCATTTTGAAGGCTTTGACTTTGGGAAAGATTTTTTCTTGTTTTTTTTTTTTTTTGTTTAACTGTTCATGCCATGTCCCTCATATCTTGCCCCGTAAGTTGTGTTTTCCTCCTTGACTTTTTCCCCTGCTTTTGAAATATCTGTGAGCTTTGTTTTGGCATCATTTAGTCCTTCGCACTGCACCTGACATAATCCTGGGCCATTTTCTTACAGTCACTAAATTTACCAAATTTACATTTTTACTTTTCCTAATGGAATATTTCCGATGCTGTCTCCATCCACCGCCCCTCACTGCCTGAAGCCCTGCCCCTCAGACAGGGAGCCCCAGCCATGACTGCCTAGTGCCCCGCCCCGCACTGACTGGATCCCCACCCCTGAAAGCCTGGAACCCCGGCCTTCACTCATGGGGCCTTGCCCTTCATATTTGAAGCCCCGCCCCTCAAATATGGAGCCCTATCCCTCACTGCATGGAGCCCTGCCCATCCCACATGGAGCCCCGCCCATCACTGGCTGGAGCCCCACCCCACACACATGGAGCCTTTTCCCTCACACATGGAGCCCTGCCCCTCTCTGGCTGCAGCCCTAACCCTAACACATGGAGCCTCGGCAATCACTGCCTAGAGCCCCACCCCTCACTGACTGGATCCCCACCCCTCACAGCCCGGAACCCCGCCCCTCACGCATGGAACCCCTTCCCTCACTCATGGAGCCCTGCCCATCCCACATGGAGCCCCGCCCGTCACTGGCTGGAGCCCTGCCCCACACACATGGAGCCGCTTCTGTCACACATAGAGCACCGCCCCTCACTGCCTGAAGCCCTGCCCCTCACACATGGAGCCCCGCGTTTGTAGGTCCTTCTTTTCGGTTTTGGCCTTCAGTGGGGATCAATTTTGGCAAGCTTTGCTGCATGTGTCTGCACTTGCTGGCGTATGGCCTGCCTGCATTTTGATGGCTTTGACTTTGGGAAAGATTTTTTCTTGTTTTTTTTTTTTTGTTTAACTGTTCATGCCATTTCCCTCATTTCTTGCCCCGTAAGTTGTGTCTTCCTCCTTGACTATTTCCCCTGATTTTGCAACATCTCTTAGCTTAATTTTTGCATGTTTTGGTCCTTTGCACTGCACCTCATATAATCCTGGGCCATTTTCTTAGAGTAACTAGATTTCCCAAATTTTCGTTTTTTCTCCTCCAATTCAAATTCCTTTGATGGAGTCTCCGTTCCAGTGTGTTTGTAGGTCCTTCTTTTCTGTTTGGGCCTTCAGTGGGGATGAATTTTGGCAAGCTTTGCTGCATGTGCCTGGACTTGCTGGTGTATGGCCTGCCTGCATTTTGATGGCTTTGAATTTGGAAAAATTTTTTTTTTTCATTGTTTTGTGAAGTGTCCATGCCATGTCCCTCATATCTTGCCCCCTAAGTTGTGTCTTCCTCCTTGACTTTTTCCCCTGCTTTTGCAACATCTGTGAGCCTATTTTTTGCATGTTTTGGTCCTTTGCAATGCAGCTGATTTCCTCACAGCCTATTTTTTGAAGACATTAAAATTACTGATTTTCTGCTTTTTTCAATTGCATTTCATTTGAACTTATCTCCTTTCCAGAGTGTTTGCAAGCCTTTCTTTTGGGATTCACAAGATTCCTTTTCCCTTCCCGAAAGGAAATTTCATTTCCTTTCGGGAAGGGAAAAGAAATCTTGTGATTTCAATGGGGACGAATCGAAGAATCATTGGTGCATTTCCCTGCCCTTGATGGCATGCCATGCCTTTTGGTGGCTTTGACTTGGGGAAAGATTTTTTTCATTTTTTGGTTGATTTCTGAAGTGTCCATGCCATGTCCTCATATCTTGCCACCTAAGTTGTGTCTTCCTCCTTGACTTTTTCCCCTGCTTTTGCAACATCTGTGAGCTTAGTTTTTGCATCTTTTGGTCCTTCGCACTGCACCTGATATTATCCCGGGCCATTTTCTTACAGTCACTAAATTTCCCAAAATTTCTTTTTTTCTCCTCCAATTACAATTCCTTTGATGGTGTCTCCGCTCCAGCCTGTTTGTAGGCCCTTATTTTCTGTTTTGGCCTTCAGTGGGGATCAGATTTGGCAAGCTTTGCTGCATGTGCCTGCACATGCTGGCGTATGGCCTGCCTGCATTTTGAAGGCTTTGACTTTGGGAACGATTTTTTCTTGTTTTTCTTTTTTCTTGTTTTAAATATTCATGCCATGTCCCTCATATCTTGCCCCCTAAGTTGTGTTTTCCTCCTTGACTTTTTCCCCTGCTTTTGAAATATCTGTGAGCTTTGTTTTGGCATCATTTAGTCCTTCGCACTGCACCTGACATAATCCCGGGCCATTTTCTTACAGTCACTAAATTTACCAAATTTACATTTTTACTTTTCCTAATGCAATATTTCCGATGCTGTCTCCATCCACCGCCCCTCACTGCCTGAAGCCCTGCCCCTCACACAGGGAGCCCCAGCCATGACTGCCTTGTGCCCCGCCCCACACTGACTGGATCCCCACCCCTGAAAGCCTGGAACCCCGCGCCTCACTCATGGGGCCTCGCCCTTCATAATTGGAGCCCCGCCCCTCAAATATGGAGCCTTGCCCCTGACTGCATGGAGCCCTGCCCATCCCTCATGGATCCCCGCCCATCACTGGCTGGAGCCCTGCCCCACAAACATGGAGCCCTTTCCCTCACACATGGAGCCTTGCCCCTCTCTGGCTGGAGCCCTGCCACTAACACAAAGAGCCCCGGCCATCACTGCCCTGAGCCCCGCCCCTCACTGACTGGATCCCCACCCCTGAAAGCCTGGAACCCCGGCCTTCACTCATGGGGCCTTGCCCTTCATATTTGAAGCCCCGCCCCTCAAATATGGAGCCCTATCCCTCACTGCATGGAGCCCTGCCCATCCCACATGGAGCCCCGCCCATCACTGGCTGGAGCCCCGCCCCACACACATGGAGCCTTTTCCCTCACACATGGAGCCCTGCCCCTCTCTGGCTGCAGCCCTAACCCTAACACATGGAGCCTCGGCAATCACTGCCTAGAGCCCCACCCCTCACTGACTGGATCCCCACCCCTCACAGCCCGGAACCCCGCCCCTCACGCGTGGAACCCCTTCCCTCACTCATGGAGCCCTGCCCATCCCACATGGAGCCCCGCCCATCACTGGCTGGAGCCCTGCCCCACACACATGGAGCCGCTTCCGTCACACATAGAGCACCGCCCCTCACTGCCTGAAGCCCTGCCCATCACACATGGAGCCCCGCGTTTGTAGGTCCTTCTTTTCGGTTTTGGCCTTCAGTGGGGATCAATTTTGGCAAGCTTTGCTGCATGTGTCTGCACTTGCTGGCGTATGCCCTGCCTGCATTTTGATGGCTTTGACTTTGGGAAAGATTTTTTCTTGTTTTTTTTTTTTTGCTTAACTGTTCATGCCATGTCCCTCATATCTTGCCCCGTAAGTTGTGTCTTCCTCCTTGACTATTTCCCCTGATTTTGCAACATCTCTTAGCTTAATTTTTGCATCTTTTGGTCCTTCGCACTGCACCTCATATAATCCCGGGCCATTTTCTTAGAGTAACTAGATTTCCCAAATTTCCTTTTTTTCTCCTCCAATTGCAATTCCTTTGATGGAGTCTCCGTTCCAGTGTGTTTGTAGGTCCTTCTTTTCTGTTTCGGCCTTCAATGGGGATCAATTTTGGCAAGCTTTGCTGCATGTGCCTGGACTTGCTGGTGTATGGCCTGCCTGCATTTTGATGGCTTTGACTGTGGAAAAATTTTTTTTTTTTCGTTGTATTGTGAAGTGTCCATGCCATGTCCCTCATATCTTGCCCCCTAAGTAGTGTCTTCCTCCTTGACTTTTTCCCCTGCTTTTGCAACATCTGTGAGCTTAGTTTTTGCAACTTTTGGTCCTTCGCACTGCACCTGATATTATCCCAGGCCATTTCCTTACAGTCACTAAATTTCCCAAATTGTCTTTTTTTCTCCTCCAATTACCTTTGATGGTGTCTCCGCTCCAGCCTGTTTGTAGGCCCTTATTTTCTGTTTTGGCCTTCAGTGGGGATCAGATTTGGCAAGCTTTGCTGCATGTGCCTGCACATGCTGGCGTATGGCCTGCCTGCATTTTGATGGCTTTGACTTTGGGAAAGATTTTTTCTTGTTTTTTTTTTTTTGTTTAACTGTTCATGCCATGTCCCTCATATCTTGCCCCCTAAGTTGTGTCTTCCTCCTTGACTATTTCCCCTGATTTTGCAACATCTCTTAGCTTAATTTTTGCATCTTTTGGTCCTTCACACTGCACCTGATATTTTCCCGGGCCATTTTCTTACAGTCACTAAATTTCCCAAATTTTCTTTTTTTCTCCTCCAATTACAATTCCTTTGATGGTGTCTCCGCTCCAGCCTGTTTGTAGGCCCTTATTTTCTGTTTTGGCCTTCAGTGGGGATCAGATTTGGCAAGCTTTGCTGCATGTGCCTGCACTTGCTGGCGAATGGCCTGCCTGCATTTTGAAGGCTTTGACTTTGGGAACGATTTTTTCTTGTTTTTCTTTTTTCTTGTTTTAAATATTCATGCCATGTCCCTCATATCTTGCCCCCTAAGTTGTGTCTTCCTCCTTGACTATTTCCCCTGATTTTGCAACATCTCTTAGCTTAATTTTTGCATCTTTTGGTCCTTCGCACTGCACCTGACATAATCCCGGGCCATTTTCTTACAGTCACTAAATTTACCAAATTTACATTTTTACTTTTCCTAATGCAATATTTCCGATGCTGTCTCCATCCACCGCCCCTCACTGCCTGAAGCCCTGCCCCTGACACACGGAGCCCCAGCCATGACTGCCTAGTGCCCCGTCCCGCACTGACTGGATCCCCACCCCTGAAAGCCTGGAACCCCGCGCCTCACTCATGGGGCCTTGCCCTTCATAATTGGAGCCCCGCCCCTCAAATATGGAGCCTTGCCCCTGACTGCATGGAGCCCTGCCCATCCCTCATGGAGCCCTGCCCATCACTGGCTGGAGCCCTGCCCCACAAACATGGAGCCCTTTCCCTCACACATGGAGCCTTGCCCCTCTCTGGCTGGAGCCCTGCCACTAACACAAAGAGCCCCGGCCATCACTGCCCTGAGCCCCGCCCCCTCACTGACTGGATCCCCACCCCTGAAAGCCTGGAACCCCAGCCTTCACTCATGGGGCCTTGCCCTTCATATTTGAAGCCCCGCCCCTCAAATATGGAGCCCTATCCCTCACTGCATGGAGCCCTGCCCATCCCACATGGAGCCCCGCCCATCACTGCCTGGAGCCCTGCCCCACACACATGGAGCCTTTTCCCTCACACATGGAGCCCTGCCCCTCTCTGGCTGCAGCCCTAACCCTAACACATGGAGCCTCGGCAATCACTGCCTAGAGCCCCACCCCTCACTGACTGGATCCCCACCCCTCACAGCCTGGAACCCCGCCCCTCACGCATGGAACCCCTTCCCTCACTCATGGAGCCCTGCCCATCCCACATGGAGCCACGCCCATCACTGCCTGGAGCCCTGCCCCACACACATGGAGCCGCTTCCGTCACACATAGAGCACCGCCCCTCACTGCCTGAAGCCCTGCCCCTCACACATGGAGCCCCGCGTTTGTAGGTCCTTCTTTTCGGTTTTGGCCTTCAGTGGGGATCAATTTTGGCAAGCTTTGCTGCATGTGTCTGCACTTGCTGGCGTATGGCCTGCCTGCATTTTGATGGCTTTGACTTTGGGAAAGATTTTTTCTTGTTTTTTTTTTTTTGTTTAACTGTTCATGCCATGTCCCTCATATCTTGCCCCGTAAGTTGTGTCTTCCTCCTTGACTATTTCCCCTGATTTTGCAACATCTCTTAGCTTAATTTTTGCATCTTTTGGTCCTTCGCACTGCACCTCATATAATCCCGGGCCATTTTCTTAGAGTAACTAAATTTCCCAAATTTCCTTTTTTTCTCCTCCAATTGCAATTCCTTTGATGGAGTCTCCATTCCAGTGTGTTTGTAGGTCCTTATTTTCTGTGTTGGCCTTCAGTGGGGATCAGATTTGGCAAGCTTTGCTGCATGTGCCTGGACTTGCTGGTGTATGGCCTGCCTGCATTTTGATGGCTTTGACTTTGGAAAAATTTTTTTTTTGTTGTTGTTTTTTGAAGTGTCCATGCCATGTCCCTCATATCTTGCCCCCTAAGTTGTGTCTTCCTCCTTGACTTTTTCCCCTGCTTTTGCAACATCTGTGAGCCTATTTTTTGCATGTTTTGGTCCTTTGCAATGCAGCTGATTTCCTCACAGCCTATTTTTTGAAGACATTAAAATTACTGATTTTCTGCTTTTTTCAATTGCATTTCATTTGAACTTATCTCCTTTCCAGAGTGTTTGCAAGCCTTTCTTTTGGGATTCACAAGATTCCTTTTCCCTTCCCGAAAGGAAATTTCATTTCCTTTCCTCAAGGGAAAAGAAATCTTGTGATTTCAATGGGGACCAATCGAAGAATCATTGGTGCATTTCCCTGCCCTTGATGGCATGCCATGCCTTTTGGTGGCTTTGACTTGGGGAAAGATTTTTTTCATTTTTTGGTTGATTTCTGAAGTGTCCATGCCATGTCCTCATATCTTGCCACCTAAGTTGTGTCTTCCTCCTTGACTTTTTCCGCTGCTTTTGCAACATCTGTGAGCTTAGTTTTTGCATCTTTTGGTCCTTCACACTGCACCTGATATTATCCCGGGCCATTTCCTTACAGTCACTAAATTTCCCAAATTTTCTTTTTTTCTCCTCCAATTACAATTCCTTTGATGGTGTCTCCGCTCCAGCCTGTTTGTAGGCCCTTATTTTCTGTTTTGGCCTTCAGTGGGGATCAGATTTGGCAAGCTTTGCTGCATGTGCCTGCACTTGCTGGCGTATGGCCTGCCTGCATTTTGAAGGCTTTGACTTTGGGAACGATTTTTTCTTGTTTTTCTTTTTTCTTGTTTTAAATATTCATGCCATGTCCCTCATATCTTGCCCCCTAAGTTGTGTTTTCCTCCTTGACTTTTTCCCCTGCTTTTGAAATATCTGTCAGCTTTGTTTTGGCATCATTTAGTCCTTCGCACTGCACCTGACATAATCCCGGGCCATTTTCTTACAGTCACTAAATTTACCAAATTTACATTTTTACTTTTCCTAATGCAATATTTCCAATGCTGTCTCCATCCACCGCCCCTCACTGCCTGAAGCCCTGCCCCTCACACAGGGAGCCCCAGCCATGACTGCCTAGTGCCCCACCCCCGCACTGACTGGATCCCCCACCCCTGAAAGCCTGGAACCCCGCGCCTCACTCATGGGGCCTTGCCCTTCATAATTGGAGCCCCGCCCCTCAAATATGGAGCCTTGCCCCTGACTGCATGGAGCCCTGCCCATCCCTCATGGATCCCCGCCCATCACTGGCTGGAGCCCTGCCCCACAAACATGGAGCCCTTTCCCTCACACATGGAGCCTTGCCCCTCTCTGGCTGGAGCCCTGCCACTAACACAAAGAGCCCCGGCCATCACTGCCCTGAGCCCCGCCCCTCACTGACTGGATCCCCACCCCTGAAAGCCTGGAACCCCGGCCTTCAACTCATGGGGCCTTGCCCTTCATATTTGAAGCCCCACCCCTCAAATATGGAGCCCTATCCCTCACTGCATGGAGCCCTGCCCATCCCACATGGAGGCCCGCCCATCACTGGCTGGAGCCCTGCCCCACACACATGGAGCCTTTTCCCTCACACATGGAGCCCTGCCCCTCTCTGGCTGCAGCCCTAACCCTAACACATGGAGCCTCGGCAATCACTGCCTAGAGCCCCACCCCTCACTGACTGGATCCCCACCCCTCACAGCCCGGAACCCCCCGCCCCTCACGCATGGAACCCCTTCCCTCACTCATGGAGCCCTGCCCATCCCACATGGAGCCATGCCCATCACTGCCTGGAGCCCTGCCCCACACACATGGAGCCGCTTCCGTCACACATAGAGCACCGCCCCTCACTGCCTGAAGCCCTGCCCCTCACACATGGAGCCCCGCGTTTGTAGGTCCTTCTTTTCGGTTTTGGCCTTCAGTGGGGATCAATTTTGGCAAGCTTTGCTGCATGTGTCTGCACTTGCTGGCGTATGGCCTGCCTGCATTTTTATGGCTTTGACTTTGGGAAAGATTTTTTCTTGTTTTTTTTTTTTTGTTTAAGTGTTGATGCCATGTCGCAGACATTTTTCTACAGAAATCCTTTCTTTCAGATTTCTTTGTCTTCTGGAAAGCAGAGGCCTCAGAACGGAAGGTAAACAATTATTATCAGCTGCTCTGGAATGCAATCGGAATTCACCTTGATTGGCTCATTTTCTATGTTTATAATTAAGGACCAATCACCAGTGCAAGCTAGGGGACTGAGTCCCTGGACACAACTTTGTTATGGATTCTTTCTATCTATTCTTAGCTTAGCTTAGCAGCTCTGCAAACCTCTCTCCTTATTCTATTTAGTATAGTCATACTGTGTTATATATAATATCTTAAGAAATAAGCCTTCTGATCAAGAAACAAGATTCCCGTCTCTCTCTCACCACCAGCGACCCACTCAGGCGCTGTAATATCTGGTGACCCCTCGTGTAAGAGCAAAGATTAATTTGATAAGACCAGAGGAGCAAAATTGCTGCACTGGGTAAAAATCCTGTATGTGTAGCATTTGATAGTTGCTTTGAAGCGACCACAGAAAGTGGATTCAAGCCAGGAGCTGAAGAACTGAAGATCCTGATTTGGACAGAGTTCACAGCCAAGGCTGACCATGAAAAAGGACCTTCTTCTGGAAAACCATCAGGAAAGATGATGGAAAAGAGCAGCAGACCTGTGGAGCTGGCCAGAGCAAGCTGGACTCTTTCAAAAGGTACTGTGGGCTTTTCTATCCCTGATGAACCAGTCCTTCGTAGTCTGTGACTGTTTGTATGGCAGACACATGCCTTGCCAGAAGAGATTCAATTCTCTCCTGCAGAGGAAAAACTTATTGCCCTCTGGAAACACTGGTCTAGAGAAGATGGGTTTTTTTTTGTCAGAAACAGATCTCTATGGGTTCTTTAGATGGGCAAAGCTTTTTGGGTTCTTTACTGATGTCCTGTATGCTTTAGATGCTTTTGTCTGGGAGTGCATGGACTCCATTTTCCAGTTCGTCTGGAGCCAGGGACGTGTCCTGCCTTCTATCTACCCAGCATTTATAAAGCTTTTCTCAGTTCTGAAGCGCAGAGCAGCGTCTTTTCAATGGATTTCTAATTGTTATGGCCAGGCCCCGTTTCCACCGGCCCTGCCAGAAGAAGCAGTGGGGGAGGACATTCTGCTTCCCAGCCCCCCCTGCTTCGCGGCGGGGGGGGCTGAAACTTTGCGGCGTGAAGAAGTTTTTTTTACTCTTGCTCCGGAGCATGCTCAGATGGAGTTTTCTCCTTCCCCCCCTTCTCTCTCTCCGGGGGGATGGGAGTGGCCGCTCAAGCCAGCGCCGGCCTCTCAGACTCTGCCTTCAGCCATGGGGGCGGCACCGGTCTCGGAGGTTTCCTCCCCGCCCCTGCCAGCGCCTGTGTCCGAGACAGCACTCCCGATTGACCTGTTGCTAAGCAGCGACGATGTCCCGCCGCTTCTCCCGCCTCCACTGTTGCCCGTGCCGTGCCTGCCGCCGCTTGCAGAGCCAAGGGACGCAGCAACAGCGTGTTCCCCGCGCGTCCCCACCGCCTCAAGCCGAGACAGTTCCTGTTCAGGATGGGGCTGAAAACGGCGTTGAGCCCGCGGGACCCTCGGAGCAGCCCGCGGCGGATCCCACGATCAGCGTGGTTCCCTCCCCAGTTCCGGCTCCCCTCCCGCTGCTTCCACCAGACGTCCCAGCGGCTTTGCCGTTGGCGGAGACTCTGCCCTCCGTGTCGGCGGCTTGTTCGAGCCCGGACCATCCCGGACCGGCTGCCCTAGCAGCTGCCCCTGCTGGGGGAGCTGGGACAGGGGAAGAGGGTGTCGGTCTCTCCTTCCGTGGAGCGGGGGCTGCCAGACAGCTGACTCTTGCGGCAGTCCGGCTGCCAGTTTTTAACATCACCGGCGGTTTGGGAGGTGTTGTTTGGTCGGTTGCTGTCCCATGGCGGCTGCCATCTCTGCCGCCCCTCTTATGCCCTAGTGGCGAGGGGCAGGTGGGTTCTGCCGAAAGTTCTGCCTTTGGTTCCCAGCCCGGAGGGGGTGTGGATGATGAAGCCATGGGGCGGATGAGAGGCAAACCCAATGCAGTGCAGGGGAAGAGGGCGCAGTTGGAGGAGACCATAGCTGGTTTGCTGTGGGGAACAAACATCTCCAGACCCCAGATGGGATTGCTGGGGAAGGCTTCTATTTCCTCACTGCTGGCATGCCTCAGTGGTTTTGGGGAAAGGAAGCATCTCACTGCCCGTGCTGCCATTGTGCTGGCAGCAGGGTTCGGGCCTGCGGGAATGCAGAGCCTGTGTCATGGGTTTGGCCTGGGCTGTTTGGCTCAGGAAGCTCCTGAGCTGGGCCCACTGCGTGGCCTCCTGATGTTTTTGGGAATTCTGGTTTCTCCTACCGGTCCTGGTCCCCCTTTGTGAGCCAGTTTTGGGGTTCCTGGTCCAGCATGGGCCAGGGCCTTTCCTTCTCTGGCACTGCTCTGCTCGGCAGCTACTCTTTTGCTTTTCGACCAAAAAAAAAAAAAAAAAAAAAAAAAAAAAAAAATTAAATAAAAAAGATTGAAAATAGCGAGCAGCAGCTATGAAGCACTGAAGCATTGAAGGGCCAGAAAAGGACATTCCAAAATTGTTTGAAATTGTTGTAATACTGTCAATGGTTTTTTGATAACTATTGATGGAACTCTTTTGCAGAAGTCTGTTTCAGGACCAAAAAGGACTCTCAGATATTCCAAGGGAAACAACTTCGGTTCTTGGACTGTTCCTGAAACTCAGCTGCATGGACTTGAATTCTCTTTGCATTGTTTTTTGCATTCTCTTAGATTGTAGGATTGTTTTAGTGATTTGTTAGTATTCTATATTTTACAGGTGAAGAAATTTCCTGTTCATTCCACATCAGCATTTTTCTTTTATTTTATACAATTTAGAAAGGTGAGATGTCGCAGACATTTTTCTACAGAAATCCTTTCTTTCAGATTTCTGTGTCTTCTGGAAGGCAGAGGCCTCAGAAGGGAAGGTAAACAATTATTATCAGCTGCTCTGGAATGCAATAGGAATTCACCTTGATTGGCTCATTTTCTATGTTTATAATTAAGAACCAATCACCAGTGCAAGCTAGGGGACTGAGTCCCTGGACACAACTTTGTTATGGATTCTTTCTATCTATTCTTAGCTTAGCTTAGCAGCTCTGCAAACCTCTCTCCTTATTCTATATAGTATAGTCATAATGTATTATATATAATATCTTAATAAATAAGCCTTCTGATCAAGAAACAAGATTCCTGTCTCTCTCTCACCACCAGCGACCCACTCAGGCGCTGTAATAATGCCATGTCCCTCATATCTTGCCCCGTAAGTTGTGTCTTCCTCCTTGACTATTTCCCCTGATTTTGCAACATCTCTTAGCTTAATTTTTGCATCTTTTGGTCCTTCGCACTGCACCTCATATAATCCCGGGCCATTTTCTTAGAGTAACTAGATTTCCCAAATTTCCTTTTTTTCTCCTCCAATTGCAATTCCTTTGATGGAGTCTCTGTTCCAGTGTGTTTGTAGGTCCTTCTTTCCTGTTTGGGCCTGCAGTGGGGATGAATTTTGGCAAGCTTTGCTGCATGTGCCTGGACTTGCTGGTGTATGGCCTGCCTGCATTTTGATGGCTTTGACTTTGGAAAAATTTTTTTTTTTCGTTGTTTTGTGAAGTGTCCATGCCATGTCCTTCATATCTTGCCCCCTAAGTTGTGTCTTCCTCCTTGACTTTTTCCCCTGCTTTTGCAACATCTGTGAGCCTATTTTTTGCATGTTTTGGTCCTTTGCAATGCAGCTGATTTCCTCACAGCCTATTTTTTGAAGACATTAAAATTACTGATTTTCTGCTTTTTTCAATTGCATTTCATTTGAACTTATCTCCTTTCCAGAGTGTTTGCAAGCCTTTCTTTTGGGATTCACAAGATTCCTTTTCCCTTCCCGAAAGGAAATTTCATTTCCTTTCGAGAAGGGAAAAGAAATCTTGTGATTTCAATGGGGACGAATCGAAGAATCATTGGTGCATTTCCCTGCCCTTGATGGCATGCCATGCCTTTTGGTGGCTTTGACTTGGGGAAAGATTTTTTTCATTTTTTGGTTGATTTCTGAAGTGTCCATGCCATGTCCTCATATCTTGCCACCTAAGTTGTGTCTTCCTCCTTGACTTTTTCCCCTGCTTTTGCAACATCTCTGAGCTTAGTTTTTGCATCTTTTGGTCCTTCGCACTGCACCTGATATTATCCCGGGCCATTTTCTAACAGTCACTAAATTTCCCAAATTTTCTTTTTTCTCCTCCAATTACAATTCCTTTGATGGTGTCTCCGCTCCAGCCTGTTTGTAGGCCCTTATTTTCTGTTTTGGCCTTCAGTGGGGATCAGATTTGGCAAGCTTTGCTGCATGTGCCTGCACTTGCTGGCGTATGGCCTGCCTGCGTTTTGAAGGCTTTGACTTTGGGAACGATTTTTTCTTGTTTTTCTTTTTTCTTGTTTTAAATATTCATGCCATGTCCCTCATATCTTGCCCCCTAAGTTGTGTTTTCCTCCTTGACTTTTTCCGCTGCTTTTGAAATATCTGTCAGCTTTGTTTTGGCATCATTTAGTCCTTCGCACTGCACCTGACATAATCCCGGGCCATTTTCTTCCAGTCACTAAATTTACCAAATTTACATTTTTACTTTTCCTAATGCAATATTTCCAATGCTGTCTCCATCCACCGCCCCTCACTGCCTGAAGCCCTGCCCCTCACACAGGGAGCCCCAGCCATGACTGCCTAGTGCCCCGCCCCGCACTGACTGGATCCCCACCCCTGAAAGCCTGGAACCCCGCGCCTCACTCATGGGGCCTTGCCCTTCATAATTGGAGCCCCGCCCCTCAAAGATGGAGCCTTGCCCCTGACTGCATGGAGCCCTGCCCATCCCTCATGGATCCCCGCCCATCACTGGCTGGAGCCCTGCCCCACAAACATGGAGCCCTTTCCCTCACACATGGAGCCTTGCCCCTCTCTGGCTGGAGCCCTGCCACTAACACAAAGAGCCCCGGCCATCACTGCCCTGAGCCCCGCCCCTCACTGACTGGACCCCACCCCTGAAAGCCTGGAACCCCGGCCTTCACTCATGGGGCCTTGCCCCTTCATATTTGAAGCCCCACCCCTCAAATATGGAGCCCTATCCCTCACTGCATGGAGCCCTGCCCATCCCACATGGAGCCCCGCCCATCACTGGCTGGAGCCCTGCCCCACACACATGGAGCCTTTTCCCTCACACATGGAGCCCTGCCCCTCTCTGGCTGCAGCCCTAACCCTAACACATGGAGCCTCGGCAATCACTGCCTAGAGCCCCACCCCTCACTGACTGGATCCCCACCCCTCACAGCCTGGAATCCCGCCCCTCACGCATGGAACCCCTTCCCTCACTCATGGAGCCCTGCCCATCCCACATGGAGCCCCGCCCATCACTGGCTGGAGCCCTGCCCCACACACATGGAGCCGCTTCCGTCACACATAGAGCACCGCCCCTCACTGCCTGAAGCCCTGCCCATCACACATGGAGCCCCGCGTTTGTAGGTCCTTCTTTTCGGTTTTGGCCTTCAGTGGGGATCAATTTTGGCAAGCTTTGCTGCATGTGTCTGCACATGCTGGCGTATGGCCTGCCTGCATTTTGATGGCTTTGACTTTGGAAAAGATTTTTTCATGTTTTTTTTTTTGTTTAACTGTTGATGCCATGTCCCTCATATCTTGCCCCCTAAGTTGTGTCTTCCTCCTTGACTTTTTCCCCTGCTTTTGCAACATCTGTGAGCCTATTTTTTGCATGTTTTGGTCCTTTGCAATGCAGCTGATTTCCTCACAGCCTATTTTTTGAAGACATTAAAATTACTGATTTTCTGCTTTTCTCAATTGCATTTCATTTGAACTTATCTCCTTTCCAGAGTGTTTGCAAGCCTTTCTTTTGGGATTCACAAGATTCCTTTTCCCTTCCCGAAAGGAAATTTCATTTCCTTTCGGGAAGGGAAAAGAAATCTTGTGATTTCAATGGGGACGAATCGAAGAATCATTGGTACATTTCCCTGCCCTTGATGGCATGCCATGCCTTTTGGTGGCTTTGACTTGGGGAAAGATTTTTTTCATTTTTTGGTTGATTTCTGAAGTGTCCATGCCATGTCCTCATATCTTGCCACCTAAGTTGTGTCTTCCTCCTTGACTTTTTCCCCTGCTTTTGCAACATCTGTGAGCTTAGTTTTTGCATCTTTTGGTCCTTCGCACTGCACCTGATATTATCCGGGGCCATTTTCTAACAGTCACTAAATTTCCCAAATTTTCTATTTTTCTCCTCCAATTACAATTCCTTTGATGGTGTCTCCGCTCCAGCCTGTTTGTAGGCCCTTATTTTCTGTTTTGGCCTTCAGTGGGGATCAGATTTGGCAAGCTTTGCTGCATGTGCCTGCACTTGCTGGCGTATGGCCTGCCTGCATTTTGAAGGCTTTGACTTTGGGAACGATTTTTTCTTGTTTTTCTTTTTTCTTGTTTTAAATATTCATGCCATGTCCCTCATATCTTGCCCCCTAAGTTGTGTTTTCCTCCTTGACTTTTTCCGCTGCTTTTGAAATATCTGTGAGCTTTGTTTTGGCATCATTTAGTCCTTCGCACTGCACCTGACATAATCCCGGGCCATTTTCTTACAGTCACTAAATTTACCAAATTTACATTTTTACTTTTCCTAATGCAATATTTCCAATGCTGTCTCCATCCACCGCCCCTCACTGCCTGAAGCCCTGCCCCTCACACAGGGAGCCCCAGCCATGACTGCCTAGTGCCCCGCCCCGCACTGACTGGATCCCCACCCCTGAAAGCCTGGAACCCCGCGCCTCACTCATGGGGCCTTGCCCTTCATAATTGGAGCCCCGCCCCTCAAATATGGAGCCTTGCCCCTGACTGCATGGAGCCCTGCCCATCCCTCATGGATCCCCGCCCATCACTGGCTGGAGCCCTGCCCCACAAACATGGAGCCCTTTCCCTCACACATGGAGCCTTGTCCCTCTCTGGCTGGAGCCCTGCCACTAACACAAAGAGCCCCGGCCATCACTGCCCTGAGCCCCGCCCCTCACTGACTGGACCCCACCCCTGAAAGCCTGGAACCCCGGCCTTCACTCATGGGGCCTTGCCCTTCATATTTGAAGCCCCACCCCTCAAATATGGAGCCCTATCCCTCACTGCATGGAGCCCTGCCCATCCCACATGGAGCCCCGCCCATCACTGGCTGGAGCCCTGCCCCACACACATGGAGCCTTTTCCCTCACACATGGAGCCCTGCCCCTCTCTGGCTGCAGCCCTAACCCTAACACATGGAGCCTCGGCAATCACTGCCTAGAGCCCCACCCCTCACTGACTGGATCCCCACCCCTCACAGCCTGGAATCCCGCCCCTCACGCATGGAACCCCTTCCCTCACTCATGGAGCCCTGCCCATCCCACATGGAGCCCCGCCCATCACTGGCTGGAGCCCTGCCCCACACACATGGAGCCGCTTCCGTCACACATAGAGCACCGCCCCTCACTGCCTGAAGCCCTGCCCATCACACATGGAGCCCCGCGTTTGTAGGTCCTTCTTTTCGGTTTTGGCCTTCAGTGGGGATCAATTTTGGCAAGCTTTGCTGCATGTGTCTGCACATGCTGGCGTATGGCCTGCCTGCATTTTGATGGCTTTGACTTTGGAAAAGATTTTTTCATGTTTTTTTTTTTGTTTAACTGTTGATGCCATGTCCCTCATATCTTGCCCCCTAAGTTGTGTCTTCCTCCTTGACTTTTTCCCCTGCTTTTGCAACATCTGTGAGCCTATTTTTTGCATGTTTTGGTCCTTTGCAATGCAGCTGATTTCCTCACAGCCTATTTTTTGAAGACATTAAAATTACTGATTTTCTGCTTTTCTCAATTGCATTTCATTTGAACTTATCTCCTTTCCAGAGTGTTTGCAAGCCTTTCTTTTGGGATTCACAAGATTCCTTTTCCCTTCCCGAAAGGAAATTTCATTTCCTTTCGGGAAGGGAAAAGAAATCTTGTGATTTCAATGGGGACGAATCGAAGAATCATTGGTGCATTTCCCTGCCCTTGATGGCATGCCATGCCTTTTGGTGGCTTTGACTTGGGGAAAGATTTTTTTCATTTTTTGGTTGATTTCTGAAGTGTCCATGCCATGTCCTCATATCTTGCCACCTAAGTTGTGTCTTCCTCCTTGACTTTTTCCCCTGCTTTTGCAACATCTGTGAGCTTAGTTTTTGCATCTTTTGGTCCTTCGCACTGCACCTGATATTATCCGGGGCCATTTTCTAACAGTCACTAAATTTCCCAAATTTTCTATTTTTCTCCTCCAATTACAATTCCTTTGATGGTGTCTCCGCTCCAGCCTGTTTGTAGGCCCTTCTTTTCTGTTTTGGCCTTCAGTGGGGATCAGATTTGGCAAGCTTTGCTGCATGTGCCTGCACTTGCTGGCGTATGGCCTGCCTGCATTTTGAAGGCTTTGACTTTGGGAACGATTTTTTCTTGTTTTTCTTTTTTCTTGTTTTAAATATTCATGCCATGTCCCTCATATCTTGCCCCCTAAGTTGTGTTTTCCTCCTTGACTTTTTCCGCTGCTTTTGAAATATCTGTGAGCTTTGTTTTGGCATCATTTAGTCCTTCGCACTGCACCTGACATAATCCCGGGCCATTTTCTTACAGTCACTAAATTTACCAAATTTACATTTTTACTTTTCCTAATGCAATATTTCCGATGCTGTCTCCATCCACCGCCCCTCACTGCCTGAAGCCCTGCCCCTCACACAGGGAGCCCCAGCCATGACTGCCTAGTGCCCCGCCCCGCACTGACTGGATCCCCACCCCTGAAAGCCTGGAACCCCGCGCCTCACTCATGGGGCCTTGCCCTTCATAATTGGAGCCCCGCCCCTCAAATATGGAGCCTTGCCCCTGACTGCATGGAGCCCTGCCCATCCCTCATGGATCCCCGCCCATCACTGGCTGGAGCCCTGCCCCACAAACATGGAGCCCTTTCCCTCACACATGGAGCCTTGCCCCTCTCTGGCTGGAGCCCTGCCACTAACACAAAGAGCCCCGGCCATCACTGCCCTGAGCCCCGCCCCTCACTGACTGGATCCCCACCCCTGAAAGCCTGGAACCCCGGCCTTCACTCATGGGGCCTTGCCCTTCATATTTGAAGCCCCACCCCTCAAATATGGAGCCCTATCCCTCACTGCATGGAGCCCTGCCCATCCCACATGGAGCCCCGCCCATCACTGGCTGGAGCCCTGCCCCACACACATGGAGCCTTTTCCCTCACACATGCAGCCCTGCCCCTCTCTGGCTGCAGCCCTAACCCTAACACATGGAGCCTCGGCAATCACTGCCTAGAGCCCCACCCCTCACTGACTGGATCCCCACCCCTCACAGCCCGGAACCCCGCCCCTCACGCATGGAACCCCTTCCCTCACTCATGGAGCCCTGCCCATCCCACATGGAGCCCCGCCCATCACTGGCTGGAGCCCTGCCCCACACACATGGAGCCGCTTCCGTCACACATAGAGCACCGCCCCTCACTGCCTGAAGCCCTGCCCCTCACACATGGAGCCCCGCGTTTGTAGGTCCTTCTTTTCGGTTTTGGCCTTCAGTGGGGATCAATTTTGGCAAGCTTTGCTGCATGTGTCTGCACTTGCTGGCGTATGGCCTGCCTGCATTTTGATGGCTTTGACTTTGGGAAAGATTTTTTCTTGTTTATTTTTTTCTTTAACTGTTGATGCCATGTCCCTCATATCTTACCCCGTAAGTTGTGTCTTCCTCCTTGACTATTTCCCCTGATTTTGCAACATCTCTTAGCTTAATTTTTGCATCTTTTGGTCCTTCGCACTGCACCTCATATAATCCCGGGCCATTTTCTTAGTGTAACTAGATTTCCCAAATTTCCTTTTTTTCTCCTCCAATTGCAATTCCTTTGATGGGGTCTCCGTTCCAGTGTGTTTGTAGGTCCTTCTTTTCTGTTTGGGCCTTCAGTGGGGATGAATTTTGGCAAGCTTTGCTGCATGTGCCTGGACTTGCTGGTGTATGGCCTGCCTGCATTTTGATGGCTTTGACTTTGGAAAAATTTTTTTTTTTTCGTTGTTTTGTGAAGTGTCCATGCCATGTCCCTCATATCTTGCCCCCTAAGTTGTGTCTTCCTCCTTGACTTTTTCCCCTGCTTTTGCAACATCTGTGAGCCTATTTTTTGCATGTTTTGGTCCTTTGCAATGCAGCTGATTTCCTCACAGCCTATTTTTTGAAGACATTAGAATTACTGATTTTCTGCTTTTTTCAATTGCATTTCATTTGAACTTATCTCCTTTCCAGAGTGTTTGCAAGCCTTTCTTTTGGGATTCACAAGATTCCTTTTCCCTTCCCGAAAGGAAATTTCATTTCCTTTTGGGAATGGAAAAGAAATCTTGTGATTTCAATGGGGACGAATCGAAGAATCATTGGTGCATTTCCCTGCCCTTGATGGCATGCCATGCCTTTTGGTGGCTTTGACTTGGGGAAAGATTTTTTTCATTTTTTGGTTGATTTCTGAAGTGTCCATGCCATGTCCTCATATCTTGCCACCTAAGTTGTGTCTTCCTCCTTGACTTTTTCCCCTGCTTTTGCAACATCTGTGAGCTTAGTTTTTGCATCTTTTGGTCCTTCGCACTGCACCTGATATTATCCCGGGCCATTTCCTTACAGTCACTAAATTTCCCAAATTTTCTTTTTTTCTCCTCCAATTTCAATTCCTTTGATGGTGTCTCCGCTCCAGCCTGTTTGTAGGCCCTTATTTTCTGTTTTGGCCTTCAGTGGGGATCAGATTTGGCAAGCTTTGCTGCATGTGCCTGCACTTGCTGGCGTATGGCCTGCCTGCGTTTTGAAGGCTTTGAATTTGGGAACGATTTTTTCTTGTTTTTCTTTTTTCTTGTTTTAAATACTCATGCCATGTCCCTCATATCTTGCCCCCTAAGTTGTGTTTTCCTCCTTGACTTTTTCCCCTGCTTTTGCAAAATCTGTGAGCTTTGTTTTGGCATCATTTAGTCCTTCGCACTGCACCTGACATAATCCCGGGCCATTTTCTTACAGTCACTAAATTTACCAAATTTACATTTTTACTTTTCCTAATGCAATATTTCCGATGCTGTCTCCATCCACCGCCCCTCACTGCCTGAAGCCCTGCCCCTCACACAGGGAGCCCCAGCCATGACTGCCTAGTGCCCCGCCCCGCACTGACTGGATCCCCATTCCTGAAAGCCTGGAATCCCGCGCCTCACTCATGGGGCCTTGCCCTTCATAATTGGAGCCCCGCCCCTCAAATATGGAGCCTTGACCCTGACTGCATGGAGCCCTGCCCATCCCTCATGGATCCCCGCCCATCACTGGCTGGAGCCCTGCCCCACAAACATGGAGCCCTTTCCCTCACACATGGAGCCTTGCCCCTCTCTGGCTGGAGCCCTGCCACTAACACAAAGAGCCCCGGCCATCACTGCCCTGAGCCCCGCCCCTCACTGTCTGGATCCCCACCCCTGAAAGCCTGGAAGCCCAGCCTTCACTCATGGGGCCTTGCCCTTCATATTTGAAGCCCCGCCCCTCAAATATGGAGCCCTATCCCTCACTGCATGGAGCCCTGCCCATCCCACATGGAGCCCCGCCCATCACTGGCTGGAGCCCTGCCCCACACACACAGAGCCTTTTCCCTCACACATGGAGCCCCGCCCCTCTCTGGCTGCAGCCCTAACCCTAACACATGGAGCCTCGGCAATCACTGCCTAGAGCCCCACCCCTCACTGACTGGATCCCCACCCCTCACAGCCCGGAACCCCGCCCCTCACGCATGGAACCCCTTCCCTCACTCATGGAGCCCTGCCCATCCCACATGGAGCCCCGCCCATCACTGCCTGGAGCCCTGCCCCACACACATGGAGCCGCTTCCGTCACACATAGAGCACCGCCCCTCACTGCCTGAAGCCCTGCCCCTCACACATGGAGCCCCGCGTTTGTAGGTCCTTCTTTTCGGTTTTGGCCTTCAGTGGGGATCAATTTTGGCAAGCTTTGCTGCATGTGCCTGCCCTTGGTGGCGTATGGCCTGCCTGCACTTTGATGGCTTTGACTTTGGGAAAGATTTTTTCTTGTTTATTTTTTTTTGTTTAACTGTTCATGCCATGTCCCTCATATCTTGCCCCCTAAGTTGTGTCTTCCTCCTTGACTATTTCCCCAGATTTTGCAACATCTCTTAGCTTAATTTTTGCATCTTTTGGTCCTTCGCACTGCACCTCATATAATCCCGGGCCATTTTCTTAGAGTAACTAGATTTCCCAAATTTCCTTTTTTTCTCCTCCAATTGCAATTCCTTTGATGGAGTCTCCGTTCCAGTGTGTTTGTAGGTCCTTCTTTTCTGTTTGGGCCTTCAGTGGGGATGAATTTTGGCAAGCTTTGCTGCATGTGCCTGGACTTGCTGGTGTATGGCCTGCCTGCATTTTGATGGCTTTGACTTTGGAAAAATTTTTTTTTTCGTTGTTTTGTGAAGTGTCCATGCCATGTCCCTCATATCTTGCCCCCTAAGTTGTGTCTTCCTCCTTGACATTTTCCCCTGCTTTTGCAACATCTGTGAGCCTATTTTTTGCATGTTTTGGTCCTTTGCAATGCAGCTGATTTCCTCACAGCCTATTTTTTGAGGACATTAAAATTACTGATTTTCTGCTTTTCTCAATTGCATTTCATTTGAACTTATCTCCTTTCCAGAGTGTTTGCAAGCCTTTCTTTTGGGATTCACAAGATTCCTTTTCCCTTCCCGAAAGGAAATTTCATTTCATTTCGGGAAGGGAAAAGAAATCTTGTGATTTCAATGGGGACGAATCGAAGAATCATTGGTGCATTTCCCTGCCCTTGATGGCATGCCATGCCTTTTGGTGGCTTTGACTTGGGGAAAGATTTTTTTCATTTTTTGGTTGATTTCTGAAGTGTCCATGCCATGTCCTCATATCTTGCCACCTAAGTTGTGTCTTCCTCCTTGACTTTTTCCCCTGCTTTTGCAACATCTGTGAGCTTAGTTTTTTGCATCTTTTGGTCCTTCGCACTGCACCTGATATTATCCCGGGCCATTTTCTTACAGTCACTAAATTTCCCAAATTTTCTATTTTTCTCCTCCAATTACAATTCCTTTGATGGTGTCTCCGCTCCAGCCTGTTTGTAGGCCCTTCTTTTCTGTTTTGGCCTTCAGTGGGGATCAGATTTGGCAAGCTTTGCTGCATGTGCCTGCACTTGCTGGCGTATGGCCTGCCTGCATTTTGAAGGCTTTGACTTTGGGAACGATTTTTTCTTGTTTTTCTTTTTTCTTGTTTTAAATATTCATGCCATGTCCCTCATATCTTGCCCCCTAAGTTGTGTTTTCCTCCTTGACTTTTTCCGCTGCTTTTGAAATATCTGTGAGCTTTGTTTTGGCATCATTTAGTCCTTCGCACTGCACCTGACATAATCCCGGGCCATTTTCTTACAGTCACTAAATTTACCAAATTTACATTTTTACTTTTCCTAATGCAATATTTCCGATGCTGTCTCCATCCACCGCCCCTCACTGCCTGAAGCCCTGCCCCTCACACAGGGAGCCCCAGCCATGACTGCCTAGTGCCCCGCCCCGCACTGACTGGATCCCCACCCCTGAAAGCCTGGAACCCCGCGCCTCACTCATGGGGCCTTGCCCTTCATAATTGGAGCCCCGCCCCTCAAATATGGAGCCTTGCCCCTGACTGCATGGAGCCCTGCCCATCCCTCATGGATCCCCGCCCATCACTGGCTGGAGCCCTGCCCCACAAACATGGAGCCCTTTCCCTCACACATGGAGCCTTGCCCCTCTCTGGCTGGAGCCCTGCCACTAACACAAAGAGCCCCGGCCATCACTGCCCTGAGCCCCGCCCCTCACTGACTGGATCCCCACCCCTGAAAGCCTGGAACCCCGGCCTTCACTCATGGGGCCTTGCCCTTCATATTTGAAGCCCCACCCCTCAAATATGGAGCCCTATCCCTCACTGCATGGAGCCCTGCCCATCCCACATGGAGCCCCGCCCATCACTGGCTGGAGCCCTGCCCCACACACATGGAGCCTTTTCCCTCACACATGCAGCCCTGCCCCTCTCTGGCTGCAGCCCTAACCCTAACACATGGAGCCTCGGCAATCACTGCCTAGAGCCCCACCCCTCACTGACTGGATCCCCACCCCTCACAGCCCGGAACCCCGCCCCTCACGCATGGAACCCCTTCCCTCACTCATGGAGCCCTGCCCATCCCACATGGAGCCCCGCCCATCACTGGCTGGAGCCCTGCCCCACACACATGGAGCCGCTTCCGTCACACATAGAGCACCGCCCCTCACTGCCTGAAGCCCTGCCCCTCACACATGGAGCCCCGCGTTTGTAGGTCCTTCTTTTCGGTTTTGGCCTTCAGTGGGGATCAATTTTGGCAAGCTTTGCTGCATGTGTCTGCACTTGCTGGCGTATGGCCTGCCTGCATTTTGATGGCTTTGACTTTGGGAAAGATTTTTTCTTGTTTATTTTTTTCTTTAACTGTTGATGCCATGTCCCTCATATCTTACCCCGTAAGTTGTGTCTTCCTCCTTGACTATTTCCCCTGATTTTGCAACATCTCTTAGCTTAATTTTTGCATCTTTTGGTCCTTCGCACTGCACCTCATATAATCCCGGGCCATTTTCTTAGAGTAACTAGATTTCCCAAATTTCCTTTTTTTCTCCTCCAATTGCAATTCCTTTGATGGAGTCTCCGTTCCAGTGTGTTTGTAGGTCCTTCTTTTCTGTTTGGGCCTTCAGTGGGGATGAATTTTGGCAAGCTTTGCTGCATGTGCCTGGACTTGCTGGTGTATGGCCTGCCTGCATTTTGATGGCTTTGACTTTGGAAAAATTTTTTTTTTCGTTGTTTTGTGAAGTGTCCATGCCATGTCCCTCATATCTTGCCCCCTAAGTTGTGTCTTCCTCCTTGACATTTTCCCCTGCTTTTGCAACATCTGTGAGCCTATTTTTTGCATGTTTTGGTCCTTTGCAATGCAGCTGATTTCCTCACAGCCTATTTTTTGAGGACATTAAAATTACTGATTTTCTGCTTTTCTCAATTGCATTTCATTTGAACTTATCTCCTTTCCAGAGTGTTTGCAAGCCTTTCTTTTGGGATTCACAAGATTCCTTTTCCCTTCCCGAAAGGAAATTTCATTTCCTTTCGGGAAGGGAAAAGAAATCTTGTGATTTCAATGGGGACGAATCGAAGAATCATTGGTGCATTTCCCTGCCCTTGATGGCATGCCATGCCTTTTGGTGGCTTTGACTTGGGGAAAGATTTTTTTCATTTTTTGGTTGATTTCTGAAGTGTCCATGCCATGTCCTCATATCTTGCCACCTAAGTTGTGTCTTCCTCCTTGACTTTTTCCCCTGCTTTTGCAACATCTGTGAGCTTAGTTTTTGCATCTTTTGGTCCTTCGCACTGCACCTGATATTATCCCGGGCCATTTTCTTACAGTCACTAAATTTCCCAAATTTTCTTTTTTTCTCCTCCAATTACAATTCCTTTGATGGTGTCTCCGCTCCAGCCTGTTTGTAGGCCCTTCTTTTCTGTTTTGGCCTTCAGTGGGGATCAGATTTGGCAAGCTTTGCTGCATGTGCCTGCACTTGCTGGCGTATGGCCTGCCTGCATTTTGATGGCTTTGACTTTGGGAACGATTTTTTCTTGTTTTTCTTTTTTCTTGTTTTAAATATTCATGCCATGTCCCTCATATCTTGCCCCCTAAGTTGTGTTTTCCTCCTTGACTTTTTCTGCTGCTTTTGAAATATCTGTGAGCTTTGTTTTGGCATCATTTAGTCCTTCGCACTGCACCTGACATAATCCCGGGCCATTTTCTTACAGTCACTAAATTTACCAAATTTACATTTTTACTTTTCCTAATGAAATATTTCCGATGCTGTCTCCATCCACCGCCCCTCACTGCCTGAAGCCCTGCCCCTCAGACAGGGAGCCCCAGCCATGACTGCCTAGTGCCCCGCCCCGCACTGACTGGATCCCCACCCCTGAAAGCCTGGAACCCCGCGCCTCACTCATGGGGCCTTGCCCTTCATAATTGGAGCCCCGCCCCTCAAATATGGAGCCTTGCCCCTGACTGCATGGAGCCCTGCCCATCCCTCATGGATCCCCGCCCATCACTGGCTGGAGCCCTGCCCCACAAACATGGAGCCCTTTCCCTCACACATGGAGCCTTGCCCCTCTCTGGCTGGAGCCCTGCCACTAACACAAAGAGGCCCGGCCATCACTGCCCTGAGCCCCGCCCCTCACTGACTGGATCCCCACCCCTGAAAGCCTGGAACCCCGGCCTTCACTCATGGGGCCTTGCCCTTCATATTTGAAGCCCCGCCCCTCAAATATGGAGCCCTATCCCTCACTGCATGGAGCCCTGCCCATCCCACATGGATCCCCGCCCATCACTGGCTGGAGCCCCGCCCCACACACATGGAGCCTTTTCCCTCACACATGGAGCCCTGCCCCTCTCTGGCTGCAGCCCTAGCCGTAACACATGGAGCCTCGGCAATCACTGCCTAGAGCCCCACCCCTCACTGACTGGATCCCCACCCCTCACAGCCCGGAACCCCGCCCCTCACGCATGGAACCCCTTCCCTCACTCATGGAGCCCTGCCCATCCCACATGGAGCCCCGCCCATCACTGGCTGGAGCCCTGCCCCACACACATGGAGCCGCTTCCGTCACACATAGAGCACCGCCCCTCACTGCCTGAAGCCCTGCCCCTCACACATGGAGCCCCGCGTTTGTAGGTCCTTCTTTTCGGTTTTGGCCTTCAGTGGGGATCAATTTTGGCAAGCTTTGCTGCATGTGTCTGCACTTGCTGGCGTATGGCCTGCCTGCATTTTGATGGCTTTGACTTTGGGAAAGATTTTTTCTTGTTTTTTTTTTTTTTTTGTTTAACTGTTGATGCCATGTCCCTCATATCTTACCCCGTAAGTTGTGTCTTCCTCCTTGACTATTTCCCCTGATTTTGCAACATCTCTTAGCTTAATTTTTGCATCTTTTGGTCCTTCGCACTGCACCTCATATAATCCCGGGCCATTTTCTTAGAGTAACTAGATTTCCCAAATTTCCTTTTTTTCTCCTCCAATTGCAATTCCTTTGATGGAGTCTCCGTTCCAGTGTGTTTGTAGGTCCTTCTTTTCTGTTTGGGCCTTCAGTGGGGATGAATTTTGGCAAGCTTTGCTGCATGTGCCTGGACTTGCTGGTGTATGGCCTGCCTGCATTTTGATGGCTTTGACTTTGGAAAAATTTTTTTTTTTCGTTGTTTTGTGAAGTGTCCATGCCATGTCCCTCATATCTTGCCCCCTATGTTGTGTCTTCCTCCTTGACTTTTTCCCCTGCTTTTGCAACATCTGTGAGCCTATTTTTTGCATGTTTTGGTCCTTTGCAATGCAGCTGATTTCCTCACAGCCTATTTTTTGAAGACATTAAAATTACTGATTTTCTGCTTTTTTCAATTGCATTTCATTTGAACCTATCTCCTTTCCAGAGTGTTTGCAAGCCTTTCTTTTGGGATTCGCAAGATTCCTTTTCCCTTCCCGAAAGGAAATTTCATTTCCTTTCGGGAAGGGAAAAGAAATCTTGTGATTTCAATGGGGACGAATCGAAGAATCATTGGTGCATTTCCCTGCCCTTGATGGCATGCCATGCCTTTTGGTGGCTTTGACTTGGGGAAAGATTTTTTTCATTTTTTGGTTGAATTCTGAAGTGTCCATGACATGTCCTCATATCTTGCCCCCTAAGTTGTGTCTTCCTCCTTGACTTTTTCCCCTGCTTTTGCAACATCTGTGAGCTTAGTTTTTGCATCTTTTGGTCCTTCGCACTGCACCTGATATTATCCCGGGCCATTTTCTTACAGTCACTAAATTTCCCAAATTTTCTATTTTTCTCCTCCAATTAAAATTCCTTTGATGGTGTCTCCGCTCCAGCCTGTTTGTAGGCCCTTCTTTTCTGTTTTGGCCTTCAGTGGGGATCAGATTTGGCAAGCTTTGCTGCATGTGCCTGCACTTGCTGGCGTATGGCCTGCCTGCATTTTGATGGCTTTGACTTTGGGAACGATTTTTTCTTGTTTTTCTTTTTTCTTGTTTTAAATATTCATGCCATGTCCCTCATATCTTGCCCCCTAAGTTGTGTTTTCCTCCTTGACTTTTTCCGCTGCTTTTGAAATATCTGTGAGCTTTGTTTTGGCATCATTTAGTCCTTCGCACTGCACCTGACATAATCCCGGGCCATTTTCTTACAGTCACTAAATTTACCAAATTTACATTTTTACTTTTCCTAATGCAATATTTCCAATGCTGTCTCCATCCACCGCCCCTCACTGCCTGAAGCCCTGCCCCTCACACAGGGAGCCCCAGCCATGACTGCCGAGTGCCCCGCACCGCACTGACTGGATCCCCACCCCTGAAAGCCTGGAACCCCGCGCCTCACTCATGGGGCCTTGCCCTTCATAATTGGAGCCCCGCCCCTCAAATATGGAGCCTTGCCCCTGACTGCATGGAGCCCTGCCCATCCCTCATGGATCCCCGCCCATCACTGGCTGGAGCCCTGCCCCACAAACATGGAGCCCTTTCCCTCACACATGGAGCCTTGCCCCTCTCTGGCTGGAGCCCTGCCACTAACACAAACAGCCCCGGCCATCACTGCCCTGAGCCCCGCCCCTCACTGACTGGATCCCCACCCCTGAAAGCCTGGAACCCCGGCCTTCACTCATGGGGCCTTGCCCTTCATATTTGAAGCCCCGCCCCTCAAATATGGAGCCCTATCCCTCACTGCATGGAGCCCTGCCCATCCCACATGGATCCCCGCCCATCACTGGCTGGAGCCCCGCCCCACACACATGGAGCCTTTTCCCTCACACATGGAGCCCTGCCCCTCTCTGGCTGCAGCCCTAACCCTAACACATGGAGCCTCGGCAATCACTGCCTAGAGCCCCACCCCTCACTGACTGGATCCCCACCCCTCACAGCCCGGAACCCCGCCCCTCACGCATGGAACCCCTTCCCTCACTCATGGAGCCCTGCCCATCCCACATGGAGCCCCGCCCATCACTGCCTGGAGCCCTGCCCCACACACATGGAGCCGCTTCCGTCACACATAGAGCACCGCCCCTCACTGCCTGAAGCCCTGCCCCTCACACATGGAGCCCCGCGTTTGTAGGTCCTTCTTTTCGGTTTTGGCCTTCAGTGGGGATCAATTTTGGCAAGCTTTGCTGCATGTGTCTGCACTTGCTGGCGTATGGCCTGCCTGCATTTTGATGGCTTTGACTTTGGGAAAGATTTTTTCTTGTTTTTTTTTTTTTTTGTTTAACTGTTGATGCCATGTCCCTCATATCTTGCCCCGTAAGTTGTGTCTTCCTCCTTGACTATTTCCCCTGATTTTGCAACATCTCTTAGCTTAATTTTTGCATCTTTTGGTCCTTCGCACTGCACCTCATATAATCCCGGGCCATTTTCTTAGAGTAACTAGATTTCCCAAATTTCCTTTTTTTCTCCTCCAATTGCAATTCCTTTGATGGAGTCTCCGTTCCAGTGTGTTTGTAGGTCCTTCTTTTCTGTTTGGGCCTTCAGTGGGGATGAATTTTGGCAAGCTTTGCTGCATGTGCCTGGACTTGCTGGTGTATGGCCTGCCTGCATTTTGATGGCTTTGACTTTGGAAAAATTTTTTTTTTTCGTTGTTTTGTGAAGTGTCCATGCCATGTCCCTCATATCTTGCCCCCTATGTTGTGTCTTCCTCCTTGACTTTTTCCCCTGCTTTTGCAACATCTCTGAGCCTATTTTTTGCATGTTTTGGTCCTTTGCAATGCAGCTGATTTCCTCACAGCCTATTTTTTGAAGACATTAAAATTACTGATTTTCTGCTTTTTTCAATTGCATTTCATTTGAACCTATCTCCTTTCCAGAGTGTTTGCAAGCCTTTCTTTTGGGATTCACAAGATTCCTTTTCCCTTCCCGAAAGGAAATTTCATTTCCTTTCGGGAAGGGAAAAGAAATCTTGTGATTTCAATGGGGACGAATCGAAGAATCATTGGTGCATTTCCCTGCCCTTGATGGCATGCCATGCCTTTTGGTGGCTTTGACTTGGGGAAAGATTTTTTTCATTTTTTGGTTGAATTCTGAAGTGTCCATGACATGTCCTCATATCTTGCCCCCTAAGTTGTGTCTTCCTCCTTGACTTTTTCCCCTGCTTTTGCAACATCTGTGAGCTTAGTTTTTGCATCTTTTGGTCCTTCGCACTGCACCTGATATTATCCCGGGCCATTTTCTTACAGTCACTAAATTTCCCAAATTTTCTATTTTTCTCCTCCAATTACAATTCCTTTGATGGTGTCTCCGCTCCAGCCTGTTTGTAGGCCCTTCTTTTCTGTTTTGGCCTTCAGTGGGGATCAGATTTGGCAAGCTTTGCTGCATGTGCCTGCACTTGCTGGCGTATGGCCTGCCTGCATTTTGAAGGCTTTGACTTTGGGAACGATTTTTTCTTGTTTTTCTTTTTTCTTGTTTTAAATATTCATGCCATGTCCCTCATATCTTGCCCCCTAAGTTGTGTTTTCCTCCTTGACTTTTTCTGCTGCTTTTGAAATATCTGTGAGCTTTGTTTTGGCATCATTTAGTCCTTCGCACTGCACCTGACATAATCCCGGGCCATTTTCTTACAGTCACTAAATTTACCAAATTTACATTTTTACTTTTCCTAATGAAATATTTCCGATGCTGTCTCCATCCACCGCCCCTCACTGCCTGAAGCCCTGCCCCTCAGACAGGGAGCCCCAGCCATGACTGCCTAGTGCCCCGCCCCGCACTGACTGGATCCCCACCCCTGAAAGCCTGGAACCCCGCGCCTCACTCATGGGGCCTTGCCCTTCATAATTGGAGCCCCGCCCCTCAAATATGGAGCCTTGCCCCTGACTGCATGGAGCCCTGCCCATCCCTCATGGATCCCCGCCCATCACTGGCTGGAGCCCTGCCCCACAAACATGGAGCCCTTTCCCTCACACATGGAGCCTTGCCCCTCTCTGGCTGGAGCCCTGCCACTAACACAAAGAGCCCCGGCCATCACTGCCCTGAGCCCCGCCCCTCACTGACTGGATCCCCACCCCTGAAAGCCTGGAACCCCGGCCTTCACTCATGGGGCCTTGCCCTTCATATTTGAAGCCCCGCCCCTCAAATATGGAGCCCTATCCCTCACTGCATGGAGCCCTGCCCATCCCACATGGAGCCCCCGCCCATCACTGGCTGGAGCCCCGCCCCACACACATGGAGCCTTTTCCCTCACACATGGAGCCCTGCCCCTCTCTGGCTGCAGCCCTAGCCGTAACACATGGAGCCTCGGCAATCACTGCCTAGAGCCCCACCCCTCACTGACTGGATCCCCACCCCTCACAGCCCGGAACCCCGCCCCTCACGCATGGAACCCCTTCCCTCACTCATGGAGCCCTGCCCATCCCACATGGAGCCCCGCCCATCACTGGCTGGAGCCCTGCCCCACACACATGGAGCCGCTTCCGTCACACATAGAGCACCGCCCCTCACTGCCTGAAGCCCTGCCCCTCACACATGGAGCCCCGCGTTTGTAGGTCCTTCTTTTCGGTTTTGGCCTTCAGTGGGGATCAATTTTGGCAAGCTTTGCTGCATGTGTCTGCACTTGCTGGCGTATGGCCTGCCTGCATTTTGATGGCTTTGACTTTGGGAAAGATTTTTTCTTGTTTTTTTTTTTTTTTGTTTAACTGTTCATGCCATGTCCCTCATATCTTACCCCGTAAGTTGTGTCTTCCTCCTTGACTATTTCCCCTGATTTTGCAACATCTCTTAGCTTAATTTTTGCATCTTTTGGTCCTTCGCACTGCACCTCATATAATCCCGGGCCATTTTCTTAGAGTAACTAGATTTCCCAAATTTCCTTTTTTTCTCCTCCAATTGCAATTCCTTTGATGGAGTCTCCGTTCCAGTGTGTTTGTAGGTCCTTCTTTTCTGTTTGGGCCTTCAGTGGGGATGAATTTTGGCAAGCTTTGCTGCATGTGCCTGGACTTGCTGGTGTATGGCCTGCCTGCATTTTGATGGCTTTGACTTTGGAAAAATTTTTTTTTTTCGTTGTTTTGTGAAGTGTCCATGCCATGTCCCTCATATCTTGCCCCCTATGTTGTGTCTTCCTCCTTGACTTTTTCCCCTGCTTTTGCAACATCTGTGAGCCTATTTTTTGCATGTTTTGGTCCTTTGCAATGCAGCTGATTTCCTCACAGCCTATTTTTTGAAGACATTAAAATTACTGATTTTCTGCTTTTTTCAATTGCATTTCATTTGAACCTATCTCCTTTCCAGAGTGTTTGCAAGCCTTTCTTTTGGGATTCGCAAGATTCCTTTTCCCTTCCCGAA
Source organism: Artemisiospiza belli (assembly GCA_021963965.1). NCBI lineage: Eukaryota > Metazoa > Chordata > Aves > Passeriformes > Passerellidae > Artemisiospiza > Artemisiospiza belli. The sequence goes on from JAKDEW010000837.1 coordinate 65,637, forward strand.
AGGAAATTTCATTTCCTTTCGGGAAGGGAAAAGAAATCTTGTGATTTCAATGGGGACGAATCGAAGAATCATTGGTGCATTTCCCTGCCCTTGATGGCATGCCATGCCTTTTGGTGGCTTTGACTTGGGGAAAGATTTTTTTCATTTTTTGGTTGAATTCTGAAGTGTCCATGACATGTCCTCATATCTTGCCCCCTAAGTTGTGTCTTCCTCCTTGACTTTTTCCCCTGCTTTTGCAACATCTGTGAGCTTAGTTTTTGCATCTTTTGGTCCTTCGCACTGCACCTGATATTATCCCGGGCCATTTTCTTACAGTCACTAAATTTCCCAAATTTTCTATTTTTCTCCTCCAATTAAAATTCCTTTGATGGTGTCTCCGCTCCAGCCTGTTTGTAGGCCCTTCTTTTCTGTTTTGGCCTTCAGTGGGGATCAGATTTGGCAAGCTTTGCTGCATGTGCCTGCACTTGCTGGCGTATGGCCTGCCTGCATTTTGATGGCTTTGACTTTGGGAACGATTTTTTCTTGTTTTTCTTTTTTCTTGTTTTAAATATTCATGCCATGTCCCTCATATCTTGCCCCCTAAGTTGTGTTTTCCTCCTTGACTTTTTCCGCTGCTTTTGAAATATCTGTGAGCTTTGTTTTGGCATCATTTAGTCCTTCGCACTGCACCTGACATAATCCCGGGCCATTTTCTTACAGTCACTAAATTTACCAAATTTACATTTTTACTTTTCCTAATGCAATATTTCCAATGCTGTCTCCATCCACCGCCCCTCACTGCCTGAAGCCCTGCCCCTCACACAGGGAGCCCCAGCCATGACTGCCGAGTGCCCCGCACCGCACTGACTGGATCCCCACCCCTGAAAGCCTGGAACCCCGCGCCTCACTCATGGGGCCTTGCCCTTCATAATTGGAGCCCCGCCCCTCAAATATGGAGCCTTGCCCCTGACTGCATGGAGCCCTGCCCATCCCTCATGGATCCCCGCCCATCACTGGCTGGAGCCCTGCCCCACAAACATGGAGCCCTTTCCCTCACACATGGAGCCTTGCCCCTCTCTGGCTGGAGCCCTGCCACTAACACAAACAGCCCCGGCCATCACTGCCCTGAGCCCCGCCCCTCACTGACTGGATCCCCACCCCTGAAAGCCTGGAACCCCGGCCTTCACTCATGGGGCCTTGCCCTTCATATTTGAAGCCCCGCCCCTCAAATATGGAGCCCTATCCCTCACTGCATGGAGCCCTGCCCATCCCACATGGATCCCCGCCCATCACTGGCTGGAGCCCCGCCCCACACACATGGAGCCTTTTCCCTCACACATGGAGCCCTGCCCCTCTCTGGCTGCAGCCCTAACCCTAACACATGGAGCCTCGGCAATCACTGCCTAGAGCCCCACCCCTCACTGACTGGATCCCCACCCCTCACAGCCCGGAACCCCGCCCCTCACGCATGGAACCCCTTCCCTCACTCATGGAGCCCTGCCCATCCCACATGGAGCCCCGCCCATCACTGCCTGGAGCCCTGCCCCACACACATGGAGCCGCTTCCGTCACACATAGAGCACCGCCCCTCACTGCCTGAAGCCCTGCCCCTCACACATGGAGCCCCGCGTTTGTAGGTCCTTCTTTTCGGTTTTGGCCTTCAGTGGGGATCAATTTTGGCAAGCTTTGCTGCATGTGTCTGCACTTGCTGGTGTATGGCCTGCCTGCATTTTGATGGCTTTGACTTTGGGAAAGATTTTTTCTTGTTTTTTTTTTTTTTTGTTTAACTGTTGATGCCATGTCCCTCATATCTTGCCCCGTAAGTTGTGTCTTCCTCCTTGACTATTTCCCCTGATTTTGCAACATCTCTTAGCTTAATTTTTGCATCTTTTGGTCCTTCGCACTGCACCTCATATAATCCCGGGCCATTTTCTTAGAGTAACTAGATTTCCCAAATTTCCTTTTTTTCTCCTCCAATTGCAATTCCTTTGATGGAGTCTCCGTTCCAGTGTGTTTGTAGGTCCTTCTTTTCTGTTTGGGCCTTCAGTGGGGATGAATTTTGGCAAGCTTTGCTGCATGTGCCTGGACTTGCTGGTGTATGGCCTGCCTGCATTTTGATGGCTTTGACTTTGGAAAAATTTTTTTTTTTCGTTGTTTTGTGAAGTGTCCATGCCATGTCCCTCATATCTTGCCCCCTATGTTGTGTCTTCCTCCTTGACTTTTTCTCCTGCTTTTGCAACATCTCTGAGCCTATTTTTTGCATGTTTTGGTCCTTTGCAATGCAGCTGATTTCCTCACAGCCTATTTTTTGAAGACATTAAAATTACTGATTTTCTGCTTTTTTCAATTGCATTTCATTTGAACCTATCTCCTTTCCAGAGTGTTTGCAAGCCTTTCTTTTGGGATTCACAAGATTCCTTTTCCCTTCCCGAAAGGAAATTTCATTTCCTTTCGGGAAGGGAAAAGAAATCTTGTGATTTCAATGGGGACGAATCGAAGAATCATTGGTGCATTTCCCTGCCCTTGATGGCATGCCATGCCTTTTGGTGGCTTTGACTTGGGGAAAGATTTTTTTCATTTTTTGGTTGAATTCTGAAGTGTCCATGACATGTCCTCATATCTTGCCCCCTAAGTTGTGTCTTCCTCCTTGACTTTTTCCCCTGCTTTTGCAACATCTGTGAGCTTAGTTTTTGCATCTTTTGGTCCTTCGCACTGCACCTGATATTATCCCGGGCCATTTTCTTACAGTCACTAAATTTCCCAAATTTTCTATTTTTCTCCTCCAATTACAATTCCTTTGATGGTGTCTCCGCTCCAGCCTGTTTGTAGGCCCTTCTTTTCTGTTTTGGCCTTCAGTGGGGATCAGATTTGGCAAGCTTTGCTGCATGTGCCTGCACTTGCTGGCGTATGGCCTGCCTGCATTTTGAAGGCTTTGACTTTGGGAACGATTTTTTCTTGTTTTTCTTTTTTCTTGTTTTAAATATTCATGCCATGTCCCTCATATCTTGCCCCCTAAGTTGTGTTTTCCTCCTTGACTTTTTCCGCTGCTTTTGAAATATCTGTGAGCTTTGTTTTGGCATCATTTAGTCCTTCGCACTGCACCTGACATAATCCCGGGCCATTTTCTTACAGTCACTAAATTTACCAAATTTACATTTTTACTTTTCCTAATGCAATATTTCCAATGCTGTCTCCATCCACCGCCCCTCACTGCCTGAAGCCCTGCCCCTCACACAGGGAGCCCCAGCCATGACTGCCGAGTGCCCCGCCCCGCACTGACTGGATCCCCACCCCTGAAAGCCTGGAACCCCGCGCCTCACTCATGGGGCCTTGCCCTTCATAATTGGAGCCCCGCCCCTCAAATATGGAGCCTTGCCCCTGACTGCATGGAGCCCTGCCCATCCCTCATGGATCCCCGCCCATCACTGGCTGGAGCCCTGCCCCACAAACATGGAGCCCTTTCCCTCACACATGGAGCCTTGCCCCTCTCTGGCTGGAGCCCTGCCACTAACACAAAGAGCCCCGGCCATCACTGCCCTGAGCCCCGCCCCTCACTGACTGGATCCCCACCCCTGAAAGCCTGGAACCCCGGCCTTCACTCATGGGGCCTTGCCCTTCATATTTGAAGCCCCGCCCCTCAAATATGGAGCCCTATCCCTCACTGCATGGAGCCCTGCCCATCCCACATGGATCCCCGCCCATCACTGGCTGGAGCCCCGCCCCACACACATGGAGCCTTTTCCCTCACACATGGAGCCCTGCCCCTCTCTGGCTGCAGCCCTAGCCGTAACACATGGAGCCTCGGCAATCACTGCCTAGAGCCCCACCCCTCACTGACTGGATCCCCACCCCTCACAGCCCGGAACCCCGCCCCTCACGCATGGAACCCCTTCCCTCACTCATGGAGCCCTGCCCATCCCACATGGAGCCCCGCCCATCACTGGCTGGAGCCCTGCCCCACACACATGGAGCCGCTTCCGTCACACATAGAGCACCGCCCCTCACTGCCTGAAGCCCTGCCCCTCACACATGGAGCCCCGCGTTTGTAGGTCCTTCTTTTCGGTTTTGGCCTTCAGTGGGGATCAATTTTGGCAAGCTTTGCTGCATGTGTCTGCACTTGCTGGCGTATGGCCTGCCTGCATTTTGATGGCTTTGACTTTGGGAAAGATTTTTTCTTGTTTTTTTTTTTTTTTTGTTTAACTGTTGATGCCATGTCCCTCATATCTTGCCCCGTAAGTTGTGTCTTCCTCCTTGACTATTTCCCCTGATTTTGCAACATCTCTTAGCTTAATTTTTGCATCTTTTGGTCCTTCGCACTGCACCTCATATAATCCCGGGCCATTTTCTTAGAGTAACTAGATTTCCCAAATTTCCTTTTTTTCTCCTCCAATTGCAATTCCTTTGATGGAGTCTCCGTTCCAGTGTGTTTGTAGGTCCTTCTTTTCTGTTTGGGCCTTCAGTGGGGATGAATTTTGGCAAGCTTTGCTGCATGTGCCTGGACTTGCTGGTGTATGGCCTGCCTGCATTTTGATGGCTTTGACTTTGGAAAAATTTTTTTTTTTCGTTGTTTTGTGAAGTGTCCATGCCATGTCCCTCATATCTTGCCCCCTATGTTGTGTCTTCCTCCTTGACTTTTTCCCCTGCTTTTGCAACATCTCTGAGCCTATTTTTTGCATGTTTTGGTCCTTTGCAATGCAGCTGATTTCCTCACAGCCTATTTTTTGAAGACATTAAAATTACTGATTTTCTGCTTTTTTCAATTGCATTTCATTTGAACCTATCTCCTTTCCAGAGTGTTTGCAAGCCTTTCTTTTGGGATTCACAAGATTCCTTTTCCCTTCCCGAAAGGAAATTTCATTTCCTTTCGGGAAGGGAAAAGAAATCTTGTGATTTCAATGGGGACGAATCGAAGAATCATTGGTGCATTTCCCTGCCCTTGATGGCATGCCATGCCTTTTGGTGGCTTTGACTTGGGGAAAGATTTTTTTCATTTTTTGGTTGAATTCTGAAGTGTCCATGACATGTCCTCATATCTTGCCCCCTAAGTTGCGTCTTCCTCCTTGACTTTTTCCCCTGCTTTTGCAACATCTGTGAGCTTAGTTTTTGCATCTTTTGGTCCTTCGCACTGCACCTGATATTATCCCGGGCCATTTTCTTACAGTCACTAAATTTCCCAAATTTTCTATTTTTCTCCTCCAATTAAAATTCCTTTGATGGTGTCTCCGCTCCAGCCTGTTTGTAGGCCCTTCTTTTCTGTTTTGGCCTTCAGTGGGGATCAGATTTGGCAAGCTTTGCTGCATGTGCCTGCACTTGCTGGCGTATGGCCTGCCTGCATTTTGAAGGCTTTGACTTTGGGAACGATTTTTTCTTGTTTTTCTTTTTTCTTGTTTTAAATATTCATGCCATGTCCCTCATATCTTGCCCCCTAAGTTGTGTTTTCCTCCTTGACTTTTTCCGCTGCTTTTGAAATATCTGTGAGCTTTGTTTTGGCATCATTTAGTCCTTCGCACTGCACCTGACATAATCCCGGGCCATTTTCTTACAGTCACTAAATTTACCAAATTTACATTTTTACTTTTCCTAATGCAATATTTCCAATGCTGTCTCCATCCACCGCCCCTCACTGCCTGAAGCCCTGCCCCTCACACAGGGAGCCCCAGCCATGACTGCCGAGTGCCCCGCCCCGCACTGACTGGATCCCCACCCCTGAAAGCCTGGAACCCCGCGCCTCACTCATGGGGCCTTGCCCTTCATAATTGGAGCCCCGCCCCTCAAATATGGAGCCTTGCCCCTGACTGCATGGAGCCCTGCCCATCCCTCATGGATCCCCGCCCATCACTGGCTGGAGCCCTGCCCCACAAACATGGAGCCCTTTCCCTCACACATGGAGCCTTGCCCCTCTCTGGCTGGAGCCCTGCCACTAACACAAAGAGGCCCGGCCATCACTGCCCTGAGCCCCGCCCCTCACTGACTGGATCCCCACCCCTGAAAGCCTGGAACCCCGGCCTTCACTCATGGGGCCTTGCCCTTCATATTTGAAGCCCCGCCCCTCAAATATGGAGCCCTATCCCTCACTGCATGGAGCCCTGCCCATCCCACATGGATCCCCGCCCATCACTGGCTGGAGCCCCGCCCCACACACATGGAGCCTTTTCCCTCACACATGGAGCCCTGCCCCTCTCTGGCTGCAGCCCTAGCCGTAACACATGGAGCCTCGGCAATCACTGCCTAGAGCCCCACCCCTCACTGACTGGATCCCCACCCCTCACAGCCCGGAACCCCGCCCCTCACGCATGGAACCCCTTCCCTCACTCATGGAGCCCTGCCCATCCCACATGGAGCCCCGCCCATCACTGGCTGGAGCCCTGCCCCACACACATGGAGCCGCTTCCGTCACACATAGAGCACCGCCCCTCACTGCCTGAAGCCCTGCCCCTCACACATGGAGCCCCGCGTTTGTAGGTCCTTCTTTTCGGTTTTGGCCTTCAGTGGGGATCAATTTTGGCAAGCTTTGCTGCATGTGTCTATGGCCGGCCTGCATTTTGATGGCTTTGACTTTGGGAAAGATTTTTTCTTGTTTTTTTTTTTTTTGTTTAACTGTTGATGCCATGTCCCTCATATCTTGCCCCGTAAGTTGTGTCTTCCTCCTTGACTATTTCCCCTGATTTTGCAACATCTCTTAGCTTAATTTTTGCATCTTTTGGTCCTTCGCACTGCACCTCATATAATCCCGGGCCATTTTCTTAGAGTAACTAGATTTCCCAAATTTCCTTTTTTTCTCCTCCAATTGCAATTCCTTTGATGGAGTCTCCGTTCCAGTGTGTTTGTAGGTCCTTCTTTTCTGTTTGGGCCTTCAGTGGGGATGAATTTTGGCAAGCTTTGCTGCATGTGCCTGGACTTGCTGGTGTATGGCCTGCCTGCATTTTGATGGCTTTGACTTTGGAAAAATTTTTTTTTTTCGTTGTTTTGTGAAGTGTCCATGCCATGTCCCTCATATCTTGCCCCCTATGTTGTGTCTTCCTCCTTGACTTTTTCCCCTGCTTTTGCAACATCTGTGAGCCTATTTTTTGCATGTTTTGGTCCTTTGCAATGCAGCTGATTTCCTCACAGCCTATTTTTTGAAGACATTAAAATTACTGATTTTCTGCTTTTTTCAATTGCATTTCATTTGAACCTATCTCCTTTCCAGAGTGTTTGCAAGCCTTTCTTTTGGGATTCGCAAGATTCCTTTTCCCTTCCCGAAAGGAAATTTCATTTCCTTTCGGGAAGGGAAAAGAAATCTTGTGATTTCAATGGGGACGAATCGAAGAATCATTGGTGCATTTCCCTGCCCTTGATGGCATGCCATGCCTTTTGGTGGCTTTGACTTGGGGAAAGATTTTTTTCATTTTTTGGTTGAATTCTGAAGTGTCCATGACATGTCCTCATATCTTGCCCCCTAAGTTGTGTCTTCCTCCTTGACTTTTTCCCCTGCTTTTGCAACATCTGTGAGCTTAGTTTTTGCATCTTTTGGTCCTTCCGCACTGCACCTGATATTATCCCGGGCCATTTTCTTACAGTCACTAAATTTCCCAAATTTTCTATTTTTCTCCTCCAATTACAATTCCTTTGATGGTGTCTCCGCTCCAGCCTGTTTGTAGGCCCTTCTTTTCTGTTTTGGCCTTCAGTGGGGATCAGATTTGGCAAGCTTTGCTGCATGTGCCTGCACTTGCTGGCGTATGGCCTGCCTGCATTTTGATGGCTTTGACTTTGGGAACGATTTTTTCTTGTTTTTCTTTTTTCTTGTTTTAAATATTCATGCCATGTCCCTCATATCTTGCCCCCTAAGTTGTGTTTTCCTCCTTGCACTTTTTCCGCTGCTTTTGAAATATCTGTGAGCTTTGTTTTGGCATCATTTAGTCCTTCGCACTGCACCTGACATAATCCCGGGCCATTTTCTTACAGTCACTAAATTTACCAAATTTACATTTTTACTTTTCCTAATGCAATATTTCCAATGCTGTCTCCATCCACCGCCCCTCACTGCCTGAAGCCCTGCCCCTCACACAGGAGCCCCAGCCATGACTGCCGAGTGCCCCGCACCGCACTGACTGGATCCCCACCCCCTGAAAGCCTGGAACCCCGCGCCTCACTCATGGGGCCTCTGCCCTTCATAATTGGAGCCCCGCCCCTCAAATATGGAGCCTTGCCCCTGACTGCATGGAGCCCTGCCCATCCCTCATGGATCCCCGCCCATCACTGGCTGGAGCCCTGCCCCACAAACATGGAGCCCTTTCCCTCACACATGGAGCCTTTGCCCCTCTCTGGCTGGAGCCCTGCCACTAACACAAACAGCCCCGGCCATCACTGCCCTGAGCCCCCGCCCCTCACTGACTGGATCCCCACCCCTGAAAGCCTGGAACCCCGGCCTTCACTCATGGGGCCTTGCCCTTCATATTTGAAGCCCCGCCCCCTCAAATATGGAGCCCTATCCCTCACTGCATGGAGCCCTGCCCATCCCACATGGATCCCCGCCCATCACTGGCTGGAGCCCCGCCCCACACACATGGAGCCTTTTCCCTCACACATGGAGCCCTGCCCCTCTCTGGCTGCAGCCCTAACCCTAACACATGGAGCCTCGGCAATCACTGCCTAGAGCCCCACCCCCTCACTGACTGGATCCCCACCCCTCACAGCCCGGAACCCCGCCCCTCACGCATGGAACCCCTTCCCTCACTCATGGAGCCCTGCCCATCCCACATGGAGCCCCGCCCATCACTGCCTGGAGCCCTGCCCCACACACATGGAGCCGCTTCCGTCACACATAGAGCACCGCCCCTCACTGCCTGAAGCCCTGCCCCTCACACATGGAGCCCCGCGTTTGTAGGTCCTTCTTTTCGGTTTTGGCCTTCAGTGGGGATCAATTTTGGCAAGCTTTGCTGCATGTGTCTGCACTTGCTGGCGTATGGCCTGCCTGCATTTTGATGGCTTTGACTTTGGGAAAGATTTTTTCTTGTTTTTTTTTTTTTTGTTTAACTGTTGATGCCATGTCCCTCATATCTTGCCCCGTAAGTTGTGTCTTCCTCCTTGACTATTTCCCCTGATTTTGCAACATCTCTTAGCTTAATTTTTGCATCTTTTGGTCCTTCGCACTGCACCTCATATAATCCCGGGCCATTTTCTTAGAGTAACTAGATTTCCCAAATTTCCTTTTTTTCTCCTCCAATTGCAATTCCTTTGATGGAGTCTCCGTTCCAGTGTGTTTGTAGGTCCTTCTTTTCTGTTTGGGCTTCAGTGGGGATGAATTTTGGCAAGCTTTGCTGCATGTGCCTGGACTTGCTGGTGTATGGCCTGCCTGCATTTTGATGGCTTTGACTTTGGAAAAATTTTTTTTTTTCGTTGTTTTGTGAAGTGTCCATGCCATGTCCCTCATATCTTGCCCCCTATGTTGTGTCTTCCTCCTTGACTTTTTCCCCTGCTTTTGCAACATCTCTGAGCCTATTTTTTGCATGTTTTGGTCCTTTGCAATGCAGCTGATTTCCTCACAGCCTATTTTTTGAAGACATTAAAATTACTGATATTCTGCTTTTTTTCAATTGCATTTCATTTGAACCTATCTCCTTTCCAGAGTGTTTGCAAGCCTTTCTTTTGGGATTCACAAGATTCCTTTTCCCCTTCCCGAAAGGAAATTTCATTTCCTTTCGGGAAGGGAAAAGAAATCTTGTGATTTCAATGGGGACGAATCGAAGAATCATTGGTGCATTTCCCTGCCCTTGATGGCATGCCATGCCTTTTGGTGGCTTTGACTTGGGGAAAGATTTTTTTCATTTTTTGGTTGAATTCTGAAGTGTCCATGACATGTCCTCATATCTTGCCCCCTAAGTTGTGTCTTCCTCCTTGACTTTTTCCCCTGCTTTTGCAACATCTGTGAGCTTAGTTTTTGCATCTTTTGGTCCTTCGCACTGCACCTGATATTATCCCGGGCCATTTTCTTACAGTCACTAAATTTCCCAAATTTTCTTTTTTTCTCCTCCAATTACAATTCCTTTGATGGTGTCTCCGCTCCAGCCTGTTTGTAGGCCCTTATTTTCTGTTTTGGCCTTCAGTGGGGATCAGATTTGGCAAGCTTTGCTGCATGTGCCTGCACTTGCTGGCGTATGGCCTGCCCTGCATTTTGAAGGCTTTGACTTTGGGAACGATTTTTTCTTGTTTTTCTTTTTTCTTGTTTTAAATATTCATGCCATGTCCCTCATATCTTGCCCCCTAAGTTGTGTTTTCCTCCTTGACTTTTTCTGCTGCTTTTGAAATATCTGTGAGCTTTGTTTTGGCATCATTTAGTCCTTCGCACTGCACCTGACATAATCCCGGGCCATTTTCTTACAGTCACTAAATTTACCAAATTTACATTTTACTTTTCCTAATGAAATATTTCCGATGCTGTCTCCATCCACCGCCCCTCACTGCCTGAAGCCCTGCCCCTCAGACAGGGAGCCCCAGCCATGACTGCCTAGTGCCCCGCCCCGCACTGACTGGATCCCCACCCCTGAAAGCCTGGAACCCCGCGCCTCACTCATGGGCCTTGCCCTTCATAATTGGAGCCCCGCCCCTCAAATATGGAGCCTTGCCCCTGACTGCATGGAGCCCCTGCCCATCCCTCATGGATCCCCGCCCATCACTGGCTGGAGCCCTGCCCCACAAACATGGAGCCCTTTCCCTCACACATGGAGCCTTGCCCCTCTCTGGCTGGAGCCCTGCCACTAACACAAAGAGCCCCGGCCATCACTGCCCTGAGCCCCGCCCCTCACTGACTGGATCCCCACCCCTGAAAGCCTGGAACCACCGGCCTTCACCTCATGGGGCCTTGCCCTTCATATTTGAAGCCCCGCCCCTCAAATATGGAGCCCCTATCCCCTCACTGCATGGAGCCCTGCCCATCCCACATGGATCCCCGCCCATCACTGGCTGGAGCCCCCGCCCCACACACATGGAGCCTTTTCCCTCACACATGGAGCCCTGCCCCTCTCTGGCTGCAGCCCTAGCCGTAACACATGGAGCCTCGGCAATCACTGCCTACGAGCCCCACCCCTCACTGACTGGATCCCCACCCCCTCACAGCCCGGAACCCCGCCCCTCACGCATGGAACCCCCTTCCCTCACTCATGGAGCCCTGCCCATCCCACATGGAGCCCCCGCCCATCACTGGCTGGAGCCCTGCCCCACACACATGGAGCCGCTTCCGTCACACATAGAGCACCCGCCCCTCACTGCCTGAAGCCCTGCCCCTCACACATGGAGCCCCGCGTTTGTAGGTCCTTCTTTTCGGTTTTGGCCTTCAGTGGGGATCAATTTTGGCAAGCTTTGCTGCATGTGTCTGCACTTGCTGGCGTATGGCCTGCCTGCATTTTGATGGCTTTGACTTTGGGAAAGATTTTTTTCTTGTTTTTTTTTTTTTTTTGTTTAACTGTTGATGCCATGTCCCTCATATCTTACCCCGTAAGTTGTGTCTTCCTCCTTGACTATTTCCCCTGATTTTGCAACATCTCTTAGCTTAATTTTTGCATCTTTTGGTCCTTCGCACTGCACCTCATATAATCCGGGCCATTTTCTTAGAGTAACTAGATTTCCCAAATTCCTTTTTTTCTCCTCCAATTGCAATTCCTTTGATGGAGTCTCCGTTCCAGTGTGTTTGTAGGTCCTTCTTTTCTGTTTGGGCCTTCAGTGGGGATGAATTTTGGCAAGCTTTGCTGCATGTGCCTGGACTTGCTGGTGTATGGCCTGCCTGCATTTTGATGGCTTTGACTTTGGAAAAAATTTTTTTTTTTCGTTGTTTTGTGAAGTGTCCATGCCATGTCCCTCATATCTTGCCCCCTATGTTGTGTCTTCCTCCTTGACTTTTTCCCCTGCTTTTGCAACATCTGTGAGCCTATTTTTTGCATGTTTTGGTCCTTTGCAATGCAGCTGATTTCCTCACAGCCTATTTTTTGAAGACATTAAAATTACTGATTTTCTGCTTTTTTCAATTGCATTTCATTTGAACCTATCTCCTTCTCCAGAGTGTTTGCAAGCCTTTCTTTTGGGATTCGCAAGATTCCTTTTCCCTTCCCGAAAGGAAATTTCATTTCCTTTCGGGAAGAGGAAAAGAAATCTTGTGATTTCAATGGGGACGAATCGAAGAATCATTGGTGCATTTCCCTGCCCTTGATGGCATGCCATGCCTTTTGGTGGCTTTGACTTGGGGAAAGATTTTTTTCATTTTTTGGTTGAATTCTGAAGTGTCCATGACATGTCCTCATATCTTGCCCCCTAAGTTGTGTCTTCCTCCTTGACTTTTTCCCCTGCTTTTGCAACATCTGTGAGCTTAGTTTTTGCATCTTTTGGTCTTCGCACTGCACTGATATTATCCGCGGCCATTTTCTTACAGTCACTAAATTTCCAAATTTTCTATTTTTCTCCTCCAATTACAATTCCTTTGATGGTGTCCTCCGCTCCAGCCTGTTTGTAGGCCCTTCTTTTCTGTTTTGGCCTTCAGTGGGGATCAGATTTGGCAAGCTTTGCTGCATGTGCCTGCACTTGCTGGCGTATGGCCTGCCTGCATTTTGAAGGCTTTGACTTTGGGAACGATTTTTTCTTGTTTTTCTTTTTTCTTGTTTTAAATATTCATGCCATGTCCCTCATATCTTGCCCCCTAAGTTGTGTTTTCCTCCTTGACTTTTTCCGCTGCTTTTGAAATATCTGTGAGCTTTGTTTTGGCATCATTTAGTCCTTCGCACTGCACCTGACATAATCCCGGGCCATTTTCTTACAGTCACTAAATTTACCAAATTTACATTTTTACTTTTCCTAATGCAATATTTCCAATGCTGTCTCCATCCACCGCCCCTCACTGCCTGAAGCCCTGCCCCTCACACAGGGAGCCCCAGCCATGACTGCCGAGTGCCCCGCCCCGCACTGACTGGATCCCCACCCCTGAAAGCCTGGAACCCCGCGCCTCACTCATGGGGCCTTGCCCTTCATAATTGGAGCCCCGCCCCTCAAATATGGAGCCTTGCCCCTGACTGCATGGAGCCCTGCCCATCCCTCATGGATCCCCGCCCATCACTGGCTGGAGCCCTGCCCCACAAACATGGAGCCCTTTCCCTCACACATGGAGCCTTGCCCCTCTCTGGCTGGAGCCCTGCCACTAACACAAAGAGCCCCGGCCATCACTGCCCTGAGCCCCGCCCCTCACTGACTGGATCCCCACCCCTGAAAGCCTGGAACCCCGGCCTTCACTCATGGGGCCTTGCCCTTCATATTTGAAGCCCCGCCCCTCAAATATGGAGCCCTATCCCTCACTGCATGGAGCCCTGCCCATCCCACATGGATCCCCGCCCATCACTGGCTGGAGCCCCGCCCCACACACATGGAGCCTTTTCCCTCACACATGGAGCCCTGCCCCTCTCTGGCTGCAGCCCTAGCCGTAACACATGGAGCCTCGGCAATCACTGCCTAGAGCCCCACCCCTCACTGACTGGATCCCCACCCCTCACAGCCCGGAACCCCGCCCCTCACGCATGGAACCCCTTCCCTCACTCATGGAGCCCTGCCCATCCCACATGGAGCCCCGCCCATCACTGGCTGGAGCCCTGCCCCACACACATGGAGCCGCTTCCGTCACACATAGAGCACCGCCCCTCACTGCCTGAAGCCCTGCCCCTCACACATGGAGCCCCGCGTTTGTAGGTCCTTCTTTTCGGTTTTGGCCTTCAGTGGGGATCAATTTTGGCAAGCTTTGCTGCATGTGTCTGCACTTGCTGGCGTATGGCCTGCCTGCATTTTGATGGCTTTGACTTTGGGAAAGATTTTTTCTTGTTTTTTTTTTTTTTTGTTTAACTGTTGATGCCATGTCCCTCATATCTTGCCCCGTAAGTTGTGTCTTCCTCCTTGACTATTTCCCCTGATTTTGCAACATCTCTTAGCTTAATTTTTGCATCTTTTGGTCCTTCGCACTGCACCTCATATAATCCCGGGCCATTTTCTTAGAGTAACTAGATTTCCCAAATTTCCTTTTTTTCTCCTCCAATTGCAATTCCTTTGATGGAGTCTCCGTTCCAGTGTGTTTGTAGGTCCTTCTTTTCTGTTTGGGCCTTCAGTGGGGATGAATTTTGGCAAGCTTTGCTGCATGTGCCTGGACTTGCTGGTGTATGGCCTGCCTGCATTTTGATGGCTTTGACTTTGGAAAAATTTTTTTTTTTCGTTGTTTTGTGAAGTGTCCATGCCATGTCCCTCATATCTTGCCCCCTATGTTGTGTCTTCCTCCTTGACTTTTTCCCCTGCTTTTGCAACATCTCTGAGCCTATTTTTTGCATGTTTTGGTCCTTTGCAATGCAGCTGATTTCCTCACAGCCTATTTTTTGAAGACATTAAAATTACTGATTTTCTGCTTTTTTCAATTGCATTTCATTTGAACCTATCTCCTTTCCAGAGTGTTTGCAAGCCTTTCTTTTGGGATTCACAAGATTCCTTTTCCCTTCCCGAAAGGAAATTTCATTTCCTTTCGGGAAGGGAAAAGAAATCTTGTGATTTCAATGGGGACGAATCGAAGAATCATTGGTGCATTTCCCTGCCCTTGATGGCATGCCATGCCTTTTGGTGGCTTTGACTTGGGGAAAGATTTTTTTCATTTTTTGGTTGAATTCTGAAGTGTCCATGACATGTCCTCATATCTTGCCCCCTAAGTTGCGTCTTCCTCCTTGACTTTTTCCCCTGCTTTTGCAACATCTGTGAGCTTAGTTTTTGCATCTTTTGGTCCTTCGCACTGCACCTGATATTATCCCGGGCCATTTTCTTACAGTCACTAAATTTCCCAAATTTTCTATTTTTCTCCTCCAATTAAAATTCCTTTGATGGTGTCTCCGCTCCAGCCTGTTTGTAGGCCCTTCTTTTCTGTTTTGGCCTTCAGTGGGGATCAGATTTGGCAAGCTTTGCTGCATGTGCCTGCACTTGCTGGCGTATGGCCTGCCTGCATTTTGAAGGCTTTGACTTTGGGAACGATTTTTTCTTGTTTTTCTTTTTTCTTGTTTTAAATATTCATGCCATGTCCCTCATATCTTGCCCCCTAAGTTGTGTTTTCCTCCTTGACTTTTTCCGCTGCTTTTGAAATATCTGTGAGCTTTGTTTTGGCATCATTTAGTCCTTCGCACTGCACCTGACATAATCCCGGGCCATTTTCTTACAGTCACTAAATTTACCAAATTTACATTTTTACTTTTCCTAATGCAATATTTCCAATGCTGTCTCCATCCACCGCCCCTCACTGCCTGAAGCCCTGCCCCTCACACAGGGAGCCCCAGCCATGACTGCCGAGTGCCCCGCCCCGCACTGACTGGATCCCCACCCCTGAAAGCCTGGAACCCCGCGCCTCACTCATGGGGCCTTGCCCTTCATAATTGGAGCCCCGCCCCTCAAATATGGAGCCTTGCCCCTGACTGCATGGAGCCCTGCCCATCCCTCATGGATCCCCGCCCATCACTGGCTGGAGCCCTGCCCCACAAACATGGAGCCCTTTCCCTCACACATGGAGCCTTGCCCCTCTCTGGCTGGAGCCCTGCCACTAACACAAAGAGCCCCGGCCATCACTGCCCTGAGCCCCGCCCCTCACTGACTGGATCCCCACCCCTGAAAGCCTGGAACCCCGGCCTTCACTCATGGGGCCTTGCCCTTCATATTTGAAGCCCCGCCCCTCAAATATGGAGCCCTATCCCTCACTGCATGGAGCCCTGCCCATCCCACATGGATCCCCGCCCATCACTGGCTGGAGCCCCGCCCCACACACATGGAGCCTTTTCCCTCACACATGGAGCCCTGCCCCTCTCTGGCTGCAGCCCTAGCCGTAACACATGGAGCCTCGGCAATCACTGCCTAGAGCCCCACCCCTCACTGACTGGATCCCCACCCCTCACAGCCCGGAACCCCGCCCCTCACGCATGGAACCCCTTCCCTCACTCATGGAGCCCTGCCCATCCCACATGGAGCCCCGCCCATCACTGGCTGGAGCCCTGCCCCACACACATGGAGCCGCTTCCGTCACACATAGAGCACCGCCCCTCACTGCCTGAAGCCCTGCCCCTCACACATGGAGCCCCGCGTTTGTAGGTCCTTCTTTTCGGTTTTGGCCTTCAGTGGGGATCAATTTTGGCAAGCTTTGCTGCATGTGTCTGCACTTGCTGGCGTATGGCCTGCCTGCATTTTGATGGCTTTGACTTTGGGAAAGATTTTTTCTTGTTTTTTTTTTTTTTTGTTTAACTGTTGATGCCATGTCCCTCATATCTTGCCCCGTAAGTTGTGTCTTCCTCCTTGACTATTTCCCCTGATTTTGCAACATCTCTTAGCTTAATTTTTGCATCTTTTGGTCCTTCGCACTGCACCTCATATAATCCCGGGCCATTTTCTTAGAGTAACTAGATTTCCCAAATTTCCTTTTTTTCTCCTCCAATTGCAATTCCTTTGATGGAGTCTCCGTTCCAGTGTGTTTGTAGGTCCTTCTTTTCTGTTTGGGCCTTCAGTGGGGATGAATTTTGGCAAGCTTTGCTGCATGTGCCTGGACTTGCTGGTGTATGGCCTGCCTGCATTTTGATGGCTTTGACTTTGGAAAAATTTTTTTTTTTCGTTGTTTTGTGAAGTGTCCATGCCATGTCCCTCATATCTTGCCCCCTATGTTGTGTCTTCCTCCTTGACTTTTTCCCCTGCTTTTGCAACATCTGTGAGCCTATTTTTTGCATGTTTTGGTCCTTTGCAATGCAGCTGATTTCCTCACAGCCTATTTTTTGAAGACATTAAAATTACTGATTTTCTGCTTTTTTCAATTGCATTTCATTTGGACCTATCTCCTTTCCAGAGTGTTTGCAAGCCTTTCTTTTGGGATTCACAAGATTCCTTTTCCCTTCCCGAAAGGAAATTTCATTTCCTTTCGGGAAGGGAAAAGAAATCTTGTGATTTCAATGGGGACGAATCGAAGAATCATTGGTGCATTTCCCTGCCCTTGATGGCATGCCATGCCTTTTGGTGGCTTTGACTTGGGGAAAGATTTTTTTAATTTTTTGGTTGAATTCTGAAGTGTCCATGACATGTCCTCATATCTTGCCCCCTAAGTTGTGTCTTCCTCCTTGACTTTTTCCCCTGCTTTTGCAACATCTGTGAGCTTAGTTTTTGCATCTTTTGGTCCTTCGCACTGCACCTGATATTATCCCGGGCCATTTTCTTACAGTCACTAAATTTCCCAAATTTTCTATTTTTCTCCTCCAATTACAATTCCTTTGATGGTGTCTCCGCTCCAGCCTGTTTGTAGGCCCTTCTTTTCTGTTTTGGCCTTCAGTGGGGATCAGATTTGGCAAGCTTTGCTGCATGTGCCTGCACTTGCTGGCGTATGGCCTGCCTGCATTTTGAAGGCTTTGACTTTGGGAACGATTTTTTCTTGTTTTTCTTTTTTCTTGTTTTAAATATTCATGCCATGTCCCTCATATCTTGCCCCCTAAGTTGTGTTTTCCTCCTTGACTTTTTCCGCTGCTTTTGAAATATCTGTGAGCTTTGTTTTGGCATCATTTAGTCCTTCGCACTGCACCTGACATAATCCCGGGCCATTTTCTTACAGTCACTAAATTTACCAAATTTACATTTTTACTTTTCCTAATGCAATATTTCTGATGCTGTCTCCATCCACCGCCCCTCACTGCCTGAAGCCCTGCCCCTCACACAGGGAGCCCCAGCCATGACTGCCGAGTGCCCCGCCCCGCACTGACTGGATCCCCACCCCTGAAAGCCTGGAACCCCGCGCCTCACTCATGGGGCCTTGCCCTTCATAATTGGAGCCCCGCCCCTCAAATATGGAGCCTTGCCCCTGACTGCATGGAGCCCTGCCCATCCCTCATGGATCCCCGCCCATCACTGGCTGGAGCCCTGCCCCACAAACATGGAGCCCTTTCCCTCACACATGGAGCCTTGCCCCTCTCTGGCTGGAGCCCTGCCACTAACACAAAGAGCCCCGGCCATCACTGCCCTGAGCCCCGCCCCTCACTGACTGGATCCCCACCCCTGAAAGCCTGGAACCCCGGCCTTCACTCATGGGGCCTTGCCCTTCATATTTGAAGCCCCGCCCCTCAAATATGGAGCCCTATCCCTCACTGCATGGAGCCCTGCCCATCCCACATGGAGCCCCGCCCATCACTGTCTGGAGCCCTGCCCCACACACATGGAGCCTTTTCCCTCACACATGGAGCCCTGCCCCTCTCTGGCTGCAGCCCTAACCCTAACACATGGAGCCGCGGCAATCACTGCCTAGAGCCCCACCCCTCACTGACTGGATCCCCACCCCTCACAGCCCGGAACCCCGCCCCTCACACATGGAACCCCTTCCCTCACTCATGGAGCCCTGCCCATCCCACATGGAGCCCCGCCCATCACTGCCTGGAGCCCTGCCCACACACATGGAGCCGCTTCCATCACACATAGAGCACCGCCCCTCACTGCCTGAAGCCCTGCCCCTCACACATGGAGCCCCGCGTTTGTAGGTCCTTCTTTTCGGTTTTGGCCTTCAGTGGAGATCAATTTTGGCAAGCTTTGCTGCATGTGTCTGCACTTCTTGGCATATGGCCTGCCTGCATTTTGATGGCTTTGACTTTGGGAAAGATTTTTTCTTGTTTTTTTTTTTTTTGTTTAACTGTTCATGCCATGTCCCTCATATCTTGCCCCGTAAGTTGTGTCTTCCTCCTTGACTATTTCCCCTGATTTTGCAACATCTCTTAGCTTAATTTTTGCATCTTTTGGTCCTTCGCACTGCACCTCATATAATCCCGGGCCATTTTCTTAGAGTAACTAGGTTTACCAAATTTCCTTTTTTACTCCTCCAATTGCAATTCCTTTGATGGAGTCTCCGTTCCAGTGTGTTTGTAGTCCTTCTTTTCTGTTTGGGCCTTCAGTGGGGATGAATTTTGGCAAGCTTTGCTGCATGTGCCTGGACTTCCTGGTGTATGGCATGCCTGCATTTTGATGGCTTTGACTATGGAAAAATTTTTTTTTTTTCGTTGTTTTGTGAAGTGTCCATGCCATGTCCCTCATATCTTGCCCCCTAAGTTGTGTCTTCCTCCTTGACTTTTTCCCCTGTTTTTGCAACATCTCTGAGCCTATTTTTTGCATGTTTTGGTCCTTTGCAATGCAGCTGATTTCCTCACAGCCTATTTTTTGACGACATTAAAATTACTGATTTTCTGCTTTTTTCAATTGCATTTCATTTGAACTTATCTCCTTTCCAGAGTGTTTGCAAGCCTTTCTTTTGGGATTCACAAGATTCCTTTTCCCTTCCCGAAAGGAAATTTCATTTCCTTTCCTCAAGGGAAAAGAAATCTTGTGATTTCAATGGGGACCAATCGAAGAATCATTGGTGCATTTCCCTGCCCTTGATGGCATGCCATGCCTTTTGGTGGCTTTGACTTGGGGAAAGATTTTTTTCATTTTTTGGTTGATTTCTGAAGTGTCCATGCCATGTCCTCATATCTTGCCACCTAAGTTGTGTCTTCCTCCTTGACTTTTTCCCCTGCTTTTGCAACATCTGTGAGCTTAGTTTTTGCATCTTTTGGTCCTTCGCACTGCACCTGATATTATCCCGGGCCATTTCCTTACAGTCACTAAATTTCCCAAATTTTCTTTTGTTCTCCTCCAATTACAATTCCTTTGATGGTGTCTCCGCTCCAGCCTGTTTGTAGGCCCTTCTTTTCTGTTTTGGCCTTCAGTGGGGATCAGATTTGGCAAGCTTTGCTGCATGTGCCTGCACTTGCTGGCGTATGGCCTGCCTGCATTTTGAAGGCTTTGACTTTGGGAACGATTTTTTCTTGTTTTTCTTTTTTCTTGTTTTAAATATTCATGCCATGTCCCTCATATCTTGCCCCCTAAGTTGTGTTTTCCTCCTTGACTTTTTCCGCTGCTTTTGAAATATCTGTGAGCTTTGTTTTGGCATCATTTAGTCCTTCGCACTGCACCTGACATAATCCCGGGCCATTTTCTTACAGTCACTAAATTTACCAAATTTACATTTTTACTTTTCCTAATGCAATATTTCCAATGCTGTCTCCATCCACCGCCCCTCACTGCCTGAAGCCCTGCCCCTCACACAGGGAGCCCCAGCCATGACTGCCGAGTGCCCCGCCCCGCACTGACTGGATCCCCACCCCTGAAAGCCTGGAACCCCGCGCCTCACTCATGGGGCCTTGCCCTTCATAATTGGAGCCCCGCCCCTCAAATATGGAGCCTTGCCCCTGACTGCATGGAGCCCTGCCCATCCCTCATGGATCCCCGCCCATCACTGGCTGGAGCCCTGCCCCACAAACATGGAGCCCTTTCCCTCACACATGG
Source organism: Artemisiospiza belli (assembly GCA_021963965.1). Classification (NCBI taxonomy): domain Eukaryota; kingdom Metazoa; phylum Chordata; class Aves; order Passeriformes; family Passerellidae; genus Artemisiospiza; species Artemisiospiza belli. The sequence continues at coordinate 85,977 of JAKDEW010000837.1, forward strand.
AGCCTTGCCCCTCTCTGGCTGGAGCCCTGCCACTAACACAAAGAGCCCCGGCCATCACTGCCCTGAGCCCCGCCCCTCACTGACTGGATCCCCACCCCTGAAAGCCTGGAACCCCGGCCTTCACTCATGGGGCCTTGCCCTTCATATTTGAAGCCCCGCCCCTCAAATATGGAGCCCTATCCCTCACTGCATGGAGCCCTGCCCATCCCACATGGAGCCCCGCCCATCACTGTCTGGAGCCCTGCCCCACACACATGGAGCCTTTTCCCTCACACATGGAGCCCTGCCCCTCTCTGGCTGCAGCCCTAACCCTAACACATGGAGCCTCGGCAATCACTGCCTAGAGCCCCACCCCTCACTGACTGGATCCCCACCCCTCACAGCCCGGAACCCCGCCCCTCACACATGGAACCCCTTCCCTCACTCATGGAGCCCTGCCCATCCCACATGGAGCCCCGCCCATCACTGCCTGGAGCCCTGCCCACACACATGGAGCCGCTTCCATCACACATAGAGCACCGCCCCTCACTGCCTGAAGCCCTGCCCCTCACACATGGAGCCCCGCGTTTGTAGGTCCTTCTTTTCGGTTTTGGCCTTCAGTGGAGATCAATTTTGGCAAGCTTTGCTGCATGTGTCTGCACTTCTTGGCATATGGCCTGCCTGCATTTTGATGGCTTTGACTTTGGGAAAGATTTTTTCTTGTTTTTTTTTTTTTTGTTTAACTGTTCATGCCATGTCCCTCATATCTTGCCCCGTAAGTTGTGTCTTCCTCCTTGACTATTTCCCCTGATTTTGCAACATCTCTTAGCTTAATTTTTGCATCTTTTGGTCCTTCGCACTGCACCTCATATAATCCCGGGCCATTTTCTTAGAGTAACTAGGTTTACCAAATTTCCTTTTTTACTCCTCCAATTGCAATTCCTTTGATGGAATCTCCGTTCCAGTGTGTTTGTAGTCCTTCTTTTCTGTTTGGGCCTTCAGTGGGGATGAATTTTGGCAAGCTTTGCTGCATGTGCCTGGACTTCCTGGTGTATGGCCTGCCTGCATTTTGATGGCTTTGACTATGGAAAAATTTTTTTTTTTTCGTTGTTTTGTGAAGTGTCCATGCCATGTCCCTCATATCTTGCCCCCTAAGTTGTGTCTTCCTCCTTGACTTTTTCCCCTGCTTTTGCAACATCTCTGAGCCTATTTTTTGCATGTTTTGGTCCTTTGCAATGCAGCTGATTTCCTCACAGCCTATTTTTTGACGACATTAAAATTACTGATTTTCTGCTTTTTTCAATTGCATTTCATTTGAACTTATCTCCTTTCCAGAGTGTTTGCAAGCCTTTCTTTTGGGATTCACAAGATTCCTTTTCCCTTCCCGAAAGGAAATTTCATTTCCTTTCCTCAAGGGAAAAGAAATCTTGTGATTTCAATGGGGACCAATCGAAGAATCATTGGTGCATTTCCCTGCCCTTGATGGCATGCCATGCCTTTTGGTGGCTTTGACTTGGGGAAAGATTTTTTTCATTTTTTGGTTGATTTCTGAAGTGTCCATGCCATGTCCTCATATCTTGCCACCTAAGTTGTGTCTTCCTCCTTGACTTTTTCCCCTGCTTTTGCAACATCTGTGAGCTTAGTTTTTGCATCTTTTGGTCCTTCGCACTGCACCTGATATTATCCCGGGCCATTTCCTTACAGTCACTAAATTTCCCAAATTTTCTTTTGTTCTCCTCCAATTACAATTCCTTTGATGGTGTCTCCGCTCCAGCCTGTTTGTAGGCCCTTCTTTTCTGTTTTGGCCTTCAGTGGGGATCAGATTTGGCAAGCTTTGCTGCATGTGCCTGCACTTGCTGGCGTATGGCCTGCCTGCATTTTGAAGGCTTTGACTTTGGGAACGATTTTTTCTTGTTTTTCTTTTTTCTTGTTTTAAATATTCATGCCATGTCCCTCATATCTTGCCCCCTAAGTTGTGTTTTCCTCCTTGACTTTTTCCGCTGCTTTTGAAATACCTGTGAGCTTTGTTTTGGCATCATTTAGTCCTTCGCACTGCACCTGACATAATCCCGGGCCATTTTCTTACAGTCAATAACACAAAGAGCCCCGGCCATCACTCCCCTGAGCCCCGCCCCTCACTGATTGGATCCCCACCCCTGAAAGCCTGGAACCCCGGCCTTCACTCATGGGGCCTTGCCCTTCATATTTGAAGCCCCGCCCCTCAAATATGGAGCCCTATCCCTCACTGCATGGAGCCCTGCCCATCCCACATGGAGCCCCGCCCATCACTGGCTGGAGCCCTGCCCCACACACATGGAGCCTTTTCCCTCACACATGGAGCCCTGCCCCTCTCTGGCTGCAGCCCTAACCCTAACACATGGAGCCTCGGCAATCACTGCCTAGAGCCCCACCCCTCACTGACTGGATCCCCACCCCTCACAGCCCGGAACCCCGCCCCTCACACATGGAACCCCTTCCCTCACTCATGGAGCCCTGCCCATCCCACATGGAGCCCCGCCCATCACTGCCTGGAGCCCTGCCCACACACATGGAGCCGCTTCCATCACACATAGAGCACCGCCCCTCACTGCCTGAAGCCCTGCCCCTCACACATGGAGCCCCGCGTTTGTAGGTCCTTCTTTTCGGTTTTGGCCTTCAGTGGAGATCAATTTTGGCAAGCTTTGCTGCATGTGTCTGCACTTCTTGGCATATGGCCTGCCTGCATTTTGATGGCTTTGACTTTGGGAAAGATTTTTTCTTGTTTTTTTTTTTTTTGTTTAACTGTTCATGCCATGTCCCTCATATCTTGCCCCGTAAGTTGTGTCTTCCTCCTTGACTATTTCCCCTGATTTTGCAACATCTCTTAGCTTAATTTTTGCATCTTTTGGTCCTTCGCACTGCACCTCATATAATCCCGGGCCATTTTCTTAGAGTAACTAGGTTTACCAAATTTCCTTTTTTACTCCTCCAATTGCAATTCCTTTGATGGAATCTCCGTTCCAGTGTGTTTGTAGTCCTTCTTTTCTGTTTGGGCCTTCAGTGGGGATGAATTTTGGCAAGCTTTGCTGCATGTGCCTGGACTTCCTGGTGTATGGCCTGCCTGCATTTTGATGGCTTTGACTATGGAAAAATTTTTTTTTTTTCGTTGTTTTGTGAAGTGTCCATGCCATGTCCCTCATATCTTGCCCCCTAAGTTGTGTCTTCCTCCTTGACTTTTTCCCCTGCTTTTGCAACATCTCTGAGCCTATTTTTTGCATGTTTTGGTCCTTTGCAATGCAGCTGATTTCCTCACAGCCTATTTTTTGACGACATTAAAATTACTGATTTTCTGCTTTTTTCAATTGCATTTCATTTGAACTTATCTCCTTTCCAGAGTGTTTGCAAGCCTTTCTTTTGGGATTCACAAGATTCCTTTTCCCTTCCCGAAAGGAAATTTCATTTCCTTTCCTCAAGGGAAAAGAAATCTTGTGATTTCAATGGGGACCAATCGAAGAATCATTGGTGCATTTCCCTGCCCTTGATGGCATGCCATGCCTTTTGGTGGCTTTGACTTGGGGAAAGATTTTTTTCATTTTTTGGTTGATTTCTGAAGTGTCCATGCCATGTCCTCATATCTTGCCACCTAAGTTGTGTCTTCCTCCTTGACTTTTTCCCCTGCTTTTGCAACATCTGTGAGCTTAGTTTTTGCATCTTTTGGTCCTTCGCACTGCACCTGATATTATCCCGGGCCATTTCCTTACAGTCACTAAATTTCCCAAATTTTCTTTTGTTCTCCTCCAATTACAATTCCTTTGATGGTGTCTCCGCTCCAGCCTGTTTGTAGGCCCTTCTTTTCTGTTTTGGCCTTCAGTGGGGATCAGATTTGGCAAGCTTTGCTGCATGTGCCTGCACTTGCTGGCGTATGGCCTGCCTGCATTTTGAAGGCTTTGACTTTGGGAACGATTTTTTCTTGTTTTTCTTTTTTCTTGTTTTAAATATTCATGCCATGTCCCTCATATCTTGCCCCCTAAGTTGTGTTTTCCTCCTTGACTTTTTCCGCTGCTTTTGAAATACCTGTGAGCTTTGTTTTGGCATCATTTAGTCCTTCGCACTGCACCTGACATAATCCCGGGCCATTTTCTTACAGTCAATAACACAAAGAGCCCCGGCCATCACTCCCCTGAGCCCCGCCCCTCACTGACTGGATCCCCACCCCTGAAAGCCTGGAACCCCGGCCTTCACTCATGGGGCCTTGCCCTTCATATTTGAAGCCCCGCCCCTCAAATATGGAGCCCTATCCCTCACTGCATGGAGCCCTGCCCATCCCACATGGAGCCCCGCCCATCACTGGCTGGAGCCCTGCCCCACACACATGGAGCCTTTTCCCTCACACATGGAGCCCTGCCCCTCTCTGGCTGCAGCCCTAACCCTAACACATGGAGCCTCGGCAATCACTGCCTAGAGCCCCACCCCTCACTGACTGGATCCCCACCCCTCACAGCCCGGAACCCCGCCCCTCACGCATGGAACCCCTTCCCTCACTCATGGAGCCCTGCCCATCCCACATGGAGCCCCGCCCATCACTGGCTGGAGCCCTGCCCCACACACATGGAGCCGCTTCCGTCACACATAGAGCACCGCCCCTCACTGCCTGAAGCCCTGCCCCTCACACATGGAGCCCCACGTTTGTAGGTCCTTCTTTTCGGTTTTGGCCTTCAGTGGGGATCAATTTTGGCAAGCTTTGCTGCATGTGTCTGCACTTGCTGGCGTATGGCCTGCCTGCATTTTGATGGCTTTGACTTTGGGAAAGATTTTTTCTTGTTTTTTTTTTTTTGTTTAACTGTTCATGCCATGTCCCTCATATCTTGCCCCGTAAGTTGTGTCTTCCTCCTTGACTATTTCCCCTGATTTTGCAACATCTCTTAGCTTAATTTTTGCATCTTTTGGTCCTTCGCACTGCACCTCATATAATCCTGGGCCATTTTCTTAGAGTAACTAGATTTCCCAAATTTCCTTTTTTACTCCTCCAATTGCAATTCCTTTGATGGAGTCTCCGTTCCAGTGTGTTTGTAGTCCTTCTTTTCTGTTTGGGCCTTCAGTGGGGATGAATTTTGGCAAGCTTTGCTGCATGTGCCTGGACTTGCTGGTGTATGGCCTGCCTGCATTTTGATGGCTTTGACTTTGGAAAATTTTTTTTTTCGTTGTTTTGTGAAGTGTCCATGCCATGTCCCTCATATCTTGCCCCCTAAGTTGTGACTTCCTCCTTGACTTTTTCCCCTGCTTTTGCAACATCTGTGAGCCTATTTTTTCATGTTTTGGTGCTTTGCAATGCAGCTGATTTCCTCACAGCCTATTTTTTGAAGACATTAAAATTACTGATTTTCTGCTTTTCTCAATTGCATTTCATTTGAACTTATCTCCTTTCCAGAGTGTTTGCAAGCCTTTCTTTTGGGATTCACAAGATTCCTTTTCCCTTCCCGAAAGGAAATTTCATTTCCTTTCGGGAAGGGAAAAGAAATCTTGTGATTTCAATGGGGACGAATCGAAGAATCATTGGTGCATTTCCCTGCCCTTGATGGCATGCCATGCCTTTTGGTGGCTTTGACTTGGGGAAAGATTTTTTTCATTTTTTGGTTGATTTCTGAAGTGTCCATGCCATGTCCTCATATCTTGCCCCCTAAGTTGTGTCTTCCTCCTTGACTTTTTCCCCTGCTTTTGCAACATCTGTGAGCTTAGTTTTTGCATCTTTTGGTCCTTCGCACTGCACCTGATATTATCCCGGGCCATTTTCTTACAGTCACTAAATTTCCCAAATTTTCTATTTTTCTCCTCCAATTACAATTCCTTTGATGGTGTCTCCGCTCCAGCCTGTTTGTAGGCCCTTATTTTCTGTTTTGGCCTTCAGTGGGGATCAGATTTGGCAAGCTTTGCTGCATGTGCCTGCACTTGCTGGCGTATGGCCTGCCTGCATTTTGATGGCTTTGACTTTGGGAACGATTTTTTCTTGTTTTTCTTTTTTCTTGTTTTAAATATTCATGCCATGTCCCTCATATCTTGCCCCCTAAGTTGTGTTTTCCTCCTTGACTTTTTCCGCTGCTTTTGAAATATCTGTGAGCTTTGTTTTGGCATCATTTAGTCCTTCGCACTGCACCTGACATAATCCCGGGCCATTTTCTTACAGTCACTAAATTTACCAAATTTACATTTTTACTTTTCCTAATGCAATATTTCCGATGCTGTCTCCATCCACCGCCCCTCACTGCCTGAAGCCCTGCCCCTCACACAGGGAGCCCCAGCCATGACTGCCTAGTGCCCCGCCCCGCACTGACTGGATCCCCACCCCTGAAAGCCTGGAACCCCGCGCCTCACTCATGGGGCCTTGCCCTTCATAATTGGAGCCCCGCCCCTCAAATATGGAGCCTTGCCCCTGACTGCATGGAGCCCTGCCCATCCCTCATGGATCCCCGCCCATCACTGGCTGGAGCCCTGCCCCACAAACATGGAGCCCTTTCCCTCACACATGGAGCCTTGCCCCTCTCTGGCTGGAGCCCTGCCACTAACACAAAGAGCCCCGGCCATCACTGCCCTGAGCCCCGCCCCTCACTGACTGGATCCCCACCCCTGAAAGCCTGGAACCCCGGCCTTCACTCATGGGGCCTTGCCCTTCATATTTGAAGCCCCGCCCCTCAAATATGGAGCCCTATCCCTCACTGCATGGAGCCCTGCCCATCCCTCATGGATCCCCCGCCCATCACTGGCTGGAGCCCCGCCCCACACACATGGAGCCTTTTCCCTCACACATGGAGCCCTGCCCCTCTCTGGCTGCAGCCCTAGCCGTAACACATGGAGCCTCGGCAATCACTGCCTAGAGCCCCACCCCTCACTGACTGGATCCCCACCCCTCACAGCCCGGAACCCCGCCCCTCACGCATGGAACCCCTTCCCTCACTCATGGAGCCCTGCCCATCCCACATGGAGCCCCGCCCATCACTGGCTGGAGCCCTGCCCCACACACATGGAGCCGCTTCCGTCACACATAGAGCACCGCCCCTCACTGCCTGAAGCCCTGCCCCTCACACATGGAGCCCCGCGTTTGTAGGTCCTTCTTTTCGGTTTTGGCCTTCAGTGGAGATCAATTTTGGCAAGCTTTGCTGCATGTGTCTGCACTTGCTGGCGTATGGCCTGCCTGCATTTTGATGGCTTTGACTTTGGGAAAGATTTTTTCTTTTTTTTTTTTTTTTTGTTTAACTGTTGATGCCATGTCCCTCATATCTTGCCCCGTAAGTTGTGTCTTCCTCCTTGACTATTTCCCCTGATTTTGCAACATCTCTTAGCTTAATTTTTGCATCTTTTGGTCCTTCGCACTGCACCTCATATAATCCCGGGCCATTTTCTTAGAGTAACTAGATTTCCCAAATTTCCTTTTTTTCTCCTCCAATTGCAATTCCTTTGATGGAGTCTCCCTTCCAGTGTGTTTGTAGGTCCTTCTTTTCTGTTTGGGCCTTCAGTGGGGATGAATTTTGGCAAGCTTTGCTGCATGTGCCTGGACTTCCTGGTGTATGGCCTGCCTGCATTTTGATGGCTTTGACTTTGGAAAAATTTTTTTTTTTCGTTGTTTTGTGAAGTGTCCATGCCATGTCCCTCATATCTTGCCCCCTAAGTTGTGTCTTGCTCCTTGACTTATTCCCCTGCTTTTGCAACATCTGTGAGCCTATTTTTTGCATGTTTTGGTCCTTTGCAATGCAGCTGATTTCCTCACAGCCTATTTTTTGAAGACATTAAAATTACTGATTTTCTGCTTTTTTCAATTGCATTTCATTTGAACTTATCTCCTTTCCAGAGTGTTTGCAAGCCTTTCTTTTGGGATTCACAAGATTCCTTTTCCGTTCCCGAAAGGAAATTTCATTTCCTTTCGGGAAGGGAAAAGAAATCTTGTGATTTCAATGGGGACGAATCGAAGAATCATTGGTGCATTTCCCTGCCCTTGATGGCATGCCATGCCTTTTGGTGGCTTTGACTTGGGGAAAGATTTTTTTCATTTTTTGGTTGATTTCTGAAGTGTCCATGCCATGTCCTCATGTCTTGCCACCTAAGTTGTGTCTTCCTCCTTGACTTTTTCCCCTGCTTTTGCAACATCTCTGAGCTTAGTTTTTGCATCTTTTGGTCCTTCGCACTGCACCTGATATTATCCCGGGCCATTTCCTTACAGTCACTAAATTTCCCAAATTTTCTATTTTTCTCCTCCAATTACAATTCCTTTGATGGTGTCTCCGCTCCAGCCTGTTTGTAGGCCCTTCTTTTCTGTTTTGGCCTTCAGTGGGGATCAGATTTGGCAAGCTTTGCTGCATGTGCCTGCACTTGCTGGCGTATGGCCTGCCTGCATTTTGAAGGCTTTGACTTTGGGAACGATTTTTTCTTGTTTTTCTTTTTTCTTGTTTTAAATATTCATGCCATGTCCCTCATATCTTGCCCCCTAAGTTGTGTTTACCTCCTTGACTTTTTCCGCTGCTTTTGAAATACATGTGAGCTTAGTTTTTGCTTCTTTTGGTCCTTCGCACTGCACCTGACATAATCCCGGGCCATTTTCTTACAGTCACTAAATTTACCAAATTTACATTTTTACTTTTCCTAATGCAATATTTCCGATGCTGTCTCCATCCACCGCCCCTCACTGCCTGAAGCCCTGCCCCTCACACAGGGAGCCCCAGCCATGACTGCCTAGTGCCCCGCCCCGCACTGACTGGATCCCCACCCCTGAAAGCCTGGAACCCCGCGCCTCACTCATGGGGGCCTTGCCCTTCATAATTGGAGCCCCGCCCCTCAAATATGGAGCCTTGCCCCTGACTGCATGGAGCCCTGCCCATCCCTCATGGATCCCCGCCCATCACTGGCTGGAGCCCTGCCCCACAAACATGGAGCCCTTTCCCTCACACATGGAGCCTTGCCCCTCTCTGGCTGGAGCCCTGCCACTAACACAAAGAGCCCCGGCCATCACTGCCCTGAGCCCCGCCCCTCACTGACTGGATCCCCACCCCTGAAAGCCTGGAACCCCGGCCTTCACTCATGGGGCCTTGCCCTTCATATTTGAAGCCCCGCCCCTCAAATATGGAGCCCTATCCCTCACTGCATGGAGCCCTGCCCATCCCACATGGAGCCCCGCCCATCACTGGCTGGAGCCCTGCCCCACACACATGGAGCCTTTTCCCTCACACATGGAGCCCTGCCCCTCTCTGGCTGCAGCCCTAACCCTAACACATGGAGCCTCGGCAATCGCTGCCTAGAGCCCCACCCCTCACTGACTGGATCCCCACCCCTCACAGCCCGGAACCCCGCCCCTCACGCATGGAACCCCTTCCCTCACTCATGGAGCCCTGCCCATCCCACATGGAGCCCCGCCCATCACTGGCTGGAGCCCTGCCCCACACACATGGAGCCGCTTCCGTCACACATAGAGCACCGCCCCTCACTGCCTGAAGCCCTGCCCCTCACACATGGAGCCCCGCGTTTGTAGGTCCTTCTTTTCGGTTTTGGCCTTCAGTGGGGATCAATTTTGGCAAGCTTTGCTGCATGTGTCTGCACTTGCTGGCGTATGGCCTGCCTGCATTTTGATGGCTTTGACTTTGGGAAAGATTTTTTCTTGTTTTTTTTTTTTTTGTTTAACTGTTCATGCCATGTCCCTCATATCTTGCCCCGTAAGTTGTGTCTTCCTCCTTGACTATTTCCCCTGATTTTGCAACATCTCTTAGCTTAATTTTTGCATCTTTTGGTCCTTCGCACTGCACCTCATATAATCCTGGGCCATTTTCTTAGAGTAACTAGATTTCCCAAATTTCCTTTTTTTCTCCTCCAATTGCAATTCCTTTGATGGAGTCTCCCTTCCAGTGTGTTTGTAGGTCCTTCTTTTCTGTTTGGGCCTTCAGTGGGGATGAATTTTGGCAAGCTTTGCTGCATGTGCCTGGACTTGCTGGTGTATGGCCTGCCTGCATTTTGATGGCTTTGACTTTGGAAAAATATTTTTTTTTCGTTGTTTTGTGAAGTGTCCATGCCATGTCCCTCATATCTTGCCCCCTAAGTTGTGTCTTCCTCCTTGACTTTTTCCCCTGCTTTTGCAACATCTGTGAGCCTATTTTTTGCATCTTTTGGTCCTTTGCAATGCAGCTGATTTCCTCACAGCCTATTTTTTGAAGACATTAAAATTACTGATTTTCTGCTTTTTTCAATTGCATTTCATTTGAACCTATCTCCTTTCCAGAGTGTTTGCAAGCCTTTCTTTTGGGATTCACAAGATTCCTTTTCCCTTCCCGAAAGGAAATTTCATTTCCTTTCGGGAAGGGAAAAGGAATCTTGTGATTTCAATGGGGACGAATCGAAGAATCATTGGTGCATTTCCCTGCCCTTGATGGCATGCCATGCCTTTTGGTGGCTTTGACTTGGGGAAAGATTTTTTTCATTTTTTGGTTGAATTCTGAAGTGTCCATGACATGTCCTCATATCTTGCCCCCTAAGTTGTGTCTTCCTCCTTGACTTTTTCCCCTGCTTTTGCAACATCTGTGAGCTTAGTTTTTGCATCTTTTGGTCCTTCGCACTGCACCTGATATTATCCCAGGCCATTTTCTTACAGTCACTAAATTTCCCAAATTTTCTTCTTTTCTCCTCCAATTACAATTCCTTTGATGGTGTCTCCGCTCCAGCCTGTTTGTAGGCCCTTATTTTCTGTTTTGGCCTTCAGTGGGGATCAGATTTGGCAAGCTTTGCTGCATGTGCCTGCACTTGCTGGCGTATGGCCTGCCTGCATTTTGATGGCTTTGACTTTGGGAACGATTTTTTCTTGTTTTTCTTTTTTCTTGTTTTAAATATTCATGCCATGTCCCTCATATCTTGCCCCTAAGTTGTGTTTTCCTCCTTGACTTTTTCCGCTGCTTTTGAAATACCTGTGAGCTTTGTTTTGGCAACATTTAGTCCTTCGCACTGCACCTGACATAATCCCGGGCCATTTTCTTACAGTCACTAACACAAAGAGCCCCGGCCATCACTGCCCTGAGCCCCGCCCCTCACTGACTGGATCCCCACCCCTGAAAGCCTGGAACCCCGGCCTTCACTCATGGGGCCTTGCCCTTCATATTTGAAGCCCCGCCCCTCAAATATGGAGCCCTATCCCTCACTGCATGGAGCCCTGCCCATCCCACATGGAGCCCCACCCATCACTGGCTGGAGCCCTGCCCCACACACATGGAGCCTTTTCCCTCACACATGGAGCCCTGCCCCTCTCTGGCTGCAGCCCTAACCCTAACACATGGAGCCTCGGCAATCACTGCCTAGAGCCCCACCCCTCACTGACTGGATCCCCACCCCTCACAGCCCGGAACCCCGCCCCTCACGCATGGAACCCCTTCCCTCACTCATGGAGCCCTGCCCATCCCACATGGAGCCCCGCCCATCACTGGCTGGAGCCCTGCCCCACACACATGGAGCCGCTTCCGTCACACATAGAGCACCGCCCCTCACTGCCTGAAGCCCTGCCCCTCACACATGGAGCCCCACGTTTGTAGGTCCTTCTTTTCGGTTTTGGCCTTCAGTGGGGATCAATTTTGGCAAGCTTTGCTGCGTGTGTCTGCACTTGCTGGCGTATGGCCTGCCTGCATTTTGATGGCTTTTACTTTGGGAAAGATTTCTTCTTGTTTTTTATTTTTGTTTAACTGTTCATGCCATGTCCCTCATATCTTGCCCCGTAAGTTGTGTCTTCCTCCTTGACTATTTCCCCTGATTTTGCAACATGTCTTAGCTTAATTTTTGCATCTTTTCGTCCTTCGCACTGCACCTCATATAATCCCGGGCCATTTTCTTAGAGTAACTAGATTTCCCAAATTTCCTTTTTTTCTCCTCCAATTGCAATTCCTTTGATGGAGTCTCCGTTCCAGTGTGTTTGTAGGTCCTTCTTTTCTGTTTGGGCCTACAGTGGGGATCAATTTTGGCAAGCTTTGCTGCATGTGCCTGGACTTGCTGGTGTATGGCCTGCCTGCATTTTGATGGCTTTGACTTTGGAAAAATTTTTTTTTTCTTGTTGTTTTGTGAAGTGTCCATGCCATGTCCCTCATATCTTGCCCCCTAAGTTGTGTCTTCCTCCTTGACTTTTTCCCCTGCTTTTGCAACATCTGTGAGCCTATTTTTTGCATGTTTTGGTCCTTTGCAATGCAGCTGATTTCCTCACAGCCTATTTTTTGAAGACATTAAAATTACTGATTTTCTGCTTTTTTCAATTGCATTTCATTTGAACTTATCTCCTTTCCAGAGTGTTTGCAAGCCTTTCTTTTGGGATTCACAAGATTCCTTTTCCCTTCCCGAAAGGAAATTTCATTTCCTTTCGGGAAGGGAAAAGGAATCTTGTGATTTCAATGGGGACAAATCGAAGAATCATTGGTGCATTTCCCTGCCCTTGATGGCATGCCATGCCTTTTGGTGGCTTTGACTTGGGGAAAGATTTTTTTCATTTTTTGGTTGATTTCTGAAGTGTCCATGCCATGTCCCTCATATCTTGCCCCCTAAGTTCTGTCTTCCTCCTTGACTTTTTCCCCTGCTTTTGCAACATCCGTGAGCTTAGTTTTTGCATCTTTTGGTCCTTCGCACTGCACCTGATATTATCCCGGGCCATTTCCTTACAGTCACTAAATTTCCCAAATTTTCTTTTTTTCTCCTCCAATTACAATTCCTTTGATGGTGTCTCCGCTCCAGCCTGTTTGTAGGCCCTTATTTTCTGTTTTGGCCTTCAGTGGGGATCAGATTTGGCAAGCTTTGCTGCATGGGCCTGCACTTGCTGGCGTATGGCCTGCCTGCATTTTGAAGGCTTTGACTTTGGGAACGATTTTTTTCTTGTTTTTCTTTTTTCTTGTTTTAAATATTCATGCCATGTCCCTCATATCTTGCCCCCTAAGTTGTGTTTACCTCCTTGACTTTTTCCGCTGCTTTTGAAATACCTGTGAGCTTTGTTTTGGCATCATTTAGTCCTTCGCACTGCACCTGACATAATCCCGGGCCATTTTCTTACAGTCACTAAATTTACCAAATTTACATTTTTACTTTTCCTAATGCAATATTTCCGATGCTGTCTCCATCCACCGTCCCTCACTGCCTGAAGCCCTGCCCCTCACACAGGGAGCCCCAGCCATGACTGCCTAGTGCCCCGCCCCGCACTGACTGGATCCCCACCCCTGAAAGCCTGGAACCCCGCGCCTCACTCATGGGGCCTTGCCCTTCATAATTGGAGCCCCGCCCCTCAAATATGGAGCCTTGCCCCTGACTGCATGGAGCCCTGCCCATCCCTCATGGATCCCCGCCCATCACTGGCTGGAGCCCTGCCCCACAAACATGGAGCCCTTTCCCTCACACATGGAGCCTTGCCCCTCTCTGGCTGGAGCCCTGCCACTAACACAAAGAGCCCCGGCCATCACTGCCCCTGAGCCCCGCCCCTCACTGACTGGATCCCCACCCCTGAAAGCCTGGAACCCCGGCCTTCACTCATGGGGCCTTGCCCTTCATATTTGAAGCCCCGCCCCTCAAATATGGAGCCCTATCCCTCACTGCATGGAGCCCTGCCCATCCCACATGGAGCCCCCGCCCATCACTGGCTGGAGCCCTGCCCCACACACATGGAGCCTTTTCCCTCACACATGGAGCCCTGCCCCTCTCTGGCTGCAGCCCTAACCCTAACACATGGAGCCTCGGCAATCACTGCCTAGAGCCCCACCCCTCACTGACTGGATCCCCACCCCTCACAGCCCGGAACCCCGCCCCTCACGCATGGAACCCCTTCCCTCACTCATGGAGCCCTGCCCATCCCACATGGAGCCCCGCCCATCACTGGCTGGAGCCCCTGCCCCACACACATGGAGCCGCTTCCGTCACACATAGAGCACCGCCCCTCACTGCCTGAAGCCCTGCCCCTCACACATGGAGCCCCGCGTTTGTAGGTCCTTCTTTTCGGTTTTGGCCTTCAGTGGGGATCAATTTTGGCAAGCTTTGCTGCATGTGTCTGCACTTGCTGGCGTATGGCCTGCCTGCATTTTGATGGCTTTGACTTTGGGAAAGATTTTTTCTTGTTTTTTTTTTTTTGTTTAACTGTTCATTCCATGTCCCTCATATCTTGCCCCCTAAGTTGTGTGTTCCTCCTTGACTATTTCCCCTGATTTTGCAACATCTCTTAGCTTAATTTTTGCATCTTTTGGTCCTTCGCACTGCACCTCATATAATCCCGGGCCATTTTCTTAGAGTAACTAGATTTCCCAAATTTCCTTTTTTTCTCCTCCAATTGCAATTCCTTTGATGGAGTCTCCGTTCCAGTGTGTTTGTAGGTCCTTCTTTTCTGTTTGGGCCTACAGTGGGGATCAATTTTGGCAAGCTTTGCTGCATGTGCCTGGACTTGCTGGTGTATGGCCTGCCTGCATTTTGATGGCTTTGACTTTGGAAAAATATTTTTTTTTCTTGTTGTTTTGTGAAGTGTCCATGCCATGTCCTTCATATCTTGCCCCCTAAGTTGTGTCTTCCTCCTTGACTTTTTCCCCTGCTTTTGCAACATCTGTGAGCCTATTTTTTGCATGTTTTGGTCCTTTGCAATGCAGGTGATTTCCTCACAGCCTATTTTTTGAAGACATTAAAATTACTGATTTTCTGCTTTTTTCAATTGCATTTCATTTGAACTTATCTCCTTTCCAGAGTGTTTGCAAGCCTTTCTTTTCGGATTCACAAGATTCCTTTTCCCTTCCCGAAAGGAAATTTCATTTCCCTTCGGGAAGGGAAAAGGAATCTTGTGATTTCAATGGGGACGAATCGAAGAATCATTGGTGCATTTCCCTGCCCTTGATGGCATGCCATGCCTTTTGGTGGCTTTGACTTGGGGAAAGATTTTTTTCATTTTTTGGTTGATTTCTGAAGTGTCCATGCCATGTCCTCATATCTTGCCACCTAAGTTGTGTCTTCCTCCTTGACTTTTTCCCCTGCTTTTGCAACATCCGTGAGCTTAGTTTTTGCATCATTTGGTCCTTCGCACTGCACCTGATATTATCCCGGGCCATTTTCTTACAGTCACTAAATTTCCCAAATTTTCTTTTGTTCTCCTCCAATTACAATTCCTTTGATGGTGTCTCCGCTCCAGCCTGTTTGTAGGCCCTTATTTTCTGTTTTGGCCTTCAGTGGGGATCAGATTTGGCAAGCTTTGCTGCATGTGCCTGCACTTGCTGGCGTATGGCCTGCCTGCATTTTGAAGGCTTTGACTTTGGGAACGATTTTTTCTTGTTTTTCTTTTTTCTTGTTTTAAATATTCATGCCATGTCCCTCATATCTTGCCCCCTAAGTTGTGTTTTCCTCCTTGACTTTTTCTGCTGCTTTTGAAATATCTGTGAGCTTTGTTTTGGCATCATTTAGTCCTTCGCACTGCACCTGACATAATCCCGGGCCATTTTCTTACAGTCACTAAATTTACCAAATTTACATTTTTACTTTTCCTAATGCAATATTTCCGATGCTGTCTCCATCCACCGCCCCTCACTGCCTGAAGCCCTGCCCCTCACACAGGGAGCCCCAGCCATGACTGCCTAGTGCCCCGCCCCCGCACTGACTGGATCCCCACCCCTGAAAGCCTGGAACCCCGCGCCTCACTCATGGGGCCTTGCCCTTCATAATTGGAGCCCCCGCCCCTCAAAGATGGAGCCTTGCCCCTGACTGCATGGAGCCCTGCCCATCCCTCATGGATCCCCGCCCATCACTGGCTGGAGCCCTGCCCCACAAACATGGAGCCCTTTCCCTCACACATGGAGCCTTGCCCCTCTCTGGCTGGAGCCCTGCCACTAACACAAAGAGCCCCGGCCATCACTGCCCTGAGCCCCGCCCCTCACTGACTGGATCCCCACCCCTGAAAGCCTGGAACCCCGGCCTTCACTCATGGGGCCTTGCCCTTCATATTTGAAGCCCCGCCCCTCAAATATGGAGCCCTATCCCTCACTGCATGGAGCCCTGCCCATCCCACATGGAGCCCCGCCCATCACTGGCTGGAGCCCTGCCCCACACACATGGAGCCTTTTCCCTCACACATGGAGCCCTGCCCCTCTCTGGCTGCAGCCCTAACCCTAACACATGGAGCCTCAGCAATCACCTGCCTAGAGCCCCACCCCCTCACTGACTGGATCCCCACCCCTCACAGCCCGGAACCCCGCCCCTCACGCATGGAACCCCTTCCCCTCACTCATGGAGCCCTGCCCATCCCCACATGGAGCCCCGCCCATCACTGGCTGGAGCCCCTGCCCCACACACATGGAGCCGCTTCCGTCACACATAGAGCACCGCCCCTCACTGCCTGAAGCCCTGCCCCTCACACATGGAGCCCCGCGTTTGTAGGTCCTTCTTTTCGGTTTTGGCCTTCAGTGGGGATCAATTTTGGCAAGCTTTGCTGCATGTGTCTGCACTTGCTGGCGTATGGCCTGCCTGCATTTTGATGGCTTTGACTTTGGGAAAGATTTTTTCTTGTTTTTTTTTTTTTTGTTTAACTGTTCATTCCATGTCCCTCATATCTTGCCCCCTAAGTTGTGTCTTCCTCCTTGGACTATTTCCCCTGATTTTGCAACATCTCTTAGCTTAATTTTTGCATCTTTTGGTCCTTCGCACTGCACCTCATATAATCCCGGGCCATTTTCTTAGAGTAACTAGATTTCCCAAATTTCCTTTTTTTCTCCTCCAATTGCAATTCCTTTGATGGAGTCTCCGTTCCAGTGTGTTTGTAGGTCCTTCTTTTCTGTTTGGGCCTTCAGTGGGGATGAATTTTGGCAAGCTTTGCTGCATGTGCCTGCACTTGCTGGCATATGGCCTGCCTGCAGTTTGATGGCTTTGTCTTTGGAAAAATTTTTTTTTTTCGTTATTTTGTGAAGTGTCCATGCCATGTCCCTCATATCTTGCCCCCCTAAGTTGTGTCTTCCTCCTTGACTTTTTCCCCTGCTTTTGCAACATCTGTGAGCCTATTTTTTGCATGTTTTGGTCCTTTGCAATGCAGCTGATTTCCTCACAGCCTATTTTTTGAAGACATTAAAATTACTGATTTTCTGCTTTTTTCAATTGCATTTCATTTGAACTTATCTCCTTTCCAGAGTGTTTGCAAGCCTTTCTTTTGGGATTCACAAGATTCCTTTTCCCTTCCCGAAAGGAAATTTCATTTCCTTTCGGGAAGGGAAAAGGAATCTTGTGATTTCAATGGGGACGAATCGAAGAATCATTGGTGCATTTCCCTGCCCTTGATGGCATGCCATGCCTTTTGGTGGCTTTGACTTGGGGGAAAGATTTTTTTCATTTTTTGGTTGATTTCTGAAGTGTCCATGCCATGTCCTCATATCTTGGCCACCTAAGTTGTGTCTTCCTCCTTGACTTTTTCCCCTGCTTTTGCAACATCCGTGAGCTTAGTTTTTGCATCATTTGGTCCTTCGCACTGCACCTGATATTATCCCGGGGCCATTTTCTTACAGTCACTAAATTTCCCAAATTTTCTTTTTTTCTCCTCCAATTACAATTCCTTTGATGGTGTCTCCGCTCCAGCCTGTTTGTAGGCCCTTCTTTTCTGTTTTGGCCTTCAGTGGGGATCAGATTTGGCAAGCTTTGCTGCATGTGCCTGCCCTTGGTGGCGTATGGCCTGCCTGCATTTTGAAGGCTTTGACTTTGGGAACGATTTTTTCTTGTTTTTCTTTTTTCTTGTTTTAAATATTCATGCCATGTCCCTCATATCTTGCCCCCTAAGTTGTGTTTTCCTCCTTGACTTTTTCCGCTGCTTTTGAAATATCTGTGAGCTTTGTTTTGGCATCATTTAGTCCTTCGCACTGCACCTGACATAATCCCGGGCCCATTTTCTTACAGTCCACTAAATTTACCAAATTTACATTTTTACTTTTCCTAATGCAGTATTTCCGATGCTGTCTCCATCCACCGCCCCTCACTGCCTGAAGCCCTGCCCCTCACACAGGGAGCCCCAGCCATGACTGCCTAGAGCCCCCGCCCCGCACTGACTGGATCCCCACCCCTGAAAGCCTGGAACCCCGCGCCTCACTCATGGGGCCTTGCCCTTCATAATTGGAGCCCCGCCCCTCAAAGATGGAGCCTTGCCCCTGACTGCATGGAGCCCTGCCCATCCCTCATGGATCCCCGCCCATCACTGGCTGGAGCCCTGCCCCACAAACATGGAGCCCTTTCCCTCACACATGGAGCCTTGCCCCTCTCTGGCTGGAGCCCTGCCACTAACACAAAGAGCCCCGGCCATCACTGCCCTGAGCCCCCGCCCCTCACTGACTGGATCCCCACCCCTGAAAGCCTGGAACCCCGGCCTTCACTCATGGGGCCTTGCCCTTCATATTTGAAGCCCCCGCCCCTCAAATATGGAGCCCTATCCCTCACTGCATGGAGCCCTGCCAATCCCACATGGATCCCCGCCCATCACTGGCTGGAGCCCCGCCCCACACACATGGAGCCTTTTCCCTCACACATGGAGCCCTGCCCCCTCTCTGGCTGCAGCCCTAACCCTAACACATGGAGCCTCGGCAATCACTGCCTAGAGCCCCACCCCTCACTGACTGGATCCCCACCCCTCACAGCCCGGAACCCCGCCCCTCACGCATGGAACCCCTTCCCTCACTCATGGAGCCCTGCCCATCCCACATGGAGCCCCGCCCATCACTGCCTGGAGCCCTGCCCCACACACATGGAGCCGCTTCCGTCACACATAGAGCACCGCCCCTCACTGCCTGAAGCCCTGCCCCTCACACATGGAGCCCCGCGTTTTGTAGGTCCTTCTTTTCGGTTTTGGCCTTCAGTGGGGATCAATTTTGGCAAGCTTTGCTGCATGTGTCTGCACTTGCTGGCGTATGGCCTGCCTGCATTTTGATGGCTTTGACTTTGGGAAAGATTTTTTCTTGTTTTTTTTTTTTTTGTTTAACTGTTCATTCCATGTCCCTCATATCTTGCCCCGTAAGTTGTGTCTTCCTCCTTGACTATTTCCCCTGATTTTGCAACATCTCTTAGCTTAATTTTTGCATCTTTTGGTCCTTCGCACTGCACCTCATATAATCCCGGGCCATTTTCTTAGAGTAACTAGATTTCCCAAATTTCCTTTTTTTCTCCTCCAATTGCAATTCCTTTGATGGAGTCTCCGTTCCAGTGTGTTTGTAGGTCCTTCTTTTCTGTTTGGGCCTTGAGCGGGGATGAATTTTGGCAAGCTTTGCTGCATGTGCCTGCACTTGCTGGCATATGGCCTGCCTGCAGTTTGATGGCTTTGTCTTTGGAAAAATTTTTTTTTTTCGTTATTTTGTGAAGTGTCCATGCCATGTCCCTCATATCTTGCCCCCTAAGTTGTGTCTTGCTCCTTGACTTTTTCCCCCTGCTTTTGCAACATCTGTGAGCCTATTTTTTGCATGTTTTGGTCCTTTGCAATGCAGCTGATTTCCTCACAGCCTATTTTTTGAAGACATTAAAATTACTGATTTTCTGCTTTTTTCAATTGCATTTCATTTGAACTTATCTCCTTTCCAGAGTGTTTGCAAGCCTTTCTTTTGGGATTCACAAGATTCCTTTTCCCTTCCCGAAAGGAAATTTCATTTCCTTTCGGGAAGGGGAAAAGGAATCTTGTGATTTCAATGGGGACGAATCGAAGAATCATTGGTGCATTTCCCTGCCCTTGATGGCATGCCATGCCTTTTGGTGGCTTTGACTTGGGGAAAGATTTTTTTTCATTTTTTGGTTGATTTCTGAAGTGTCCATGCCATGTCCCTCATATCTTGCCCCCTAAGTTGTGTCTTCCTCCTTGACTTTTTCCCCTGCTTTTGCAACATCCGTGAGCTTAGTTTTTGCATCTTTTGGTCCTTCGCACTGCACCTGATATTATCCCGGGCCATTTTCTTACAGTCACTAAATTTCCCAAATTTTCTTTTTTTCTCCTCCAATTACAATTCCTTTGATGGTGTCTCCGCTCCAGCCTGTTTGTAGGCCCTTCTTTTCTGTTTTGGCCTTCAGTGGGGATCAGATTTGGCAAGCTTTGCTGCATGTGCCTGCCCTTGGTGGCGTATGGCCTGCCTGCATTTTGAAGGCTTTGACTTTGGGAACGATTTTTTCTTGTTTTTCTTTTTTCTTGTTTTAAATATTCATGCCATGTCCCTCATATCTTGCCCCCCTAAGTTGTGTTTTTCCTCCTTGACTTTTTCCGCTGCTTTTGAAATATCTGTGAGCTTTGTTTTGGGCATCATTTAGTCCTTCGCACTGCACCTGACATAATCCCGGGCCATTTTCTTACAGTCACTAAATTTACCAAATTTACATTTTTACTTTTCCTAATGCAGTATTTCCGATGCTGTCTCCATCCACCGTCCCTCACTGCCTGAAGCCCTGCCCCTCACACAGGGAGCCCCAGCCATGACTGCCTAGTGCCCCCGCCCCGCACTGACTGGATCCCCACCCCTGAAAGCCTGGAACCCCCGCGCCTCACTCATGGGGCCTTGCCCTTCATAATTGGAGCCCCGCCCCTCAAATATGGAGCCTTGCCCCTGACTGCATGGAGCCCTGCCCATCCCTCATGGATCCCCGCCCATCACTGGCTGGAGCCCTGCCCCACAAACATGGAGCCCTTTCCCTCACACATGGAGCCTTGCCCCTCTCTGGCTGGAGCCCTGCCACTAACACAAAGAGCCCCGGCCATCACTGCCCTGAGCCCCGCCCCTCACTGACTGGATCCCCACCCCTGAAAGCCTGGAACCCCGGCCTTCACTCATGGGGCCTTGCCCTTCATATTTGAAGCCCCCGCCCCTCAAATATGGAGCCCTATCCCTCACTGCATGGAGCCCTGCCCATCCCACATGGAGCCCCGCCCATCACTGGCTGGAGCCCTGCCCCACACACATGGAGCCTTTTCCCTCACACATGGAGCCCTGCCCCTCTCTGGCTGCAGCCCTAACCCTAACACATGGAGCCTCGGCAATCACTGCCTAGAGCCCCACCCCTCACTGACTGGATCCCCACCCCTCACAGCCCCGAACCCCGCCCCTCACGCGTGGAACCCCTTCCCTCACTCATGGAGCCCTGCCCATCCCACATGGAGCCCCGCCCATCACTGCCTGGAGCCCTGCCCCACACACATGGAGCCGCTTCCGTCACACATAGAGCACCGCCCCTCACTGCCTGAAGCCCTGCCCCTCACACATGGAGCCCCCGCGTTTGTAGGTCCTTCTTTTCGGTTTTGGGCCTTCAGTGGGGATCAATTTTGGCAAGCTTTGCTGCATGTGTCTGCACTTGCTGGCGTATGGCCTGCCTGCATTTTGATGGCTTTGACTTTGGGAAAGATTTTTTCTTGTTTTTTTTTTTTTGTTTAACTGTTCATTCCATGTCCCTCATATCTTGCCCCCTAAGTTGTGTCTTCCTCCTTGACTATTTCCCCTGATTTTGCAACATCTCTTAGCTTAATTTTTGCATCTTTTGGTCCTTCGCACTGCCACCTCATATAATCCCGGGCCATTTTCTTAGAGTAACTAGATTTCCCCAAATTTCCTTTTTTTCTCCTCCAATTGCAATTCCTTTGATGGAGTCTCCGTTCCAGTGTGTTTGTAGGTCCTTCTTTTCTGTTTGGGCCTTCAGTGGGGATGAATTTTGGCAAGCTTTGCTGCATGTGTCTGCACTTGCTGGCGTATGGCCTGCCTGCATTTTGATGGCTTTGACTTTGGGAAAGATTTTTTCTTGTTTTTTTTTTTTTGTTTAACTGTTCATTCCATGTCCCTCATATCTTGCCCCCGTAAGTTGTGTCTTCCTCCTTGACTATTTCCCCTGATTTTGCAACATCTCTTAGCTTAATTTTTGCATCTTTTGGTCCTTCGCACTGCACCTCATATAATCCCGGGCCATTTTCTTAGAGTAACTAGATTTCCCAAATTTCCTTTTTTTCCTCCTCCAATTCCAATTCCTTTGATGGAGTCTCCGTTCCAGTGTGTTTGTAGGTCCCTTCTTTTCTGTTTGGGCCTTCAGCGGGGATGAATTTTGGCAAGCTTTGCTGCATGTGCCTGCACTTGCTGGCATATGGCCTGCCTGCAGTTTGATGGCTTTGTCTTTGGAAAAATTTTTTTTTTTCGTTATTTTGTGAAGTGTCCATGCCATGTCCCTCATATCTTGCCCCCTAAGTTGTGTCTTGCTCCTTGACTTTTTCCCCTGCTTTTGCAACATCTGTGAGCC
>JAKDEW010000838.1:0-108127 GCA_021963965.1 Artemisiospiza belli
TGCAATGCACCTGATAAAACACCAGACCATTTTCTTAGAGTCACTAAATTTCCCAAATTTTCTTTTTTTCTCCTCCAATTGCAATTCCTTTGATGTTGTCTCCATTCCAGCGTGTTTGTAGGTCCTTTTATCTGTTTTGGACTTCAGTGGGGATCAATTTTGGCAAGCTTTGCTGCATGTGCCTGCCCTTGGTGGCGTATGGCCTGCCTGCATTTTGATGGCTTTGACTTTGGGAAAGATTTTTTTTATTTTTTTTTTTATTATTTTAAGTATTCATGCCATGTCCCTCACATCTTGCCCCCTAAGTTGTGTCTTCCTCCTTGACTTTTTCCCCTGCTTTTGCAACATCTGTGAGCTTAGTTTTGGCACCTTTTGGTCCTTTGCACTGCACCTGATATAAACCCAGGCCATTTTCTTAGAGTCACTAAATTTCCAAAATTTTCTTTTTTCTCCTCCAATTGCAATTCCTTTGATGTTGACTCCTTTCCAGCGTGTTTGTAGGTCCTTCTTTTCTGTTTTGGCCTTCAGTGGGGATCAATTTTGGCAAGCTTTGCTGCATGTGCCTGCCCTTGGTGGCGTATGGCCTGCCTGCATTTTGATGGCTTTGACTTTGGGAAAGATTTTTTCTTCTTTTTTTTTTTATTATTGTAAGTATTCATGCTATGTCCCTCATATCTCTCCCCCTAAGTTGTGTCTTCCTCCTTGACTTTTTGCCCTGCTTTTGCAACATCTGTGAGCTTAGTTTTGGCACCTTTTTGTCCTTTACACTGCACCTGATAAAACCCCGGGCCATTTTCTTAGAGTAACTAAATTTCCCAAATTTTCTTTTTTCTCCTGCAATTGCAATTCCTTTGATGGTTCTCCATTCCAGCGTGTTTGTAGGTCCTTCTTTTCTGTTTTGGCCTTCAGTGGGGATCAATTTTGGCAAGCTTTGCTGCATCTGCCTGCCCTTGGTGGCGTATGGCCTGCCTGCATTTTCATGGCTTTGACTTTGGGAAAGATTTTTTCTTTTTTTTTTTTTATTATTTTAAGTGTTCATGCCATGTCCCTGACATCTTGCCCCCTAAGTTGTGTTGACTTTTTGCCCTGCTTTTGCAACATCTGTGAGCTTAGTTTTGGCACCTTTTGGTCCTTTGCACTGCACCTGATATAAACCCAGGCCATTTTCTTAGAGTCATTAAATTTCCAAAATTTACTTTTTTCTCTTCCAATTGCAATTCCTTTGATGTTGACTCCATTCCAGCGTGTTTGTAGGTCCTTCTTTTCTGTTTTGGCCTTCAGTGGGGATCAATTTTGGCAAGCTTTGCTGCATGTGCCTGCACTTGCTGGCGTATGGCCTGCCTGCATTTTGATGGCTTTGACTTTGGGAAAGATTATTTCTATTTTTTTTTTTTGGTTTGTTTTAAGTATTCATGCCATGTCCTTCATATCTTGCCTTTTAAGTGGTGTCTTCGTCCTTGACTTTTCCCCGTGCTTTTGCAACATCTGTGAGCTTCGTTTCGGCACCTTTTGGTCCTTTGCACTGCACCTGATAAAACCCCAGGCCATTTTCTAAGAGTCACTAAATTTCCCAAATTTTCTTTTTTCTCCTCCAATTGCAATTCCTTTGATGTTGTCTCCATTCCAGCGTGTTTGTAAGTCCTTCTTTTCTGTTTTGGCCTTCAGTGGGGATCAATTTTGGCAAGCTTTGCTGCATCTGCCTGCCCTTGGTGGCGTATGGCCTGCCTGCATTTTGATGGCTTTGACTTTGGGAAAGATTTTTTCTTTTGTTTTTTTGTTTCTTTTTTTTTTAGTATTCATGCCATGTCCCTCACATCTTGCCCCCTAAGTTGTGTCTTGCTCCTTGACTTTTTCCCCTGCTTTTGCAACATCTGTGAGCTTAGTTTTGGCACCTTTTGGTCCTTTGCAATGCAGCTGATTTCCTCACAGCCTATTTTGTGAAGAGACTAAAATTCCCGATTTTCTGCTTTTTTCCATTGCATTTCATTTGATCCTATCTCATTTCCAGAGTGTTTGTAAGCCTTTCTTTTGGGATTCGCAAGATTCCTTTTCCCTTCCCGAAAGGAAATTTCATTTCCTTTCGGGAAGGGAAAAGGAATCTTGCGATTTCAATGGGGACCAAAAGTGGAATCTTTGGTGCATGTCCCTGCACTTGATGGCAGGCCATGCCTTTAGATGGCTTTGACTTTGGGAAAGATTTTTTTCTTTTTTTGGTTGTTTTCTGAAGTGTTCATGCCATGTCCCTCATATCTTGCCCCCTAAGTTCTGTCTTCCTCCTTGACTTTTTCCCCTGCTTTTGCAACATCTGTGAGCTTAGTTTTGGCATCTTTGGTCCTTTGCACTGCACATGATATACTGCCAGGCCATTTTCTTAGAGTCAATAAATTTCCCAAATTTTCTTTTTTTCTCCTCCAATTGCAATTCCTTTGATGTTGTCTCCATTCCAGCGTGTTTGTAGGTCCTTCTTTTCTGTTTTGGCCTTCAGTGGGGATCAATTTTGGCAAGCTTTGCTGCATGTGCCTGCCCTTGGTGGCGTATGGCCTGCCTGCATTTTGATGGCTTTGACTTTGGGAAAGATTTTTTTTTTTTTTTTTTTTATTATTTTAAATATTCATGCCATGTCCCTCATATGTTGCCCCCTAAGTTGTGTCTTCCTCCCTGACTTTTTCCCCTGCTTTTGCAACATCTGTGAGCTTAGTTTTGGCATCTTTTGGTCCTTTGCACTGCACCTGATATAAACCCAGGCCATTTTCTTAGAGTCACTAAATTTCCCAAATTTTCTTTTTTTCTCCTCCAATTGCAATTCCTTTGATGTTGACTCCTTTCCAGCGTGTTTGTAGGTCCTTCTTTTCTGTCTTGGACTTCAGTGGGGATCAATTTTGGCAAGCTTTGCTGCATGTGCCTGCCCTTGGTAGCGTATGGCCTGCCTGCATTTTGATGGCTTTGACTTTGGGAAAGATTTTTTCTTTTTTTTTTTTTTATTATTTTAAGTATTCATGCCATGTCCCTCACATCTTGCCCCCTAAGTTGTGTCTTCCTCCTTGACATTTTCCCCTGCTTTTGCAACATCTGTGAGCTTAGTTTTGGCACCTTTTGGTCCTTTGCACTGCACCTGATATAAACCCAGGCCATTTTCTTAGAGTCATTAAATTTCCAAAATTTACATTTTTCTCTTCCAATTGCAATTCCTTTGGTGTTGACTCCATTCCAGCGTGTTTGTAGGTCTTCTTTTCTGTTTTGGCCTTCAGTGGGGATCAATTTTGGCAAGCTTTGCTGCATGTGCCTGCCCTTGGTGGCCCATTGCCTGCCTGCATTTTGATGGCTTTGAATTTGAGAAAGATTTTTTCTTTTTTTTTTCTTTTTTGTTTTAAGTATTCATGCCATGTCCCTCATATCTAGCTCCCTAAGTTGTGTCTTCCTCCTTGACTTTTTCCCCTGCTTTTGCAACATCTGTGAGCTTAGTTTTTGCATCTTTTGATCCTTTGCACTGCACCTGATATAAACCCCGGCCATTTTCTAAGAGTCACTAAATTTCCAAAATTTTCTTTTTTCTCTTCCAATTGCAATTCATTTGATGTCGACTCCTTTCCAGCGTGTTTGTAAGTCCTTCTTTTCTGTTTTGGCCTTCAGTGGGGATCAATTTTGACAAGCTTTGCTGCATGTGCCTGCCCTCGGTGGCGTATGGCCTGCCTGCATTTTGATGGGTATGACTTTGGGAAAGATTTTTTCTTCTTTTTTTTTTTATTTTTGTAAGTATTCATGCCATGTCCCTCATATCTTGCCCCCTAAGTTGTGTCTTCCTCCTTGACTTTTTCCCCTGCTTTTGCAACATCTGTGAGCTTAGTTTTGGCACCTTTTGGTCCTTTGCACTGCACCTGATATAAACCCAGGCCATTTTCTAAGAGTCACTAAATTTCCCAAATTTTTTTTTTTTCTCCTCCAATTGCAATTCCTTTGATGTTGTCTCCTTTCCAGCGTGTTTGTAGGTCCTTCTTTTCTGTTTTGGCCTTCAGTGGGGATCAATTTTGACAAGCTTTGCTGCATGTGCCTGGCCTTGGTGGCGTATGGCCTGCCTGCATTTTGATGGCTTTGACTTTGGGAAAGATTTTTTCTTCTTTTTTTTTTTAATATTGTGAGTATTCATGCCATGTCTCTCACATCGTGCCCCCTAAGTTATGTCTTCCTCCTTGACTTTTTCC
This sequence comes from Artemisiospiza belli, assembly GCA_021963965.1. NCBI lineage: Eukaryota > Metazoa > Chordata > Aves > Passeriformes > Passerellidae > Artemisiospiza > Artemisiospiza belli. The sequence continues at coordinate 4,200 of JAKDEW010000838.1, forward strand.
CCTGCTTTTGCAACATCTGTGAGCTTAGTTTTGGCGCCTTTTGGTCCTTTGCAATGCACCTGATAAAACCCCGGGCCATTTCCTCAGAGTCACTAAATTTCCCAAATTTTCATTTTTCTCCTGCAATTGCAATTCCTTTTATGTTGACTCCTTTCCAGCGTGTTTGTAGGTCCTTCTTTTCTGTTTTGGGCTTCAGTGGGGATCAATTTTGGCAAGCTTTGCTGCATGTGCCTGCACTTGCTGGCGTATGGCCTGCCTGCATTTTGATGGCTTTGACTTTGGGAAAGATTTTTTCTATTTTTTTTTTTATTATTTTATGTGTTCATGCCATGTCTCTCACATCTTGCCCCCTAAGTTGTGTCTTCCTCCTTGACTTTTTCCCCTGCTTTTGCAACATCTGTGAGCTTTGTTTTGGCACCTTTTGGTCCTTTGCAATGCAGCTGATTTCCTCACAGCCTATTTTTTGTAGAGACTAAAATTCCCGATTTTCTGCTTTTATCAATTGCATTTCATTTGAACCTATCTCCTTTCCAGAGTGTTTGTAAGCCTTTCTTTTGGGATCCGCAAGATTCCTTTTCCCTTCCCGAAAGGAAATTTCATTTCCTTTCGGGAAGGGAAAAGGAATCTTGCGATTTCAATGGGGACCAATAGAGGAATCTTTGTTGCATGTCCCTGCCCTTGATGGCAGGCCATGCCTTTTGATGGCTTTGACTTTGGGAAAGATTGTTTTCTTTTTATGGTTGTTTTCTGAAGTGTTCATGCCATGTCCCTCAAATCTTACCCCCTAAGTTCTGTCTTCCTCCTTGACTTTTTCCCCTGCTTTTGCAACATCTGTGAGCTTAGTTTTGGCATCTTTTGGTCCTTTGCACTGCACCTGATATAAACCCAGACCATTTTCTTAGAGTCACTAAATTTCCAAAATTTTCTTTTTTTTCTCCTCCAATTACAATTCCTTTGATGTTGACTCCTTTCCAGTGTGTTTGTAGGTCCTTCTTTACTGTTTTGGCCTTCAGTGGGGATCAATTTTGGCAAGCTTTGCTGCATCTGCCTGCCCTTGGTGGTGTATGGCCTGCCTGCATTTTGATGGCTTTGACTTTGGGAAAGATTTTTTCTTTTTTTTTTTTTCATTATTTTAAGTATTCATGCCATGTCCCTCACATCGTGCCCCCCTAAGTTGTGTCTTCCTCCTTGACTTTTTCCCCTGCTTTTGCAACATCTGTGAGCTTAGTTTTGGCACCTTTTGGTCCTTTGCAATGCAGCTGATTTCCTCACAGCCTATTTTTTGAAGAGACTAAAATTCCAGATTTTCTGCTTTTTTCAATTCCATTTCATTTGATCCTATCTCCTTTCCAGAGTGTTTGTAAGCCTTTCTTTTGGGATTCGCAAGATTCCTTTTCCCTTCCCGAAAGGAAATTTCATTTCCTTTCGGGAAGGGAAAAGGAATCTTGCGATTTCAATGGGGACCAATAGAGGAATCTTTGGTGCATGTCCCTGCTCTTGATGGCAGGCCATGCCTTTTGATGGCTTTGACTTTGGGAAAGATTTTTTTCTTTTTTTGGTTGTTTTCTGAAGTGTTCATGCCATGTCCTTCATATCTTGCCCCCCTAAGTTGTGTCTTCCTCCTTGACTTTTTCCCCTGCTTTTGCAACATCTGTGAGCTTAGTTTTGGCACCTTTTGGTCCTTTGCAATGCACCTGATAAAACCCCAGACCATTTTCTTAGAGTCACTAAATTTCCCAAATTTTCTTTTTTTCTCCTCCAATTGCAATTCCTTTGATGTTGTCTCCATTCCAGCGTGTTTGTAGGTCCTTCTTTTCATTTTGGCCTTCAGTGGGGATCAATTTTGGCAAGCTTGCTGCATGTGCCTGCCCTTGGTGGCCTATGGCCTGCCTGCATTTTGATGGCTTTGACTTTGGGAAAGATTATTTCTATTTTTTTTTTTTGGTTTGTTTTAAGTATTCATGCCATGTCCTTCATATCTTGCCTTTTAAGTGGTGTCTTCGTACTTGACTTTTCCCCGTGCTTTTGCAACATCTGTGAGCTTCGTTTCGGCACCTTTTGGTCCTTCGCACTGCACCTGATAAAACCCCAGGCCATTTTCTAAGAGTCACTAAATTTCCCAAATTTTCTTTTTTTCTCCTCAAATTGCAATTCCTTTGATGTTGTCAGCATTCCAGCGTGTTTGTAAGTCCTTCTTTTCTGTTTTGGCCTTCAGTGGGGATCAATTTTGGCAAGCTTTGCTGCATGTGCCTGCCCTTGGTGGCGTATGGCCTGCCTGCATTTTGATGGCTTTGACTTTGGGAAAGATTTCTTCTTTTGTTTTTTTGTTTCTTTTTTTTAATTATTCATGCCATGTCCTCACATCTTGCCCCCTAAGTTGTGTCTTCCTCCTTGACTTTTTCCCCTGCTTTTGCAACAACTGTGAGCTTAGTTTTTGGCACCTTTTGGTCCTTTGCAATGCAGCTGATTTCCTCACAGCCTATTTTTTGAAGAGACGATAAGTCCCGATTTTCTGCTTTTTTCAATTGCATTTCATTTGAACCTATCTCATTTCCAGAGTGTTTGTAAGCCTTTCTTTTGGGATCCGCAAGATTCCTTTTCCCTTCCCGAAAGGAAATTTCATTTCCTTTCGGGAAGGGAAAAGGAATCTTGCGATTTCAATGGGGACCAATAGAGGAATCTTTGGTGCATGTCCCTGCACTTGATGGCAGGCCATGCCTTTTGATGGCTCTGACTTTGGGAAAGATTTTTTTCTTTTTTTGGTTGTTTTCTCAAGTGTTCATGCCATGTCCTTCATATCTTGCCCCCTAAGTTCTGTCTTCCTCCTTGACTTATTCCCCTGCTTTTGCAACACCTGTGAGCTTAGTTTTGGCATCTTTGGTCCTTTGCACTGCACATGATATACTGCCAGGCCATTTTCTTAGAGTCACTAAATTTCCCAAATTTTCTTTTTTTCTCCTCCAATTGCAATTCCTTTGATGTTGACTCCTTTCCAGCGTGTTTGTAGGTCCTTCTTTTCTGTTTTGGCCTTCAGTGGGGATCAATTTTGACAAGCTTTGCTGCATGTGCCTGCCCTTGGTGGCGTATGGCCTGCCTGCATTTTGATGGCTTTGACTTTGGGAAAGATTTTTTCTTTTTTTTTTTTTTATTATTGTAAATATTCATGCCATGCCCCCTCTCATCTTGCCCCCCAAGTTGTGTCTCCGTCCTTGACTTTTTCCCCTGCTTTTGCAACATCTGTTAGCTTAGTTTTGGCACCTTTTGGTCCTATGCACTGCACCTGATAAAAGCCCGGGCCATTTTCTTTGAGTCACTAAATTTTCCAAATTTTCTTTTTTCTCCTCCAATTTCAATTCCTTTGATGTTTTCTCCATTCCAGCGTGTTTGTAGGTCCTTCTTTTCTGTTTTGGCCTTCAGTGGGGATCAATTTTGGCAAGCTTTGCTGCAAGTGCCTGCACTTGCTGGCGTATGGCCTGCCTGCATTTTGATGGCTTTGACTTTGGGAAAGATTTTTTCTATTTTTTTTTTATTATTTTAAGTGTTCATGCCATGTCTCTCACATCTTGCCCCCTAAGTTGTGTCTTCCTCCTTGACTTTTTGCCCTGCTTTTGCAACATCTGTGAGCTTAGTTTTGGCATCTTTGGTCCTTTGCACTGCACATGATATACTGCCAGGCCATTTTCTTGGAGTCACTAAATTTCCCAAATTTTCTATTTTTCTCTTCCAATTGCAATTCCTTTGATGTTGACTCCTTTCCAGCGTGTTTGTAGGTCCTTCTTTTCTGTTTTGGCCTTCAGTGGGGATCAAGTTTGGCAAGCTTTGCTGCATGTGCCTGCCCTTGCTGGCATATGGCCTGCCTGCATTTTGATGGCTTTGACTTTGGGAAAGATTATTTCTATTTTTTTTTTTTGGTTTGTTTTAAGTATTCATGCCATGTCCCTCATATCTTGCCCCCTAAGTTGTGTCTTCCTCCTTGACTTTTTCCCCTGCTTTTGCAACATCTGTGAGCTTAGTTTTGGCACCTTTTGGTCCTTTGCACTGCACCTGATAAAACCACGGGCCATTTTCTTACAGTCACTAAATTTCCCAAATTTTCTTTTTACTCCTGCAATTGCAATTCCTTTGATGTTGTCTCCATTCCAGCGTGTTTGTAGGTCCTTCTTTACTGTTTTGGCCTTCAGTGGGGATCAATTTTGGCAAGCTTTGCTGCATGTGCCTGCCCTTGGTGGCGTATGGCCTGCCTGCATTTTGATGGCTTTGACTTTGGGAAAGATTATTTCTATTTTTTTTTTTTTTTGGTTTGTTTTAAGTATTCATGCCATGTCCTTCATATCTTGCCTTTTAAGTGGTGTCTTCGTCCTTGACTTTTTCCCGTGCTTTTGCAACATCTGTGAGCTTAGTTTCGGCACCTTTTGGTCCTTTGCACTGCACCTGATAAAAACCCAGGCCATTTTCTAAGAGTCACTAAATTTCCCAAATTTTCTTTTTTTCTCCTCCAATTGCAATTCCTTTGATGTTGTCTCCATTCCAGCGTGTTTGTAAGTCCTTCTTTTCTGTTTTGTCCTTCAGTGGGGATCAATTTTGGCAAGCTTTGCTGCATGTGCCTGCCCTTGGTGGCGTATGGCCTGCCTGCATTTTGATGGCTTTGACTTTGGGAAAGATTTCTTCTTTTGTTTTTTTGTTTCTTTTTTTTAAGTACTCATGCCATGTCCCTCACATCTTGCCCCCTAAGTTGTGTCTTCCTCCTTGACTTTTTCCCCTGTTTTTGCAACATCTGTGAGCTTAGTTTTGGCACCTTTTGGTCCTTTGCAATGCAGCTGATTTCCTCACAGCCTATTTTTTGAAGAGACGATAAGTCCCGATTTTCTGCTTTTTTCAATTGCATTTCATTTGAACCTCTCTCCTTTCCAGAGTGTTTGTAAGCATTTCTTTTGGGATCCGCAAGATTCCTTTTCCCTTTCCGAAAGGAAATTTCATTTCCTTTCGGAAGGGAAAAGGAATCTTGCGATTTCAATGGGGACCAATAGAGGAATCTTGGTGCATGTCCCTGCACTTGATGGCAGGCCATGCCTTTTGATGGCTTTGACTTTGGGGAAAGATATTTTTCTTTTTTTGGTTGTTTTCTCAAGTGTTCATGCCATGTCCCTCATATCTTGCCCCCTAAGTTCTGTCTTCCTCCTTGACTTTTTCCCCTGCTTTTGCAACACCTGTGAGCTTAGTTTTGGCATCTTTGGTCCTTTGCACTGCACATGATATACTGCCAGGCCATTTTCTTAGAGTCACTAAATTTCCCAAATTTTCTATTTTTCTCCTCCAATTGCAATTCCTTTGATGTTGACTCCTTTCCAGCGTGTTTGTAGGTCCTTCTTTTCTGTTTTGGCCTTCAGTGGGGATCAATTTTGGCAAGCTTTGCTGCATGTGCCTGCCCTTGGTGGCGTATGGCCTGCCTGCATTTTGATGGCTTTGACTTTGGGAAAGATTTTTTTCTTTTTTTTTTTTTTTTTGTTTAAGTATTCATGCCATGTCCCTCACATCTTGCCCCCTAAGTTGTGTCTTCCTCCTTGACTTTTTCCCCTGCTTTTGCAACATCTGTGAGCTTAGTTTTGGCATCTTTTGGTCCTTTGCTCTGCACCTGATATAAACCGAGGCCATTTTCTTAGAGACACTAAATTTCCCAAAATTTCTTTTTTTCTCCTCCAATTGCAATTCCTTTGATGTTGACTCCTTTCCAGCGTGTTTGTAGGTCCTTCTTTTCTGTTTTGGCCTTCAGTGGGGATCAATTTTGGCAAGCTTTGCTGCATGTGCCTGCCCTTGGTGGGCGTATGGCCTGCCTACATTTTGATGGCTTTGACTTTGGGGAAAGATTTTTTCTTTTTTATTTTTTTTATTATTTTAAGTATTCATGCCATGTCCCTCATATCTTGCCCCCTAAGTTGTGTCTTCCTCCTTGACTTTTTCCCCTGCTTTTGCAACATCTGTGAGCTTAGTTTTGGCACCTTTTGGTCCTTTGCACTGCACCTGATAAAACCCCGGGCCATTTTCTTAGAGTCACTAAATTTCCAAAATTTTCTTTTTACTCCTGCAATTGCAATTCCTTTGATGTTGTCTCCATTCCAGCGTGTTTGTAGGTCCTTCTTTTCTGTTTTGGCCTTCAGTGGGGATCAATTTTGGCAAGCTTTGCTGCATGTGCCTGCCCTTGGTGGCGTATGGCCTGCCTGCATTTTGTTGGCTTTGACTTTGGGAGAGATTATTTCTATTTTTTTTTTTTGGTTTGTTTTAAGTATTCATGTCATGTCCTTCATATCTTTCCTTTAAAGTGGTGTCTTCGTCCTTGACTTTTTCCCGTGCTTTTGCAACATCTGTGAGCTTAGTTTTGGCACCTTTTGGTCCTTTGCACTGCACCTGATAAAACCCCAGGCCATTTTCTAAGAGTCACTAAATTTCCCATATTTTCTTTTTTTCTCCTCCAATTGCAATTCCTTTGATGTTGTCTCCAGTCCAGCGTGTTTGTAAGTCCTTCTTTTCTGTTTTGGCCTTCAGTGGGGATCAATTTTGGCAAGCTTTGCTGCATGTGCCTGCCCTTGGTGGCGTATGGTCTGCCTGCATTTTGATGGCTTTGACTTTGGGAAAGATTTTTTCTTTTGTTTTTTTTGTTTCCTTTTTTTAAGTATTCATGCCATGTCCCCTCACATCTTGCCCCCTAAGTTGTGTCTTCCTCCTTGACTTTTTCCCCTGCTTTTGCAACATCTGTGAGCTTAGTTTTGGCACCTTTTGGTCCTTTGCAATGCAGCTGATTTCCTCACAGCCTATTTTTTGAAGAGACGATAAGTCCCGATTTTCTGCTTTTTTCAATTGCATTTCATTTGAACCTATCTCATTTCCAGAGTGTTTGTAAGCCTTTCTTTTGGGATCCGCAAGATTCCTTTTCCCTTCCCGAAAGGAAATGAAATTTCCTTTCGGGAAGGGAAAAGGAATCTTGCGATTTTAATGGGGGACCAATAGAGGAATCTTTGGTGCATGTCCCTGCACTTGATGGCAGGCCATGCCTTTTGATGGCTTTGACTTTGGGAAAGATTTTTTTCTTTTTTTGGTTGTTTTCTCAAGTGTTCATGCCATGTCCCTCATATCTTGCCCCCTAAGTTCTGTCTTCCTCCTTGACTTTTTCCCCTGCTTTTGCAACACCTGTGAGCTTAGTTTTGGCACCTTTTGGTCCTTTGCACTGCACATGATATACTGCCAGGCCATTTTCTTAGAGTCACTAAATTTCCCAAATTTTCTTTTTTTCTCCTCCAATTGCAATTCCTTTGATGTTGACTCCTTTCCAGCGTGTTTGTAGGTCGTTCTTTTCTGTTTTGGCCTTCAGTGGGGATCAATTTTGACAAGCTTTGCTGCATGTGCCTGCCCTTGGTGGCGTATGGCCTGCCTGCATTTTGATGGCTTTGACTTTGGGAAAGATTTTTTCATTTTTTTTTTTTATTATTTTAAGTGTTCATGCCATGTCCCTCACATCTTGCCCCCTAAGTTGTGTCTTCCTCCTTGACTTTTTACCCTGCTTTTGCAACATCTGTGAGCTTAGTTTTGGCATCTTTGGTCCTTTGCACTGCACGTGATATACTGCCAGGCCATTTTCTTAGAGTCACTAAATTTCCCAATTTTTTCTATTTTTCTCCTCCAATTGCAATTCCTTTGATGTTGTCTCCATTCCAGCGTGTTTGTAGGTCCTTCTTTTCTGTTTTGGCCTTCAGTGGGGATCAATTTTGGCAAGCTTTGCTGCATGTGCCTGCCCTTGGTGGCGTATGGCCTGCCTGCATTTTGATGGCTTTGACTTTGGGAAAGATTTTTTTCTTTTTTTTTTTTTTTTTTTGTTTAAGTATTCATTCCATGTCCCTCATATCTTGCCCCCTAAGTTGTGTCTTGCTCCTTGACTTTTTCCCCTGCTTTTGCAACATCTGTGAGCTTAGTTTTGGCACCTTTTGGTCCTTTGCAAGGCAGCTGATTTCCTCACAGCCTATTTTTGGAAGAGACTAAAATTCCCAATTTCTGCTTTTTTCAATTGCATTTCATTTGGACCTCTCTCCTTTCCAGAGTGTTTGTAAGCCTTTCTTTTGGGATTCGCAAGATTCCTTTTCCCTTCCCGAAAGGAAATTTCATTTCCTTTCGGGAAGGGAAAAGGAATCTTGCGATTTCAATGGGGACCAATAGAGGAATCTTTGGTGCATGTCCCTGCACTTGATGGCAGGCCATGCCTTTTGATGGCTTTGACTTTGGGAAAGATTGTTTTCTTTTTTTGGTTGTTTTCTGAAGTGTTCATGCCATGTCCCTCATATCTTGCCCCCTAAGTTCTGTCTTCCTCCTTGACTTTTTCCCCTGCTTTTGCAACATCTGTGAGCTTAGTTTTGGCATCTTTTGGTCCTTTGCAATGCACCTGATAAAACCCCAGACCATTTTCTTAGAGTCACTAAATTTCCAAAATTTTCTTTTTTTCTCCTCCAATTGCAATTCCTTTGATGTTGTCTCCATTCCAGCGTGTTTGTAGGTCCTTCTTTTCATTTTGGCCTTCAGTGGGGATCAATTTTGGCAAGCTTTGCTGCATGTGCCTGCCCTTGGTGGCCTATGGCCTGCCTGCATTTTGATGGCTTTGACTTTGGGAAAGATTATTTCTATTTTTTTTTTTTGGTTTGTTTTAAGTATTCATGCCATGTCCTTCATATCTTGCCTTTTAAGTGGTGTCTTCGTACTTGACTTTTCCCCGTGCTTTTGCAACATCTGTGAGCTTCGTTTCGGCACCTTTTGGTCCTTCGCACTGCACCTGATAAAACCCCAGGCCATTTTCCAAGAGTCACTAAATTTCCCAAATTTTCTTTTTTTCTCCTCAAATTGCAATTCCTATGATGTTGTCAGCATTCCAGCGTGTTTGTAAGTCCTTCTTTTCTGTTTTGGCCTTCAGTGGGGATCAATTTTGGCAAGCTTTGCTGCATGTGCCTGCCCTTGGTGGCGTATGGCCTGCCTGCATTTTGATGGCTTTGACTTTGGGAAAGATTTCTTCTTTTGTTTTTTTGTTTCTTTTTTTTAAGTATTCATGCCATGTCCCTCACATCTTGCCCCCTAAGTTGTGTCTTCCTCCTTGACTTTTTCCCCTGCTTTTGCAACAACTGTGAGCTTAGTTTTGGCACCTTTTGGTCCTTTGCAATGCAGCTGATTTCCTCACAGCCTATTTTTTGAAGAGACGATAAGTCCCGATTTTCTGCTTTTTTCAATTGCATTTCATTTGAACCTATCTCATTTCCAGAGTGTTTGTAAGCCTTTCTTTTGGGATCCGCAAGATTCCTTTTCCCTTCCCAAAAGGAAATTTCATTTCCTTTCGGGAAGGGAAAAGGAATCTTGCGATTTCAATGGGGACCAATAGAGGAATCTTTGGTGCATGTCCCTGCACTTGATGGCAGGCCATGCCTTTTGATGGCTCTGACTTTGGGAAAGATTTTTTTTCTTTTTTTGGTTGTTTTCTGAAGTGTTCATGCCATGTCCTTCATATCTTGCCCCCTAAGTTCTGTCTTCCTCCTTGACTTTTTCCCCTGCTTTTGCAACACCTGTGAGCTTAGTTTTGGCATCTTTGGTCCTTTGCACTGCACATGATATACTGCCAGGCCATTTTCTTAGAGTCAATAAATTTCCCAAATTTTCTTTTTTTCTCCTCCAATTGCAATTCCTTTGATGTTGACTCCTTTCCAGCGTGTTTGTAGGTCCTTCTTTTCTGTTTTGGCCTTCAGTGGGGATCAATTTTGACAAGCTTTGCTGCATGTGCCTGCCCTTGGTGGCGTATGGCCTGCCTGCATTTTGATGGCTTTGACTTTGGGAAAGATTTTTTCTTTTTTTTTTTTTTATTATTGTAAATATTCATGCCATGCCCCTCTCATCTTGCCCCCCAAGTTGTGTCTCCGTCCTTGACTTTTTCCCCTGCTTTTGCAACATCTGTTAGCTTAGTTTTGGCACCTTTTGGTCCTATGCACTGCACCTGATAAAAGCCCGGGCCATTTTCTTAGAGTCACTAAATTTTCCAAATTTTCTTTTTTCTCCTCCAATTTCAATTCCTTTGATGTTTTCTCCATTCCAGCGTGTTTGTAGGTCCTTCTTTTCTGTTTTGGCCTTCAGTGGGGATCAATTTTGGCAAGCTTTGCTGCAAGTGCCTGCACTTGCTGGCGTATGGCCTGCCTGCATTTTGATGGCTTTGACTTTGGGAAAGATTTTTTCTATTTTTTTTTTTATTATTTTAAGTGTTCATGCCATGTCCCTCAAATCTTGCCCCCTAAGTTGTGTCTTCCTCCTTGACTTTTTCCCCTGCTTTTGCAACATCTGTGAGCTTAGTTTTGGCACCTTTTGGTCCTTTGCACTGCACCTGATAAAACCACGGGCCATTTTCTTACAGTCACTAAATTTCCCAAATTTTCTTTTTACTCCTGCAATTGCAATTCCTTTGATGTTGTCTCCATTCCAGCGTGTTTGTAGGTCCTTCTTTACTGTTTTGGCCTTCAGTGGGGATCAATTTTGGCAAGCTTTGCTGCATGTGCCTGCCCTTGGTGGCGTATGGCCTGCCTGCATTTTGATGGCTTTGACTTTGGGAGAGATTATTTCTATTTTTTTTTTTTTGGTTTGTTTTAAGTATTCATGCCATGTCCCTCACATCTTGCCCCCTAAGTTGTGTCTTCCTCCTTGACTTTTTCCCCTGCTTTTGCAACATCTGTGAGCTTAGTTTTGGCATCTTTTAGTCCTTTGCACTGAACCTGATAAAACCCTGGGCCATTTTCTCAGAGTCACTAAATTTTCAAAATTTTCTTTTTTCTCCTCCAATTGCAATTCCTTTGATGTTGTCTCCATTCCAGCGTGTTTGTAGGTCCTTCTTTTCTGTTTTGGCCTTCAGTGGGGATCAATTTTGGAAAGCTTTGCTGCATGTGCCTGCCCTTGGTGGCGTATGGCCTGCCTGCATTTTGATGGCTTTGACTTTGGGAAAGATTTTTTCTTTTGTTTTTTTGTTTCTTTTTTTTAAGTACTCATGCCATGTCCCTCACATCTTGCCCCCTAAGTTGTGTCTTCCTCCTTGACTTTTTCCCCTGTTTTTGCAACATCTGTGAGCTTAGTTTTGGCACCTTTTGGTCCTTTGCAATGCAGCTGATTTCCTCACAGCCTATTTTTTGAAGAGACGATAAGTCCCGATTTTCTGCTTTTTTCAATTGCATTTCATTTGAACCTCTCTCCTTTCCAGAGTGTTTGTAAGCATTTCTTTTGGGATCCGCAAGATTCCTTTTCCCTTTCCGAAAGGAAATTTCATTTCCTTTCGGGAAGGGAAAAGGAATCTTGCGATTTCAATGGGGACCAATAGAGGAATCTTTGGTGCATGTCCCTGCACTTGATGGCAGGCCATGCCTTTTGATGGCTTTGACTTTGGGAAAGATATTTTTCTTTTTTTGGTTGTTTTCTCAAGTGTTCATGCCATGTCCCTCATATCTTGCCCCCTAAGTTCTGTCTTCCTCCTTGACTTTTTCCCCTGCTTTTGCAACACCTGTGAGCTTAGTTTTGGCATCTTTGGTCCTTTGCACTGCACATGATATACTGCCAGGCCATTTTCTTAGAGTCACTAAATTTCCCAAATTTTCTATTTTTCTCCTCCAATTGCAATTCCTTTGATGTTGACTCCTTTCCAGCGTGTTTGTAGGTCCTTCTTTTCTGTTTTGGCCTTCAGTGGGGATCAATTTTGACAAGCTTTGCTGCATGTGCCTGCCCTTGGTGGCATATGGCCTGCCTGCATTTTGATGGCTTTGACTTTGGGAAAGATTTTTTTCTTTTTTTTTTTTTTCTTTGTTTTAAGTATTCATGCCATGTCCCTCACATCTTGCCCCCTAAGTTGTGTCTTCCTCCTTGACTTTTTCCCCTGCTTTTGCAACATCTGTGAGCTTAGTTTTGGCATCTTTTGGTCCTTTGCTCTGCACCTGATATAAACCGAGGCCATTTTCTTAGAGTCACTAAATTTCCCAATTTTTCTATTTTTCTCCTCCAATTGCAATTCCTTTGATGTTGTCTCCTTTCCAGCGTGTTTGTAGGTCCTTCTTTTCTGTTTTGGCCTTCAGTGGGGATCAATTTTGGCAAGCTTTGCTGCATGTGCCTGCCCTTGGTGGCGTATGGCCTGCCTGCATTTTGATGGCTTTGACTTTGGGAAAGATTTTTCTTTTTTTTTTTTTTATTATTGTAATTATTCATGCCATGTCCCTCACATCTTGCCCCCTAAGTTGTGTCTTCCTCCTTGACTTTTTCCCCTGCTTTTGCAACATCTGTGAGCTTAGTTTTGGCATCTTTTAGTCCTTTGCACTGAACCTGATAAAACCCCGGGCCATTTTCTCAGAGTCACTAAATTTTCAAAATTTTCTTTTTTCTCCTCCAATTGCAATTCCTTTGATGTTGTCTCCATTCCAGCGTGTTTGTAGGTCCTTCTTTTCTGTTTTGGCCTTCAGTGGGGATCAATTTTGGAAAGCTTTGCTGCATGTGCCTGCCCTTGGTGGCGTATGGCCTGCCTGCATTTTGATGGCTTTGACTTTGGGAAAGATTTTTTCTTTTTTTTTTTTTATTATTTTAAGTATTCATGCCATGTCCCCTCACATCTGGCCCCCTAAGTTGTGTCTTCCTCCTTGACTTTTTCCCCTGCTTTTGCAACATCTGTGAGCTTAGTTTCGGCATCTTTTGGTCCTTTGCACTGCACATGATATACTGCCAGGCCATTTTCTTAGAGTCACTAAATTTCCCAAATTTTCTTTTTTTTCTCCTCCAATTGCAATTCCTTTGATGTTGACTCCTTTCCAGCGTGTTTGTAGGTCCTTCTTTTCTGTTTTGGCCTTCAGTGGGGATCAATTTTGGCAAGCTTTGCTGCATGTGCCTGCCCTTGGTGGCGTATGGCCTGCCTGCATTTTGATGGCTTTGACTTTGGGAAAGATTTTTTATTTTTTTTTTTTTATTATTGTAATTATTCATGCCATGTCCCTCACATCTTGCCCCCTAAGTTGTGTCTTCCTCCTAGACTTTTTCCCCTGCTTTTGCAACATCTGTGAGCTTAGTTTTGGCGCCTTTTGGTCCTTTGCGCTGCACCTGATAAAACCCCGGGCCATTTTCTTAGAGACACTAAATTTTCCAAATTTTCTTTTTTTCTCCTCCAATTGCAATTCCTTAGATGATGTCTCCATTCCAGCGTGTTTGTAGGTCCTTCTTTTCTGTTTGGCCTTCAGTGGGGATCAATTTTGGCAAGCTTTGCTGCATGTGCCTGCACTTGCTGGCGTATGGCCTGCCTGCATTTTGATGGCTTTGACTTTGGGAAAGATTTTTTCTTTTTTTTTTTTTATTATTTTAAGTATTCATGCCATGTCCCTCACATCTTGCCCCCTAAGTTGTATCTTCCTCCTTGACTTTTTCCCCTGCTTTTGCAACATCTGTGAGCTTAGTTTCGGCATCTTTTCGTCTTTTGCACTGCACCTGATATAAACCCAGGCCATTTTCTTAGACTCACTAAATTTCCAAAATTTTCTTTTTTTCTCTTCCAATTGCAATTCCTTTGATGTTGACTCCTTTCCAGCGTGTTTGTAGGTCCTTCTTTTCTGTTTTGGCCTTCAGTGGGGATCAATTTTGGCAAGCTTTGCTGCATGTGCCTGCCCTTGGTGGTGTATGGCCTGCCTGCATTTTGATGGCTTTGACTTTGGAAAAGATTTTTTCTTGTTTTTTTTCTATTTTGTTTTAAGTATTCATGCCATGTCCCTCACATCGTGCCTCCTAAGTTGTGTCTTGCTCCTTGACTTTTTCCCCTGCTTTTGCAACATCTGTGAGCTTAGTTTTGGCACCTTTTGGTCCTTTGCAATGCAGCTGATTTCCTCACAGCATATTTTTTGAAGAGACTAAAATTCCAGATTTTCTGCTTTTTTCAATTGCATTTCATTTGATCCTATCTCCTTTCCAGAGTGTTTGTAAGCCTTTTTTTTGGGATTCGCAAGATTCCTGTTCCCTTCCCGAAAGGAAATTTCATTTCCTTTCGGGAAGGGAAAAGGAATCTTGCGATTTCAATGGGGACCAATAGAGGAATCTTTGGTGCATGTCCCTGCACTTGATGGCAGGCCATGCCTTTTGATGGCTTTGACTTTGGGAAAGATTTTTTTCTTTTTCTGGTTGTTTTCTGAAGTGTTCATGCCATGTCCCTCATATCTTGCCCCCCTAAGTTGTGTCTTCCTCCTTGACTTTTTCCCCTGCTTTTGCAACATTTGTGAGCTTAGTTTTGGCACCTTTTGTTCCTTTGCAATGCACCTGATAAAACCCCAGGCCATTTTCTTAGAGTCACTAAATTTCCCAAATTTTTTTTCTTTCTCCTCCAATTGCAATTCCTTTGATGTTGTCTCCATTCCAGCATGTTTGTAGGTCCTTCTTTTCTGTTTTGGCCTTCAGTGGGGATCAATTTTGGCAAGCTTTGCTGCATGTGCCTGCCCTTGGTGGCGTATGGCCTGCGTGCATTTTGATGGCTTTGACTTTGGGAAAGATTTTTTTTTTTTTTTTTTCTTTTTTGTTTTAAGTATTCATGCCATGTCCCTCACATCGTGCCCCCTAAGTTGTGTCTTCCTCCTTGACTTTTTCCCCTGCTTTTGCAACATCTGTGAGCTTAGTTTTGGCACATTTTGGTCCTTTGCACTGCACCTGATAAAATCCCGGGCCATTTTCTAAGAGTCACTAAATTTCCCAAATTTTCTTTTTTTCTCCTCCAATTGCAATTCCTTTGATGTTGTCTCCATTCCAGCGTGTTTGCAAGACCTTCTTTTCTGTTTTGGCCTTCAGTGGGGATCAATTTTGGCAAGCTTTGCTGCATGTGCCTGCCCTTGGTGGCGTATGGCCTGCCTGCATTTTGATGGCTTTGACTTTGGGAAAGATTTTTTCTTTTTTATTTTTTTTATTATTTTAAGTATTCATGCCATGTCCCTCATATCTTGCCCCCTAAGTTGTGTCTTCCTCCTTGACTTTTTCCCCTGCTTTTGCAACATCTGTGAGCTTTTTTTTGGCACCTTTTGGACCTTTGCAATGCAGCTGATTTCCTCACAGCATATTTTATGAAGAGACTAAAATTCCAGATTTTCTGCTTTTTTCAATTGCATTTCATTTGATCCTATCTCCTTTCCAGAGTGTTTGTAAGCCTTTTTTTTGGGGATTCGCAAGATTCCTTTTCCCTTCCCGAAAGGAAATGAAATTTCCTTTCGGGAAGGGAATAGGAATCTTGCGATTTCAATGGGGACCAATAGAGGAATCTTTGGTGCATGTCCCTTCACTTGATGGCAGGCCATGCCTTTTGATGGCTTTGACTTTGGGAAAGATTTTTTTCTTTTTCTGGTTGTTTTCTGAAGTGTTCATGCCATGTCCCTCATATCTTGCCCCCTAAGTTGTGTCTTCCTCCTTGACTTTTTCCCCTGCTTTTGCAACATCTGTGAGCTTAGTTTTGGCACCTTTTGTTCCTTTGCAATGCACCTGATAAAACCCCAGGCCATTTTCTTAGAGTCACTAAATTTCCCAAATTTTTTTTCTTTCTCCTCCAATTGCAATTCCTTTGATGTTGACTCCTTTCCAGCGTGTTTGGAGGTCCTTGTTTTCTGTTTTGGCCTTCAGTGGGGATCAATTTTGGCAAGCTTTGCTGCATGTGCCTGCCCTTGGTGGCGTATGGCCTGCCTGCATTTTGATGGCTTTGACTTTGGGAAAGATTTTTCTTTTTTTTTTTTTTTTTGTTTTAAGTATTCATGCCATGTCCCTCACATCTTGCCCCCTAACTTGTGTCTTCCTCCTTGACTTTTTCCCCTGCTTTTGCAACATCTGTGAGCTTAGTTTTGGCACCTTTTGGTCCTTTGCAATGCAGCTGATTTCCTCACAGCCTATTTTTTAAGAGACTAAAATTCCCGATTTTCTGCTTTTTTCAATTGCATTTCATTTGAACCTATCTCCTTTCCAGAGTGTTTGTAAGCCTTTCTTTTGGGATTCGCAAGATTCCTTTTCCCTTCCCGAAAGGAAATTTCATTTCCTTTCGGGAAGGGAAAAGGAATCTTGCGATTTCACTGGGGACCAATAGAGGAATCTTTGGTGCATGTCCCTGCACTTGATGGCAGGCCATGCCTTTTGATGGCTTTGACATGGGGAAAGATTTTTTTCTTTTTTTGGTTGTTTTCTGAAGTGTTCATGCCATGTCCCTCACATCTTGCCCCCTAAGTTGTGTCTTCCTCCTTGACTTTTTCCCCTGCTTTTGCAACATCTGTGAGCTTAGTTTTGGCATCTTTGGTCCTTTGCACTGCACATGATATACTGCCAGGCCATTTTCTTAGAGTCACTAAATTTCCCAAATTTTCTTTTTTTCTCCTCCAATTGCAATTCCTTTGATGTTGACTCCTTTCCAGCGTGTTTGTAGGTCCTTCTTTTCTGTTTTGGCCTTCAGTGGGGATCAATTTTGGCAAGCTTTGCTGCATGTGCCTGCCCTTGGTGGCGTATGGCCTGCCTGCATTTTGATGGCTTTGACTTTGGGAAAGATTTTTTTATTTTTTTTTTTTTATTATTGTAATTATTCATGCCATGTCCCTCACATCTTGCCCCCTAAGTTGTGTCTTCCTCCTAGACTTTTTCCCCTGCTTTTGCAACATCTGTGAGCTTAGTTTTGGCGCCTTTTGGTCCTTTGCGCTGCACCTGATAAAACCCCGGGCCATTTTCTTAGAGACACTAAATTTTCCAAATTTTCTTTTTTTCTCCTCCAATTGCAATTCCTTAGATGATGTCTCCATTCCAGCGTGTTTGTAGGTCCTTCTTTTCTGTTTGGCCTTCAGTGGGGATCAATTTTGGCAAGCTTTGCTGCATGTGCCTGCACTTGCTGGCGTATGGCCTGCCTGCATTTTGATGGCTTTGACTTTGGGAAAGATTTTTTCTTTTTTTTTTTTTTATTATTTTAAGTATTCATGCCATGTCCCTCACATCTTGCCCCCTAAGTTGTATCTTCCTCCTTGACTTTTTCCCCTGCTTTTGCAACATCTGTGAGCTTAGTTTCGGCATCTTTTCGTCTTTTGCACTGCACCTGATATAAACCCAGGCCATTTTCTTAGACTCACTAAATTTCCCAAATTTTCTTTTTTTCTCTTCCAATTGCAATTCCTTTGATGTTGACTCCTTTCCAGCGTGTTTGTAGGTCCTTCTTTTCTGTTTTGGCCTTCAGTGGGGATCAATTTTGGCAAGCTTTGCTGCATGTGCCTGCCCTTGGTGGTGTATGGCCTGCCTGCATTTTGATGGCTTTGACTTTGGAAAAGATTTTTTCTTGTTTTTTTCTATTTTGTTTTAAGTATTCATGCCATGTCCCTCACATCGTGCCTCCTAAGTTGTGTCTTCCTCCTTGACTTTTTGCCCTGCTTTTGCAACATCTGTGAGCTTAGTTTTGGCACCTTTTGGTCCTTTGCAATGCAGCTGATTTCCTCACAGCATATTTTTTGAAGAGACTAAAATTCCAGATTTTCTGCTTTTTTCAATTGCATTTCATTTGATCCTATCTCCTTTCCAGAGTGTTTGTAAGCCTTTCTTTTGGGATTCGCAAGATTCCTTTTCCCTTCCCGAAAGGAAATTTCATTTCCTTTCGGGAAGGGAAAAGGAATCTTGCGATTTCAATGGGGACCAATAGAGGAATCTTTGGTGCATGTCCCTGCACTTGATGGCAGGCCATGCCTTTTGATGGCTTTGACTTTGGGAAAGATTTTTTTCTTTTTCTGGTTGTTTTCTGAAGTGTTCATGCCATGTCCCTCATATCTTGCCCCCTAAGTTGTGTCTTCCTCCTTGACTTTTTCCCCTGCTTTTGCAACATTTGTGAGCTTAGTTTTGGCACCTTTTGTTCCTTTGCAATGCACCTGATATAAACCCAGGCCATTTTCTTAGAGTCACTAAATTTCCCAAATTTTTTTTCTTTCTCCTCCAATTGCAATTCCTTTGATGTTGTCTCCATTCCAGCATGTTTGTAGGTCCTTCTTTTCTGTTTTGGCCTTCAGTGGGGATCAATTTTGGCAAGCTTTGCTGCATGTGCCTGCCCTTGGTGGCGTATGGCCTGCGTGCATTTTGATGGCTTTGACTTTGGGAAAGATTTTTTTTTTTTTTTTTCTTTTTTGTTTTAAGTATTCATGCCATGTCCCTCACATCGTGCCCCCTAAGTTGTGTCTTCCTCCTTGACTTTTTCCCCTGCTTTTGCAACATCTGTGAGCTTAGTTTTGGCACATTTTGGTCCTTTGCACTGCACCTGATAAAATCCCGGGCCATTTTCTAAGAGTCACTAAATTTCCCAAATTTTCTTTTTTTCTCCTCCAATTGCAATTCCTTTGATGTTGTCTCCATTCCAGCGTGTTTGCAAGACCTTCTTTTCTGTTTTGGCCTTCAGTGGGGATCAATTTTGGCAAGCTTTGCTGCATGTGCCTGCCCTTGGTGGCGTATGGCCTGCCTGCATTTTGATGGCTTTGACTTTGGGAAAGATTTTTTCTTTTTTATTTTTTTTATTATTTTAAGTATTCATGCCATGTCCCTCATATCTTGCCCCCTAAGTTGTGTCTTCCTCCTTGACTTTTTCCCCTGCTTTTGCAACATCTGTGAGCTTTTTTTTGGCACCTTTTGGACCTTTGCAATGCAGCTGATTTCCTCACAGCATATTTTATGAAGAGACTAAAATTCCAGATTTTCTGCTTTTTTTCAATTGCATTTCATTTGATCCTATCTCCTTTCCAGAGTGTTTGTAAGCCTTTTTTTTGGGATTCGCAAGATTCCTTTTCCCTTCCCGAAAGGAAATGAAATTTCCTTTCGGGAAGGGAATAGGAATCTTGCGATTTCAATGGGGACCAATAGAGGAATCTTTGGTGCATGTCCCTTCACTTGATGGCAGGCCATGCCTTTTGATGGCTTTGACTTTGGGAAAGATTTTTTTCTTTTTCTGGTTGTTTTCTGAAGTGTTCATGCCATGTCCCTCATATCTTGCCCCCTAAGTTGTGTCTTCCTCCTTGACTTTTTCCCCTGCTTTTGCAACATCTGTGAGCTTAGTTTTGGCACCTTTTGTTCCTTTGCAATGCACCTGATAAAACCCCAGGCCATTTTCTTAGAGTCACTAAATTTCCCAAATTTTTTTTCTTTCTCCTCCAATTGCAATTCTTTGATGTTGACTCCTTTCCAGCGTGTTTGGAGGTCCTTGTTTTCTGTTTTGGCCTTCAGTGGGGATCAATTTTGGCAAGCTTTGCTGCATGTGCCTGCCCTTGGTGGCGTATGGCCTGCCTGCATTTTGATGGCTTTGACTTTGGGAAAGATTTTTCTTTTTTTTTTTTTTTTTGTTTTAAGTATTCATGCCATGTCCCTCACATCTTGCCCCCTAACTTGTGTCTTCCTCCTTGACTTTTTCCCCTGCTTTTGCAACATCTGTGAGCTTAGTTTTGGCACCTTTTGGTCCTTTGCAATGCAGCTGATTTCCTCACAGCCTATTTTTTAAGAGACTAAAATTCCCGATTTTCTGCTTTTTTCAATTGCATTTCATTTGAACCTATCTCCTTTCCAGAGTGTTTGTAAGCCTTTCTTTTGGGATTCGCAAGATTCCTTTTCCCTTCCCGAAAGGAAATTTCATTTCCTTTCGGGAAGGGAAAAGGAATCTTGCGATTTCACTGGGGACCAATAGAGGAATCTTTGGTGCATGTCCCTGCACTTGATGGCAGGCCATGCCTTTTGATGGCTTTGACATGGGGAAAGATTTTTTTCTTTTTTTGGTTGTTTTCTGAAGTGTTCATGCCATGTCCCTCACATCTTGCCCCCTAAGTTGTGTCTTCCTCCTTGACTTTTTCCCCTGCTTTTGCAACATCTGTGAGCTTAGTTTTGGCATCTTTGGTCCTTTGCACTGCACATGATATACTGCCAGGCCATTTTCTTAGAGTCACTAAATTTCCCAAATTTTCTTTTTTTCTCCTCCAATTGCAATTCCTTTGATGTTGACTCCTTTCCAGCGTGTTTGTAGGTCCTTCTTTTCTGTTTTGGCCTTCAGTGGGGATCAATTTTGGCAAGCTTTGCTGCATGTGCCTGCCCTTGGTGGCGTATGGCCTGCCTGCATTTTGATGGCTTTGACTTTGGGAAAGATTTTTTATTTTTTTTTTTTTATTATTGTAATTATTCATGCCATGTCCCTCACATCTTGCCCCCTAAGTTGTGTCTTCCTCCTAGACTTTTTCCCCTGCTTTTGCAACATCTGTGAGCTTAGTTTTGGCGCCTTTTGGTCCTTTGCGCTGCACCTGATAAAACCCCGGGCCATTTTCTTAGAGACACTAAATTTTCCAAATTTTCTTTTTTTCTCCTCCAATTGCAATTCCTTAGATGATGTCTCCATTCCAGCGTGTTTGTAGGTCCTTCTTTTCTGTTTGGCCTTCAGTGGGGATCAATTTTGGCAAGCTTTGCTGCATGTGCCTGCACTTGCTGGCGTATGGCCTGCCTGCATTTTGATGGCTTTGACTTTGGGAAAGATTTTTTCTTTTTTTTTTTTTATTATTTTAAGTATTCATGCCATGTCCCTCACATCTTGCCCCCTAAGTTGTATCTTCCTCCTTGACTTTTTCCCCTGCTTTTGCAACATCTGTGAGCTTAGTTTCGGCATCTTTTCGTCTTTTGCACTGCACCTGATATAAACCCAGGCCATTTTCTTAGAGTCACTAAATTTCCCAAATTTTCTTTTTTTCTCCTCCAATTGCAATTCCTTTGATGTTGACTCCTTTCCAGCGTGTTTGTAGGTCCTTCTTTTCTGTTTTGGCCTTCAGTGGGGATCAATTTTGGCAAGCTTTGCTGCATGTGCCTGCCCTTGGTGGTGTATGGCCTGCCTGCATTTTGATGGCTTTGACTTTGGAAAAGATTTTTTCTTGTTTTTTTCTATTTTGTTTTAAGTATTCATGCCATGTCCCTCACATCGTGCCTCCTAAGTTGTGTCTTCCTCCTTGACTTTTTGCCCTGCTTTTGCAACATCTGTGAGCTTTGTTTTGGCACCTTTTGGTCCTTTGCAATGCAGCTGATTTCCTCACAGCATATTTTTTGAAGAGACTAAAATTCCAGATTTTCTGCTTTTTTCAATTGCATTTCATTTGATCCTATCTCCTTTCCAGAGTGTTTGTAAGCCTTTCTTTTGGGATTCGCAAGATTCCTTTTCCCTTCCCGAAAGGAAATTTCATTTCCTTTCGGGAAGGGAAAAGGAATCTTGCGATTTCAATGGGGACCAATAGAGGAATCTTTGGTGCATGTCCCTGCACTTGATGGCAGGCCATGCCTTTTGATGGCTTTGACTTTGGGAAAGATTTTTTTCTTTTTCTGGTTGTTTTCTGAAGTGTTCATGCCATGTCCCTCATATCTTGCCCCCTAAGTTGTGTCTTCCTCCTTGACTTTTTCCCCTGCTTTTGCAACATTTGTGAGCTTAGTTTTGGCACCTTTTGTTCCTTTGCAATGCACCTGATATAAACCCAGGCCATTTTCTTAGAGTCACTAAATTTCCCAAATTTTTTTTCTTTCTCCTCCAATTGCAATTCCTTTGATGTTGTCTCCATTCCAGCATGTTTGTAGGTCCTTCTTTTCTGTTTTGGCCTTCAGTGGGGATCAATTTTGGCAAGCTTTGCTGCATGTGCCTGCCCTTGGTGGCGTATGGCCTGCGTGCATTTTGATGGCTTTGACTTTGGGAAAGATTTTTTTTTTTTTTTTTTCTTTTTAGTTTTAAGTATTCATGCCATGTCCCTCACATCGTGCCCCCTAAGTTGTGTCTTCCTCCTTGACTTTTTCCCCTGCTTTTGCAACATCTGTGAGCTTAGTTTTGGCACATTTTGGTCCTTTGCACTGCACCTGATAAAATCCCGGGCCATTTTCTAAGAGTCACTAAATTTCCCAAATTTTCTTTTTTTCTCCTCCAATTGCAATTCCTTTGATGTTGTCTCCATTCCAGCGTGTTTGCAAGACCTTCTTTTCTGTTTTGGCCTTCAGTGGGGATCAATTTTGGCAAGCTTTGCTGCATGTGCCTGCCCTTGGTGGCGTATGGCCTGCCTGCATTTTGATGGCTTTGACTTTGGGAAAGATTTTTTCTTTTTTATTTTTTTTATTATTTTAAGTATTCATGCCATGTCCCTCATATCTTGCCCCCTAAGTTGTGTCTTCCTCCTTGACTTTTTCCCCTGCTTTTGCAACATCTGTGAGCTTTTTTTTGGCACCTTTTGGACCTTTGCAATGCAGCTGATTTCCTCACAGCATATTTTATGAAGAGACTAAAATTCCAGATTTTCTGCTTTTTTCAATTGCATTTCATTTGATCCTATCTCCTTTCCAGAGTGTTTGTAAGCCTTTTTTTTGGGATTCGCAAGATTCCTTTTCCCTTCCCGAAAGGAAATGAAATTTCCTTTCGGGAAGGGAATAGGAATCTTGCGATTTCAATGGGGACCAATAGAGGAATCTTTGGTGCATGTCCCTTCACTTGATGGCAGGCCATGCCTTTTGATGGCTTTGACTTTGGGAAAGATTTTTTTCTTTTTCTGGTTGTTTTCTGAAGTGTTCATGCCATGTCCCTCATATCTTGCCCCCTAAGTTGTGTCTTCCTCCTTGACTTTTTCCCCTGCTTTTGCAACATCTGTGAGCTTAGTTTTGGCACCTTTTGTTCCTTTGCAATGCACCTGATAAAACCCCAGGCCATTTTCTTAGAGTCACTAAATTTCCCAAATTTTTTTTCTTTCTCCTCCAATTGCAATTCTTTGATGTTGACTCCTTTCCAGCGTGTTTGGAGGTCCTTGTTTTCTGTTTTGGCCTTCAGTGGGGATCAATTTTGGCAAGCTTTGCTGCATGTGCCTGCCCTTGGTGGCGTATGGCCTGCCTGCATTTTGATGGCTTTGACTTTGGGAAAGATTTTTCTTTTTTTTTTTTTTTTTGTTTTAAGTATTCATGCCATGTCCCTCACATCTTGCCCCCTAACTTGTGTCTTCCTCCTTGACTTTTTCCCCTGCTTTTGCAACATCTGTGAGCTTAGTTTTGGCACCTTTTGGTCCTTTGCAATGCAGCTGATTTCCTCACAGCCTATTTTTTAAGAGACTAAAATTCCCGATTTTCTGCTTTTTTCAATTGCATTTCATTTGAACCTATCTCCTTTCCAGAGTGTTTGTAAGCCTTTCTTTTGGGATTCGCAAGATTCCTTTTCCCTTCCCGAAAGGAAATTTCATTTCCTTTCGGGAAGGGAAAAGGAATCTTGCGATTTCACTGGGGACCAATAGAGGAATCTTTGGTGCATGTCCCTGCACTTGATGGCAGGCCATGCCTTTTGATGGCTTTGACATGGGGAAAGATTTTTTTCTTTTTTTGGTTGTTTTCTGAAGTGTTCATGCCATGTCCCTCACATCTTGCCCCCTAAGTTGTGTCTTCCTCCTTGACTTTTTCCCCTGCTTTTGCAACATCTGTGAGCTTAGTTTTGGCATCTTTGGTCCTTTGCACTGCACATGATATACTGCCAGGCCATTTTCTAAGAGTCACTAAATTTCCCAAATTTTCTTTTTTTCTCCTCCAATTGCAATTCCTTTGATGTTGTCTCCATTCCAGCATGTTTGTAGGTCCTTCTTTTCTGTTTTGGCCTTCAGTGGGGATCAATTTTGGCAAGCTTTGCTGCATGTGCCTGCCCTTGGTGGCGTATGGCCTGCCTGCATTTTGATGGCTTTGACTTTGGGAAAGATTTTTTCTTTTTTTTTTCTTTTTTGTTTTAAGTATTCATGCCATGTCCCTCACATCGTGCCCCCTAAGTTGTGTCTTCCTCCTTGACTTTTTCCCCTGCTTTTGCAACATCTGTGAGCTTAGTTTTGGCACATTTTGGTCCTTTGCACTGCACCTGATAAAATCTCGGGCCATTTTCTAAGAGTCACTAAATTTCCCAAATTTTCTTTTTTTCTCCTCCAATTGCAATTCCTTTGATCTTGTCTCCATTCCAGCGTGTTTGCAAGACTTCTTTTCTGTTTTGGCCTTCAGTGGGAATCAATTTTGGCAAGCTTTGCTGCATGTGCCTGCCCTTGGTGGCGTATGGCCTGCCTGCATTTTGATGGCTTTGACTTTGGGAAAGATTTTTTCTTTTTTATTTTTTTTATTATTTTAAGTATTCATGCCATGTCCCTCATATCTTGCCCCCTAAGTTGTGTCTTCCTCCTTGACTTTTTCCCCTGCTTTTGCAACATCTGTGAGCTTAGTTTTGGCACCTTTTGGTCCTTTGCACTGCACCTCATAAAACCCCGGGCCATTTTCTTAGAGTCACTAAATTTACCAAATTTTCTTTTTACTCCTGCAATTGCAATTCCTTTGATGTTGTCTCCATTCCAGCGTGTTTGTAGGTCCTTCTTTTCTGTTTTGGCCTTCAGTGGGGATCAATTTTGGCAAGCTTTGCTGCAAGTGCCTGCCCTTGCTGGCGTATGGCCTGCCTGCATTTTGATGGCTTTGACTTTGGGAAAGATTTTTTCTTTTTTTTTTTTTTATTATTTTATGTATTCATGCCATATCCCTCATATCTTGCCCCCTAAGTTGTGTCTTCCTCCTAGACTTTTTCCCCTGCTTTTGCAACATCTGTGAGCTTTGTTTTGGCACCATTTCGTCCTTTGCAATGCAGCTGATTTCCTCACTGCCTATTTTTTGAAGAGACGATAAGTCCCGGTTTTCTGCTTTTTTCAATTGCATTTCATTTGAACCTATCTCCTTTCCAGAGTGTTTGTAAGCCTTTCTTTTGGGATCCGCAAGATTCGTTTTCCCTTCCCAAAAGGAAAAGAATTTTCCATTCGTGAAGGGAAAAGGAATCTTGCGATTTCAATGGGGACCAATAGAGGAATCTTTGGTGCATGTCCCTGCTCTTGATGGCAGGCCATGCCTTTTGATGGCTTTGACTTTGGGAAAGATTTTTTTCTTTTTTTGGTTGTTTTCTGAAGTGTTCATGCCATGTCCCTCATATCTTGCCCCCTAAGTTCTGTCTTCCTCCTTGACTTTTTCCCCTGCTTTTGCAACATCTGTGAGCTTAGTTTTGGCATCTTTGGTCCTTTGCACTGCACATGATATACTGCCAGGCCATTTTCTTAGAGTCACTAAATTCCCCAAATTTTCTTTTTTTCTCCTCCAATTGCAATTCCTTTGATGTTGTCTCCATTCCAGCGTGTTTGTAGGTCCTTCTTTTATGTTTTGGCCTTCAGTGGGGATCAATTTTGGCAAGCTTTGCTGCATGTGCCTGCCCTTGGTGGCATATGGCCTGCCTGCATTTTGATGGCTTTGACTTTGGGAAAGATTTTTTCTTTTCTTTTTTTTTATTATTTTAAGTATTCCTGCCATGACCCTCACATCTTGCCCCCGAAGTTGTGTCTTCCTCCTTGACTTTTTCCCCTGCTTTTGCAACATCTGTGAGCTTAGTTTTGGCATCTTTTGGTCCTTTGCACTGCACCTGATATAAACCCAGGCCATTTTCTTATAGACACTTAATTTCCCAAATTTTCTATTTTCTCCACCAATTGCAATTCCTTTGATGTTGACTCCATTCCAGCGTGTTTGTAGGTCCTTCTTTTCTGTTTTGGCCTTCAGTGGGGATCAATTTTGGCAAGCTTTGCTGCATGTGCCTGCACTTGCTGGTGTATGGCCTGCCTGCATTTTGATGGTTTTGGCTTTGGGAAAGATTTTTTCTATTTTTTTTTTTTTGTTTGTTTTAAGTATTCATGCCATGTCCTTCATATCTTGCCCCCTAAGTTGTGTCTTCCTCCTTGACTTTTTCCCCTGCTTTTGCAACATCTGTGAGCTTAGTTTTGGCACCTTTTGGTCCTTTGCACTGCACATGATATACTGCCAGGCCATTTTCTTAGAGTCACTAAATTTCCCAAATTTTCTTTTTTTTCTCCTCCTTTTGCAATTCCTTTTAATGTTGACTCCTTTCCAGTGTGTTTGTAGATCCTTCTTTTCTGTTTTGGCCTTCAGTGGGGATCAATTTTGGCAAGCTTTGCTGCATGTGCCTGCCCTTGGTGGCGTATGGCCTGCCTGCATTTTGATGGCTTTGACTTTGGGAAAGATGTTTTCTTTTTTTTTTTTTATTATTTTAAGTATTCCTGCCATGACCCTCACATCTTGCCCCCTAAGTTGTGTCTTCCTCCTTGACTTTTTCCCCTGCTTTTGCAACATCTGTGAGCTTAGTTTTGGCACCTTTTGGTCCTTTGCACTGCACCTGATAAAACCACGGGCCATTTTCTTAGAGTCACTAAATTTCCCAAATTTTCTTTTTTTCTCCTCCAATTGCAATTCCTTTGATGTTGTCTCCATTCCAGCGTGTTTGCAAGTGCTTCTTTTCTGTTTTGCCTTCAGTGGGGATCAATTTTGGCAAGCTTTGCTGCATGTGCCTGCCCTTGGTGGCGTATGGCCTGCCTGCATTTTGATGGCTTTGACTTTGGGAAAGATTTTTTCTTTTTTATTTTTTTTATTATTTTAAGTATTCATGCCATGTCCCTCATATCTTGTCCCCTAAGTTGTGTCTTCCTCCTTGACTTTTTCCCCTGCTTTTGCAACATCTGTGAGCTTAGTTTTGGCATCTTTTGGTCCTTTGCACTGCACATGACATACTGCCAGTCCATTTTCTTAGAGTCACTAAATTTCCAAATTTTTTTTTTTCTCTTCCAATTGCAATTCCTTTGATGTTGACTCCTTTCCAGCATGTTTGTAGGTCCTTCTTTTCTGTTTTGGCCTTCAGTGGGGATCAATTTTGGCAAGCTTTGCTGCATGTGCCTGCCCTTGGTGGCGTATGGCCTTCCTGCATTTTGATGGCTTTGACTTTGGGAAAGATTTTTTCTTTTCTTTTTTTTTATTATTTTAAGTATTCCTGCCATGACCCTCACATCTTGCCCCCTAAGTTGTGTCTTCCTCCTTGACTTTTTCCCCTGCTTTTGCAACATCTGTGAGCTTAGTTTTGGCACCTTTTGGTCCTTTGCACTGCACCTGATAAAACCACGGGCCATTTTCTAAGAGTCACTAAATTTCCCAAATTTTCTTTTTTTCTCCTCCAATTGCAATTCCTTTGATGTTGTCTCCATTCCAGCGTGTTTGCAAGTGCTTCTTTTCTGTTTTGCCTTCAGTGGGGATCAATTTTGGCAAGCTTTGCTGCATGTGCCTGCCCTTGGTGGCGTATGGCCTGCCTGCATTTTGATGGCTTTGACTTTTGGAAAGATTTTTTCTTTTTTATTTTTTTTATTATTTTAAGTATTCATGCCATGTCCCTCATATCTTGTCCCCTAAGTTGTGTCTTCCTCCTTGACTTTTTCCCCTGCTTTTGCAACATCTGTGAGCTTTGTTTTGGCACCATTTCGTCCTTTGTAATGCAGCTGATTTCCTCACTGCCTATTTTTTGAAGAGACGATAAGTCCCGGTTTTCTGCTTTTTTCAATTGCATTTCATTTGAACCTATCTCCTTTCCAGAGTGTTTGTAAGCCTTTCTTTTGGGATCCGCAAGATTCGTTTTCCCTTCCCGAAAGGAAAAGAAATTTCCATTCGTGAAGGGAAAAGGAATCTTGCGATTTCAATGGGGACCAATAGAGGAATCTTTGGTGCATGTCCCTGCTCTTGATGGCAGGCCATGCCTTTTGATGGCTTTGACTTTGGGAAAGATTTTTTTCTTTTTTTGGTTGTTTTCTGAAGTGTTCATGCCATGTCCCTCATATCTTGCCCCCTAAGTTCTGTCTTCCTCCTTGACTTTTTCCCCTGCTTTTGCAACATCTGTGAGCTTAGTTTTGGCATCTTTGGTCCTTTGCACTGCACATGATATACTGCCAGGCCATTTTCTTAGAGTCACTAAATTCCCCAAATTTTCTTTTTTTCTCCTCCAATTGCAATTCCTTTGATGTTGTCTCCATTCCAGCGTGTTTGTAGGTCCTTCTTTTATGTTTTGGCCTTCAGTGGGGATCAATTTTGGCAAGCTTTGCTGCATGTGCCTGCCCTTGGTGGCGTATGGCCTGCCTGCATTTTGATGGCTTTGACTTTGGGAAAGATTTTTTCTTTTCTTTTTTTTTATTATTTTAAGTATTCCTGCCATGACCCTCACATCTTGCCCCCGAAGTTGTGTCTTCCTCCTTGACTTTTTCCCCTGCTTTTGCAACATCTGTGAGCTTAGTTTTGGCATCTTTTGGTCCTTTGCACTGCACCTGATATAAACCCAAGCCATTTTCTTATAGACACTTAATTTCCCAAATTTTCTATTTTCTCCACCAATTGCAATTCCTTTGATGTTGACTCCATTCCAGCGTGTTTGTAGGTCCTTCTTTTCTGTTTTGGCCTTCAGTGGGGATCAATTTTGGCAAGCTTTGCTGCATGTGCCTGCACTTGCTGGTGTATGGCCTGCCTGCATTTTGATGGTTTTGGCTTTGGGAAAGATTTTTTCTATTTTTTTTTTTTTGTTTGTTTTAAGTATTCATGCCATGTCCTTCATATCTTGCCCCCTAAGTTGTGTCTTCCTCCTTGACTTTTTCCCCTGCTTTTGCAACATCTGTGAGCTTAGTTTTGGCACCTTTTGGTCCTTTGCACTGCACATGATATACTGCCAGGCCATTTTCTTAGAGTCACTAAATTTCCCAAATTTTCTTTTTTTTCTCCTCCTTTTGCAATTCCTTTTAATGTTGACTCCTTTCCAGTGTGTTTGTAGATCCTTCTTTTCTGTTTTGGCCTTCAGTGGGGATCAATTTTGGCAAGCTTTGCTGCATGTGCCTGCCCTTGGTGGCGTATGGCCTGCCTGCATTTTGATGGCTTTGACTTTGGGAAAGATTTTTTCTTTTCTTTTTTTTTATTATTTTAAGTATTCCTGCCATGACCCTCACATCTTGCCCCCTAAGTTGTGTCTTCCTCCTTGACTTTTTCCCCTGCTTTTGCAACATCTGTGAGCTTAGTTTTGGCACCTTTTGGTCCTTGGCACTGCACCTGATATAAACCCAGGCCATTTTCTTAGAGTCACTAAATTTCCAAAATTTTCTTTTTTTCTCCTCCAATTGCAATTCCTTTGATGTTGTCTCCATTCCAGCGTGTTTGCAAGTCCTTCTTTTCTGTTTTGCCTTCAGTGGGGATCAATTTTGGCAAGCTTTGCTGCATGTGCCTGCCCTTGGTGGCGTATGGCCTGCCTGCATTTTGATGGCTTTGACTTTGGGAAAGATTTTTTCTTTTTTATTTTTTTTATTATTTTAAGTATTCATGCCATGTCCCTCATATCTTGTCCCCTAAGTTGTGTCTTCCTCCTTGACTTTTTCCCCTGCTTTTGCAACATCTGTGAGCTTAGTTTTGGCATCTTTTGGTCCTTTGCACTGCACCTGATATAAACCCAGGCCATTTTCTTAGAGTCACTAAATTTCCAAAATTTTTTTTTTTCTCTTCCAATTGCAATTCCTTTGATGTTGACTCCTTTCCAGCATGTTTGTAGGTCCTTCTTTTCTGTTTTGGCCTTCAGTGGGGATCAATTTTGGCAAGCTTTGCTGCATGTGCCTGCCCTTGGTGGCGTATGGCCTGCCTGCATTTTGATGGCTTTGACTTTGGGAAAGATTTTTTCTTTTCTTTTTTTTTATTATTTTAATTATTCCTGCCATGACCCTCACATCTTGCCCCCTAAGTTGTGTCTTCCTCCTTGACTTTTTCCCCTGCTTTTGCAACATCTGTGAGCTTAGTTTTGGCACCTTTTGGTCCTTTGCACTGCACCTGATAAAACCACGGGCCATTTTCTAAGAGTCACTAAATTTCCCAAATTTTCTTTTTTTCTCCTCCAATTGCAATTCCTTTGATGTTGTCTCCATTCCAGCGTGTTTGCAAGTGCTTCTTTTCTGTTTTGCCTTCAGTGGGGATCAATTTTGGCAAGCTTTGCTGCATGTGCCTGCCCTTGGTGGCGTATGGCCTGCTTGCATTTTGATGGCTTTGACTTTGGGAAAGATTTTTTCTTTTTTATTTTTTTTATTATTTTAAGTATTCATGCCATGTCCCTCACATCTTGCCCCCTAAGTTGTGTCTTCCTCCTTGACTTTTTCCCCTGCTTTTGCAACATCTGTGAGCTTAGTTTTGGCATCTTTTGGTCCTTTGCACTGCACCTGATAAAACCACGGGCCATTTTCTAAGAGTCACTAAATTTTCAAAATTTTCTTTTTTTCTCCTCCAATTGCAATTCCTTTGATGTTGTCTCCATTCCAGCGTGTTTGCAAGACCTTCTTTTCTGTTTTGCCTTCAGTGGGGATCAATTTTGGCAAGCTTTGCTGCATGTGCCTGCCCTTGGTGGCGTATGGCCTGCCTGCATTTTGATGGCTTTGACTTTGGGAAAGATTTTTTCTTTTATATTTTTTTTATTATTTTAAGTATTCATGCCATGTCCCTCATATCTTGTCCCCTAAGTTGTGTCTTCCTCCTTGACTTTTTCCCCTGCTTTTGCAACATCTGTGAGCTTAGTTTTGGCATCTTTTGGTCCTTTGCACTGCATCTGATATAAACCCAGGCCATTTTCTTAGAGTCACTAAATTTCCCAAATTTTTTTTTTTGTCCTCCAATTGCAATTCCTTTGATGTTGACTCCTTTCCAGCATGTTTGTAGGTCCTTCTTTTCTGTTTTGGCCTTCAGTGGGGATCAATTTTGGCAAGCTTTGCTGCATGTGCCTGCCCTTGGTGGCGTATGGCCTGCCTGCATTTTGATGGCTTTGACTTTGGGAAAGATTTTTTCTTTTTTTTTTCATTTGTTTTAAGTATTCATGCCATGTCCCTCACATCGTGCCCCCTAAGTTGTGTCTTCCTCCTTGACTTTTTCCCCTGCTTTTGCAACATCTGTGAGCTTAGTTTTGGCACATTTTGGTCCTTTGCACTGCACCTGATAAAACCACGGGCCATTTTCTAAGAGTCACTAAATTTCCCAAATTTTCTTTTTTTCTCCTCCAATTGCAATTCCTTTGATGTTGTCTCCATTCCAGCGTGTTTGCAAGTGCTTCTTTTCTGTTTTGCCTTCAGTGGGGATCAATTTTGGCAAGCTTTGCTGCATGTGCCTGCCCTTGGTGGCGTATGGCCTGCCTGCATTTTGATGGCTTTGACTTTGGGAAAGATTTTTTCTTTTTTATTTTTTTTATTATTTTAAGAATTCATGCCATGTCCCTCACATCTTGCCCCCTAAGTTGTGTCTTCCTCCTTGACTTTTTCCCCTGCTTTTGCAACATCTGTGAGCTTAGTTTTGGCATCTTTTGGTCCTTTGCACTGCACCTGATAAAACCACGGGCCATTTTCTAAGAGTCACTAAATTTTCAAAATTTTCTTTTTTTCTCCTCCAATTGCAATTCCTTTGATGTTGTCTCCATTCCAGCGTGTTTGCAACTCCTTCTTTTCTGTTTTGGCCTTCAGTGGGGATCAATTTTGGCAAGCTTTGCTGCATGTGCCTGCCCTTGGTGGCGTATGGCCTGCCTGCATTTTGATGGCTTTGACTTTGGGAAAGATTTTTTCTTTTTTATTTTTTTTATTATTTTAAGTATTCATGCCATGTCCCTCATATCTTGCCCCCTAAGTTGTGTCTTCCTCCTTGACTTTTTCCCCTGCTTTTGCAACATCTGTGAGCTTAGTTTTGGCATCTTTTGGTCCTTTGCACTGCACCTGATATAAACCCAGGCCATTTTCTTAGAGTCACTAAATTTCCAAAATTTTTTTTTTTCTCCTCCAATTGCAATTCCTTTGATGTTGACTCCTTTCCAGCATGTTTGTAGGTCCTTCTTTTCTGTTTTGGCCTTCAGTGGGGATCAATTTTGGCAAGCTTTGCTGCATGTGCCTGCCCTTGGTGGCGTATGGCCTGCCTGCATTTTGATGGCTTTGACTTTGGGAAAGATTTTTTCTTTTTTTTTTCTTTTTTGTTTTAAGTATTCATGCCATGTCCCTCACATCGTGCCATCTAAGTTGTGTCTTCCTCCTTGACTTTTTCCCCTGCTTTTGCAACATCTGTGAGCTTAGTTTCGGCACATTTTGGTCCTTTGCACTGCACCTGATAAAATCCCGGGCCATTTTCTAAGAGTCACTAAATTTTCAAAATTTTCTTTTTTTCTCCTCCAATTGCAATTCCTTTGATGTTGTCTCCATTCCAGCGTGTTTGCAACTCCTTTTTTCTCTTTTGGCCTTCAGTGGGGATCAATTTTGGCAAGCTTTGCTGCATGTGCCTGCCCTTGGTGGCGTATGGCCTGCCTGCATTTTGATGGCTTTGACTTTGGGAAAGATTTTTTCTTTTTTATTTTTTTTATTATTTTAAGTATTCATGCCATGTCCCTCATATCTTGCCCCCTAAGTTGTGTCTTCCTCCTTGACTTTTTCCCCTGCTTTTGCAACATCTGTGAGCTTAGTTTTGGCACCTTTTGGTCCTTTGCACTGCACCTGATAAAACCCCGGGCCATTTTCTTAGAGTCACTAAATTTCCCAAATTTTCGTTTTACTCCTGCAATTGCAATTCCTTTGATGTTGTCTCCATTCCAGCGTGTTTGTAGGTCCTTCTTTTCTGTTTTGGCCTTCAGTGGGGATCAATTTTGGCAAGCTTTGCTGCATGTGCCTGCCCTTGCTGGCGTATGGCCTGCCTGCATTTTGATGGCTTTGACTTTGGGAAAGATTTTTTCTTTTTTTTTTTTTTATTATTTTATGTATTCATGCCATGTCCCTCATATCTTGCCCCCTAAGTTGTGTCTTCCTCCTTGACTTTTTCCCCTGCTTTTGCAACATCTGTGAGCTTTTCTTTGGCACCTTTTGGTCCTTTGCAATGCAGCTGATTTCCTCACTGCCTATTTTTTGAAGAGACGATAAGTCCCGATATTCTGTTTTTTCAATTGCATTACATTTGAACCTACCTCCTTTCCAGAGTGTTTGTAAGCCTTTCTCTTAGCATCCGCAAGATTCGTTTTCCCTTCCCGAAAGGAAATTTCATTTCCTTTCGGGAAGGGAAAAGGAATCTTGCGATTTCAATGGGGACCAATAGAGGAATCTTTGGTGCATGTCCCTGCACTTGATGGCAGGCCATGCCTTTTGATGGCTTTGACTTTGGGAAAGATTTTTTTCTTTTTTTGGTTGTTTTCTGAAGTCTTCATGCCATGTCCCTCATATCTTGCCCCCTAAGTTCTGTCTTCCTCCTTGACTTTTTCCCCTGCTTTTGCAGCATTTGTGAGCTTAGTTTTGGCACCTTATGGTCCTTTGCACTGCACCTGATATAAACCCAGGCCATTTTCTTATAGACACTTAATTTCCCAAATTTTCTTTTTTTCTCCTCCAATTGCAATTCCTTTGATGTTGACTCCTTTCCAGCGTGTTTGTAGGTCCTTCTTTTCTGTTTTGGCCTTCAGTGGGGATCAATTTTGGCAAGCTTTGCTGCATGTGCCTGCACTTGCTGGCGTATGGCCTGCCTGCATTTTGATGGTTTTGTCTTTGGGAAAGATTTTTTCTATTTTTTTTTGTTTGTTTGTTTTAAGTATTCATGGCATGTCCTTCATATCTTGCCCCCTAAGTTGTGTCTTCCTCCTTGACTTTTTCCCCTGCTTTTGCAACATCTGTGAGCTTAGTTTAGGCACATTTTGGTCCTTTGCACTGCACATGATATACTGCCAGGCCATTTTCTTAGAGTCACTAAATTTCCCAAATTTTCTTTTTTTCTCCTCCTTTTGCAATTCCTTTTAATGTTGACTCCTTTCCAGCGTGTTTGTATGTCCTTCTTTTCTGTTTTGGCCTTCAGTGGGGATCAATTTTGGCAAGCTTTGCTGCATGTGCCTGCCCTTGGTGGCGTATGGCCTGCCTGCATTTTGATGGCTTTGACTTTGGGAAAGATTTTTTCTTTTTTTTTTCTTTTTTTTTTTAAGTATTCATGCCATGTCCCTCACATCTTGCCCCCTAAGTTGTGTCTTCCTCCTTGACTTTTTCCCCTGCTTTTGCAACATCTGTGAGCTTTTTTTTGGCACCTTTTGGTCCTTTGCAATGCAGCCGATTTCCTCACGGCCTATTTTTTAAGAGACTAATATTCCCGATTTTCTGCTTTTTTCAATTGCATTTCATTTGAACCTACCTCCTTTCCAGAGTGTTTGTAAGCCTTTCTCTTAGCATCCGCAAGATTCGTTTTCCCTTCCCGAAAGGAAATTTCATTTCCTTTCGGGAAGGGAAAAGGAATCTTGCGATTTCACTGGGGACCAATAGAGGAATCTTTGGTGCATGTCCCTGCACTTGATGGCAGGCCATGCCTTTTGATGGCTTTGACTTTGGGAAAGATTTTTTCTATTTTTTTGGTTGTTTTCTGAAGTGTTCATGCCATGTCCCTCATATCTTGCCCCCTAAGTTCTGTCTTCCTCCTTGACTTTTTCCCCTGCTTTTGCAACATCTGTGAGCTTAGTTTTGGCATCTTTGGTCCTTTGCACTGCACATGACATACTGCCAGGCCATTTTCTAAGAGTCACTAAATTTCCCAAATTTTCTTTTTTTCTCCTCCAATTGCCATTCCTTTGATGTTGTCTCCATTCCAGCATGTTTGTAGGTCCTTCTTTTATGTTTTGGCCTTCAGTGGGGATCAATTTTGGCAAGCTTTACTGCATGTGCCTGCCCTTGGTGGCGTATGGCCTGCCTGCATTTTGATGGCTTTGACTTTGGGAAAGATTTTTTCTTTTCTTTTTTTTTATTATTTTAAGTATTCCTGCCATGACCCTCACATCTTGCCCCCTAAGTTCTGTCTTCCTCCTTGACTTTTTCCCCTGCTTTTGCAACATCTGTGAGCTTAGTTTTGGCATCTTTTGGTCCTTTGCACTGCACCTGATAAAACCACGGGCCATTTTCTAAGAGTCACTAAATTTCCCAAATTTTCTTTTTTTCTCCTCCAATTGCAATTCCTTTGATGTTGTCTCCATTCCAGCGTGTTTGCAAGTGCTTCTTTTCTGTTTTGCCTTCAGTGGGGATCAATTTTGGCAAGCTTTGCTGCATGTGCCTGCCCTTGGTGGCGTATGGCCTGCCTGCATTTTGATGGCTTTGACTTTGGGAAAGATTTTTTCTTTTTTATTTTTTTTATTATTTTAAGTATTCATGCCATGTCCCTCACATCTTGCCCCCTAAGTTGTGTCTTCCTCCTTGACTTTTTCCCCTGCTTTTGCAACATCTGTGAGCTTAGTTTTGGCATCTTTTGGTCCTTTGCACTGCACCTGATAAAACCACGGGCCATTTTCTAAGAGTCACTAAATTTTAAAAAATTTTCTTTTTTCTCCTCCAATTGCAATTCCTTTGATGTTGTCTCCATTCCAGCGTGTTTGCAAGTCCTTCTTTTCTGTTTTGCCTTCAGTGGGGATCAATTTTGGCAAGCTTTGCTGCATGTGCCTGCCCTTGGTGGCGTATGGCCTGCCTGCATTTTGATGGCTTTGACTTTGGGAAAGATTTTTTCTTTTTTATTTTTTTTATTATTTTAAGTATTCATGCCATGTCCCTCATATCTTGTCCCCTAAGTTGTGTCTCCCTCCTTGACTTTTTCCCCTGCTTTTGCAACATCTGTGAGCTTAGTTTTGGCATCTTTTGGTCCTTTGCACTGCACCTGATATAAACCCAGGCCATTTTCTTAGAGTCACTAAATTTCCAAAATTTTTTTTTTTCTCTTCCAATTGCAATTCCTTTGATGTTGACTCCTTTCCAGCATGTTTGTAGGTCCTTCTTTTCTGTTTTGGCCTTCAGTGGGGATCAATTTTGGCAAGCTTTGCTGCAAGTGCCTGCCCTTGGTGGCGTATGGCCTGCCTGCATTTTGATGGCTTTGACTTTGGGAAAGATTTTTTCTTTTCTTTTTTTTTATTATTTTAAGTATTCCTGCCATGACCCTCACATCTTGCCCCCTAAGTTGTGTCTTCCTCCTTGACTTTTTCCCCTGCTTTTGCAACATCTGTGAGCTTAGTTTATGCACCTTTTGGTCCTTTGCACTGCACCTGATAAAACCACGGGCCATTTTCTAAGAGTCACTAAATTTCCCAAATTTTCTTTTTTTCTCCTCCAATTGCAATTCCTTTGATGTTGTCTCCATTCCAGCGTGTTTGCAAGTGCTTCTTTTCTGTTTTGCCTTCAGTGGGGATCAATTTTGGCAAGCTTTGCTGCATGTGCCTGCCCTTGGTGGCGTATGGCCTGCCTGCATTTTGATGGCTTTGACTTTGGGAAAGATTTTTTCTTTTTTATTTTTTTTATTATTTTAAGTATTCATGCCATGTCCCTCACATCTTGCCCCCTAAGTTGTGTCTTCCTCCTTGACTTTTTCCCCTGCTTTTGCAACATCTGTGAGCTTAGTTTTGGCATCTTTTGGTCCTTTGCACTGCACCTGATAAAACCACGGGCCATTTTCTAAGAGTCACTAAATTTTCAAAATTTTCTTTTTTTCTCCTCCAATTGCAATTCCTTTGATGTTGTCTCCATTCCAGCGTGTTTGCAAGACCTTCTTTTCTGTTTTGCCTTCAGTGGGGATCAATTTTGGCAAGCTTTGCTGCATGTGCCTGCCCTTGGTGGCGTATGGCCTGCCTGCATTTTGATGGCTTTGACTTTGGGAAAGATTTTTTCTTTTATATTTTTTTTATTATTTTAAGTATTCATGCCATGTCCCTCATATCTTGTCCCCTAAGTTGTGTCTTCCTCCTTGACTTTTTCCCCTGCTTTTGCAACATCTGTGAGCTTAGTTTTGGCATCTTTTGGTCCTTTGCACTGCATCTGATATAAACCCAGGCCATTTTCTTAGAGTCACTAAATTTCCCAAATTTTTTTTTTTGTCCTCCAATTGCAATTCCTTTGATGTTGACTCCTTTCCAGCATGTTTGTAGGTCCTTCTTTTCTGTTTTGGCCTTCAGTGGGGATCAATTTTGGCAAGCTTTGCTGCATGTGCCTGCCCTTGGTGGCGTATGGCCTGCCTGCATTTTGATGGCTTTGACTTTGGGAAAGATTTTTTCTTTTTTATTTTTTTTATTATTTTAAGTATTCATGCCATGTCCCTCACATCTTGCCCCCTAAGTTGTGTCTTCCTCCTTGACTTTTTCCCCTGCTTTTGCAACATCTGTGAGCTTAGTTTTGGCACATTTTGGTCCTTTGCACTGCACCTGATAAAACCACGGGCCATTTTCTAAGAGTCACTAAATTTCCCAAATTTTCTTTTTTTCTCCTCCAATTGCAATTCCTTTGATGTTGTCTCCATTCCAGCGTGTTTGCAACTCCTTCTTTTCTGTTTTGGCCTTCAGTGGGGATCAATTTTGGCAAGCTTTGCTGCATGTGCCTGCCCTTGGTGGCGTATGGCCTGCCTGCATTTTGATGGCTTTGACTTTGGGAAAGATTTTTTCTTTTTATTTTTTTTATTATTTTAAGTATTCATGCCATGTCCCTCATATCTTGTCCCCTAAGTTGTGTCTTCCTCCTTGACTTTTTCCCCTGCTTTTGCAACATCTGTGAGCTTAGTTTTGGCATCTTTTGGTCCTTTGCACTGCACCTGATATAAACCCAGGCCATTTTCTTAGAGTCACTAAATTTCCAAAATTTTTTTTTTTCTCCTCCAATTGCAATTCCTTTGATGTTGACTCCTTTCCAGCATGTTTGTAGGTCCTTCTTTTCTGTTTTGGCCTTCAGTGGGGATCAATTTTGGCAAGCTTTGCTGCATGTGCCTGCCCTTGGTGGCGTATGGCCTGCCTGCATTTTGATGGCTTTGACTTTGGGAAAGATTTTTTCTTTTTTTTTTCTTTTTTGTTTTAAGTATTCATGCCATGTCCCTCACATCGTGCCATCTAAGTTGTGTCTTCCTCCTTGACTTTTTGCCCTGCTTTTGCAACATCTGTGAGCTTAGTTTTGGCACATTTTGGTCCTTTGCACTGCACCTGATAAAATCCCGGGCCATTTTCTAAGAGTCACTAAATTTTCAAAATTTTCTTTTTTTCTCCTCCAATTGCAATTCCTTTGATGTTGTCTCCATTCCAGCGTGTTTGCAACTCCTTCTTTTCTGTTTTGGCCTTCAGTGGGGATCAATTTTGGCAAGCTTTGCTGCATGTGCCTGCCCTTGGTGGCGTATGGCCTGCCTGCATTTTGATGGCTTTGACTTTGGGAAAGATTTTTTCTTTTTTATTTTTTTTATTATTTTAAGTATTCATGCCATGTCCCTCATATCTTGCCCCCTAAGTTGTGTCTTCCTCCTTGACTTTTTCCCCTGCTTTTGCAACATCTGTGAGCTTAGTTTTGGCACCTTTTGGTCCTTTGCACTGCACCTGATAAAACCCCGGGCCATTTTCTTAGAGTCACTAAATTTCCCAAATTTTCGTTTTACTCCTGCAATTGCAATTCCTTTGATGTTGTCTCCATTCCAGCGTGTTTGTAGGTCCTTCTTTTCTGTTTTGGCCTTCAGTGGGGATCAATTTTGGCAAGCTTTGCTGCAAGTGCCTGCCCTTGCTGGCGTATGGCCTGCCTGCATTTTGATGGCTTTGACTTTGGGAAAGATTTTTTCTTTTTTTTTTTTTTATTATTTTATGTATTCATGCCATGTCCCTCATATCTTGCCCCCTAAGTTGTGTCTTCCTCCTTGACTTTTTCCCCTGCTTTTGCAACATCTGTGAGCTTTTCTTTGGCACCTTTTGGTCCTTTGCAATGCAGCTGATTTCCTCACTGCCTATTTTTTGAAGAGACGATAAGTCCCGATTTTCTGTTTTTTCAATTGCATTACATTTGAACCTACCTCCTTTCCAGAGTGTTTGTAAGCCTTTCTCTTAGCATCCGCAAGATTCGTTTTCCCTTCCCGAAAGGAAATTTCATTTCCTTTCGGGAAGGGAAAAGGAATCTTGCGATTTCAATGGGGACCAATAGAGGAATCTTTGGTGCATGTCCCTGCACTTGATGGCAGGCCATGCCTTTTGATGGCTTTGACTTTGGGAAAGATTTTTTTCTTTTTTTGGTTGTTTTCTGAAGTGTTCATGCCATGTCCCTCATATCTTGCCCCCTAAGTTCTGTCTTCCTCCTTGACTTTTTCCCCTGCTTTTGCAGCATTTGTGAGCTTAGTTTTGGCACCTTTTGGTCCTTTGCACTGCACCTGATATAAACCCAGGCCATTTTCTTATAGACACTTAATTTCCCAAATTTTCTTTTTTTCTCCTCCAATTGCAATTCCTTTGATGTTGACTCCTTTCCAGCGTGTTTGTAGGTCCTTCTTTTCTGTTTTGGCCTTCAGTGGGGATCAATTTTGGCAAGCTTTGCTGCATGTGCCTGCACTTGCTGGCGTATGGCCTGCCTGCATTTTGATGGTTTTGGCTTTGGGAAAGATTTTTTCTATTTTTTTTTTTTTTTTTAATATTTTAAGTATTCATGCCATGTCCTTCATATCTTGCCCCCTAAGTTGTGTCTTCCTCCTTGACTTTTTCCCCTGCTTTTGCAACATCTGTGAGCTTACTTTTGGCACATTTTGGTCCTTTGCACTGCACATGATATACTGCCAGGCCATTTTCTTAGAGTCACTAAATTTCCCAAATTTTCTTTTTTTCTCCTCCTTTTGCAATTCCTTTTAATGTTGACTCCTTTCCAGCGTGTTTGTATGTCCTTCTTTTCTGTTTTGGCCTTCAGTGGGGATCAATTTTGGCAAGCTTTGCTGCATGTGCCTGCCCTTGGTGGCGTATGGCCTGCCTGCATTTTGATGGCTTTGACTTTGGGAAAGATTTTTTCTTTTTTTTTTTCTTTTTTATTTTAAGTATTCATGCCATGTCCCTCACATCTTGCCCCCTAAGTTGTGTCTTCCTCCTTGACTTTTTGCCCTGCTTTTGCAACATCTGTGAGCTTTTTTTTGGCACCTTTTGGTCCTTTGCAATGCAGCCGATTTCCTCACAGCCTATTTTTTAAGAGACTAATATTCCCGATTTTCTGCTTTTTTCAATTGCATTTCATTTGAACCTATCTCCTTTCCAGAGTCTTTGTAAGCCTTTCTTTTGGGATCCGCAAGATTCCTTTTCCCTTCCCAAAAGGAAATTTCATTTCCTTTCGGGAAGGGAGAAGGAATCTTGCGATTTCAATGGGGACCAATAGAGGAATCTTTGGTGCATGTCCCTGCACTTGATGGCAGGCCATGCCTTTTGATGGCTTTGACTTTGGGAAAGATTTTTTTCTTTTTTTGGTTGTTTTCTGAAGTGTTCATGCCATGTCCCTCATATCTTGCCCCCTAAGTTGTGTCTTCCTCCTTGACTTTTTCCCCTGCTTTTGCAACATCTGTGAGCTTAGTTTTGGCATCTTTGGTCCTTTGCACTGCACATGACATACTGCCAGGCCATTTTCTAAGAGTCACTAAATTTCCCAAATTTTCTTTTTTTCTCCTCCAATTGCCATTCCTTTGATGTTGTCTCCATTCCAGCGTGTTTGTAGGTCCTTCTTTTATGTTTTGGCCTTCAGTGGGGATCAATTTTGGCAAGCTTTGCTGCATGTGCCTGCCCTTGGTGGCGTATGGCCTGCCTGCATTTTGATGGCTTTGACTTTGGGAAAGATTTTTTCTTTTCTTTTTTTTATTATTTTAAGTATTCCTGCCATGTCCCTCACATCTTGCCCCCTAAGTTGTGTCTT
Organism: Artemisiospiza belli; assembly: GCA_021963965.1. Lineage (NCBI taxonomy): Eukaryota > Metazoa > Chordata > Aves > Passeriformes > Passerellidae > Artemisiospiza > Artemisiospiza belli. Next base: position 44,816 of record JAKDEW010000838.1, read on the forward strand.
CCTCCTTGACTTTTTCCCCTGCTTTTGCAACATCTGTGAGCTTAGTTTTGGCACATTTTGGTCCTTTGCACTGCACCTGATAAAACCACGGGCCATTTTCTAAGAGTCACTCAATTTCCCAAATTTTCTTTTTTTCTCCTCCAATTGCAATTCCTTTGATGTTGTCTCCATTCCAGCGTGTTTGCAAGTGCTTCTTTTCTGTTTTGCCTTCAGTGGGGATCAATTTTGGCAAGCTTTGCTGCATGTGCCTGCCCTTGGTGGCGTATGGCCTGCCTGCATTTTGATGGCTTTGACTTTGGGAAAGATTTTTTCTTTTTTATTTTTTTTATTATTTTAAGTATTCATGCCATGTCCCTCACATCTTGCCCCCTAAGTTGTGTCTTCCTCCTTGACTTTTTCCCCTGCTTTTGCAACATCTGTGAGCTTAGTTTTGGCATCTTTTGGTCCTTTGCACTGCACCTGATAAAACCACGGGCCATTTTCTAAGAGTCACTAAATTTTCAAAATTTTCTTTTTTCTCCTCCAATTGCAATTCCTTTGATGTTGTCTCCATTCCAGCGTGTTTGCAAGTCCTTCTTTTCTGTTTTGCCTTCAGTGGGGATCAATTTTGGCAAGCTTTGCTGCATGTGCCTGCCCTTGGTGGCGTATGGCCTGCCTGCATTTTGATGGCTTTGACTTTGGGAAAGATTTTTTCTTTTTTATTGTTTTTATTATTTTAAGTATTCATGCCATGTCCCTCATATCTTGTCCCCTAAGTTGTGTCTTCCTCCTTGACTTTTTCCCCTGCTTTTGCAACATCTGTGAGCTTAGTTTTGGCATCTTTTGGTCCTTTGCACTGCACCTGATATAAACCCAGGCCATTTTCTTAGAGTCACTAAATTTCCAAAATTTTTTTTTTTCTCTTCTAATTGCAATTCCTTTGATGTTGACTCCTTTCCAGCATGTTTGTAGGTCCTTCTTTTCTGTTTTGGCCTTCAGTGGGGATCAATTTTGGCAAGCTTTGCTGCATGTGCCTGCCCTTGGTGGCGTATGGCCTGCCTGCATTTTGATGGCTTTGACTTTGGGAAAGATTTTTTCTTTTCTTTTTTTTTATTATTTTAAGTATTCCTGCCATGACCCTCACATCTTGCCCCCTAAGTTGTGTCTTCCTCCTTGACTTTTTCCCCTGCTTTTGCAACATCTGTGAGCTTAGTTTTGGCACCTTTTGGTCCTTTGCACTGCACCTGATAAAACCACGGGCCATTTTCTAAGAGTCACTAAATTTCCCAAATTTTCTTTTTTTCTCCTCCAATTGCAATTTTTTTGATGTTGTCTCCATTCCAGCGTGTTTGCAAGTGCTTCTTTTCTGTTTTGCCTTCAGTGGGGATCAATTTTGGCAAGCTTTGCTGCATGTGCCTGCCCTTGGTGGCGTATGGCCTGCCTGCATTTTGATGGCTTTGACTTTGGGAAAGATTTTTTCTTTTTTATTTTTTTTATTATTTTAAGTATTCATGCCATGTCCCTCATATCTTGTCCCCTAAGTTGTGTCTTCCTCCTTGACTTTTTCCCCTGCTTTTGCAACATCTGTGAGCTTAGTTTTGGCATCTTTTGGTCCTTTGCACTGCACCTGATATAAACCCAGGCCATTTTCTTAGAGTCACTAAATTTCCAAAATTTTTTTTTTTCTCTTCCAATTGCAATTCCTTTGATGTTGACTCCTTTCCAGCATGTTTTTAGGTCCTTCTTTTCTGTTTTGGCCTTCAGTGGGGATCAATTTTGGCAAGCTTTGCTGCATGTGCCTGCCCTTGGTGGCGTATGGCCTGCCTGCATTTTGATGGCTTTGACTTTGGGAAAGATTTTTTCTTTTCTTTTTTTTTATTATTTTAAGTATTCCTGCCATGACCCTCACATCTTGCCCCCTAAGTTGTGTCTTCCTCCTTGACTTTTTCCCCTGCTTTTGCAACATCTGTGAGCTTAGTTTTGGCACCTTTTGGTCCTTTGCACTGCACCTGATAAAACCACGGGCCATTTTCTAAGAGTCACTAAATTTCCCAAATTTTCTTTTTTTCTCCTCCAATTGCAATTCCTTTGATGTTGTCTCCATTCCAGCGTGTTTGCAAGTGCTTCTTTTCTGTTTTGCCTTCAGTGGGGATCAATTTTGGCAAGCTTTGCTGCATGTGCCTGCCCTTGGTGGCGTATGGCCTGCCTGCATTTTGATGGCTTTGACTTTGGGAAAGATTTTTTCTTTTTTATTTTTTTTATTATTTTAAGTATTCATGCCATGTCCCTCACATCTTGCCCCCTAAGTTGTGTCTTCCTCATTGACTTTTTCCCCTGCTTTTGCAACATCTGTGAGCTTAGTTTTGGCATCTTTTGGTCCTTTGCACTGCACCTGATAAAACCACGGGCCATTTTTTAAGAGTCACTAAATTTTCAAAATTTTCTTTTTTTCTCCTCCAATTGCAATTCCTTTGATGTTGTCTCCATTCCAGCGTGTTTGCAAGTCCTTCTTTTCTGTTTTGCCTTCAGTGGGGATCAATTTTGGCAAGCTTTGCTGCATGTGCCTGCCCTTGGTGGCGTATGGCCTGCCTGCATTTTGATGGCTTTGACTTTGGGAAAGATTTTTTCTTTTATATTTTTTTTATTATTTTAAGTATTCATGCCATGTCCCTCATATCTTGTCCCCTAAGTTGTGTCTTCATCCTTGACTTTTTCCCCTGCTTTTGCAACATCTGTGAGCTTAGTTTTGGCATCTTTTGGTCCTTTGCACTGCATCTGATATAAACCCAGGCCATTTTCTTAGAGTCACTAAATTTCCCAAATTTTTTTTTTTGTCCTCCAATTGCAATTCCTTTGATGTTGACTCCTTTCCAGCATGTTTGTAGGTCCTTCTTTTCTGTTTTGGCCTTCAGTGGGGATCAATTTTGGCAAGCTTTGCTGCATGTGCCTGCCCTTGGTGGCGTATGGCCTGCCTGCATTTTGATGGCTTTGACTTTGGGAAAGATTTTTTCTTTTTTTTTTCATTTGTTTTAAGTATTCATGCCATGTCCCTCACATCGTGCCCCCTAAGTTGTGTCTTCCTCCTTGACTTTTTCCCCTGCTTTTGCAACATCTGTGAGCTTAGTTTTGGCACATTTTGGTCCTTTGCACTGCACCTGATAAAACCACGGGCCATTTTCTTAGAGTCACTAAATTTCCCAAATTTTCTTTTTTTCTCCTCCAATTGCAATTCCTTTGATGTTGTCTCCATTCCAGCGTGTTTGCAAGTGCTTCTTTTCTGTTTTGCCTTCAGTGGGGATCAATTTTGGCAAGCTTTGCTGCATGTGCCTGCCCTTGGTGGCGTATGGCCTGCCTGCATTTTGATGGCTTTGACTTTGGGAAAGATTTTTTCTTTTTTATTTTTTTTATTATTTTAAGTATTCATGCCATGTCCCTCACATCTTGCCCCCTAAGTTGTGTCTTCCTCCTTGACTTTTTCCCCTGCTTTTGCAACATCTGTGAGCTTAGTTTTGGCATCTTTTGGTCCTTTGCACTGCACCTGATAAAACCACGGGCCATTTTCTAAGAGTCACTAAATTTTCAAAATTTTCTTTTTTTCTCCTCCAATTGCAATTCCTTTGATGTTGTCTCCATTCCAGCGTGTTTGCAACTCCTTCTTTTCTGTTTTGGCCTTCAGTGGGGATCAATTTTGGCAAGCTTTGCTGCATGTGCCTGCCCTTGGTGGCGTATGGCCTGCCTGCATTTTGATGGCTTTGACTTTGGGAAAGATTTTTTCTTTTTTATTTTTTTTATTATTTTAAGTATTCATGCCATGTCCCTCATATCTTGTCCCCTAAGTTGTGTCTTCCTCCTTGACTTTTTCCCCTGCTTTTGCAACATCTGTGAGCTTAGTTTTGGCATCTTTTGGTCCTTTGCACTGCACCTGATATAAACCCAGGCCATTTTCTTAGAGTCACTAAATTTCCAAAATTTATTTTTTTCTCCTCCAATTGCAATTCCTTTGATGTTGACTCCTTTCCAGCATGTTTGTAGGTCCTTCTTTTCTCTTTTGGCCTTCAGTGGGGATCAATTTTGGCAAGCTTTGCTGCATGTGCCTGCCCTTGGTGGCGTATGGCCTGCCTGCATTTTGATGGCTTTGACTTTGGGAAAGATTTTTTCTTTTTTTTTTCTTTTTTGTTTTAAGTATTCATGCCATGTCCCTCACATCGTGCCATCTAAGTTGTGTCTTCCTCCTTGACTTTTTGCCCTGCTTTTGCAACATCTGTGAGCTTAGTTTTGGCACATTTTGGTCCTTTGCACTGCACCTGATAAAATCCCGGGCCATTTTCTAAGAGTCACTAAATTTCCCAAATTTTCTTTTTTTCTCCTCCAATTGCAATTCCTTTGATGTTGTCTCCATTCCAGCGTGTTTGCAAGACCTTCTTTTCTGTTTTGGCCTTCAGTGGGGATCAATTTTGGCAAGCTTTGCTGCATGTGCCTGCCCTTGGTGGCGTATGGCCTGCCTGCATTTTGATGGCTTTGACTTTGGGAAAGATTTTTTCTTTTTTATTTTTTTTATTTTTTTAAGTATTCCTGCCATGTCCCTCATATCTTGCCCCCTAAGTTGTGTCTTCCTCCTTGACTTTTTCCCCTGCTTTTGCAACATCTGTGAGCTTAGTTTTGGCACCTTTTGGTCCTTTGCACTGCACCTGATAAAACCCCGGGCCATTTTCTTAGAGTCACTAAATTTCCCAAATTTTCGTTTTACTCCTGCAATTGCAATTCCTTTGATGTTGTCTCCATTCCAGCGTGTTTGTAGGTCCTTCTTTTCTGTTTTGGCCTTCAGTGGGGATCAATTTTGGCAAGCTTTGCTGCAAGTGCCTGCCCTTGCTGGCGTATGGCCTGCCTGCATTTTGATGGCTTTGACTTTGGGCAAGATTTTTTCTTTTTTTTTTTTTTATTATTTTATGTATTCATGCCATGTCCCTCATATCTTGCCCCCTAAGTTGTGTCTTCCTCCTTGACTTTTTCCCCTGCTTTTGCAACATCTGTGAGCTTTTTTTTGGCACCTTTTGGTCCTTTGCAATGCAGCTGATTTCCTCACTGCCTATTTTTTGAAGAGACGATAAGTCCCGATTTTCTGTTTTTTCAATTGCATTACATTTGAACCTACCTCCTTTCCAGAGTGTTTGTAAGCCTTTCTCTTAGCATCCGCAAGATTCGTTTTCCCTTCCCGAAAGGAAATTTCATTTCCTTTCGGGAAGGGAAAAGGAATCTTGCGATTTCAATGGGGACCAATAGAGGAATCTTTGGTGCATGTCCCTGCACTTGATGGCAGGCCATGCCTTTTGATGGCTTTGACTTTGGGAAAGATTTTTTTCTTTTTTTGGTTGTTTTCTGAAGTGTTCATGCCATGTCCCTCATATCTTGCCCCCTAAGTTCTGTCTTCCTCCTTGACTTTTTCCCCCTGCTTTTGCAGCATTTGTGAGCTTAGTTTTGGCACCTTTTGGTCCTTTGCACTGCACCTGATATAAACCCAGGCCATTTTCTATAGACACTTAATTTCCCAAATTTTCTTTTTTTCTCCTCCAATTGCAATTCCTTTGATGTTGACTCCTTTCCAGCGTGTTTGTAGGTCCTTCTTTTCTGTTTTGGCCTTCAGTGGGGATCAATTTTGGCAAGCTTTGCTGCATGTGCCTGCACTTGCTGGCGTATGGCCTGCCTGCATTTTGATGGTTTTGGCTTTGGGAAAGATATTTTCTATTTTTTTTTTTTTGTTTGTTTTAAGTATTCATGGCATGTCCTTCATATCTTGCCCCCTAAGTTGTGTCTTCCTCCTTGACTTTTTCCCCTGCTTTTGCAACATCTGTGAGCTTACTTTTGGCACATTTTGGTCCTTTGCACTGCACATGATATACTGCCAGGCCATTTTCTTAGAGTCACTAAATTTCCCAAATTTTCTTTTTTTCTCCTCCTTTTGCAATTCCTTTTAATGTTGACTCCTTTCCAGCGTGTTTGTATGTCCTTCTTTTCTGTTTTGGCCTTCAGTGGGGATCAATTTTGGCAAGCTTTGCTGCATGTGCCTGTCCTTGGTGGCGTATGGCCTGCCTGCATTTTGATGGCTTTGACTTTGGGAAAGATTTTTTCTTTTTTTTTTCTTTTTTATTTTAAGTATTCATGCCATGTCCCTCACATCTTGCCCCCTAAGTTGTGTCTTCCTCCTTGACTTTTTGCCCTGCTTTTGCAACATCTGTGAGCTTTTTTTTGGCACCTTTTGGTCCTTTGCAATGCAGCCGATTTCCTCACAGCCTATTTTTTAAGAGACTAATATTCCCGATTTTCTGCTTTTTTCAATTGCATTTCATTTGAACCTCTCTCCTTTCCAGAGTCTTTGTAAGCCTTTCTTTTGGGATCCGCAAGATTCCTTTTCCCTTCCCGAAAGGAAATTTCATTTCCTTTCGGGAAGGGAAAAGGAATCTTGCGATTTCAATGGGGACCAATAGAGGAATCTTTGGTGCATGTCCCTGCACTTGATGGCAGGCCATGCCTTTTGATGGCTTTGACTTTGGGAAAGATTTTTTTCTTTTTTTGGTTGTTTTCTGAAGTGTTCATGCCATGTCCCTCATATCTTGCCCCCTAAGTTGTGTCTTCCTCCTTGACTTTTTCCCCTGCTTTTGCAACATCTGTGAGCTTAGTTTTGGCATCTTTGGTCCTTTGCACTGCACATGACATACTGCCAGGCCATTTTCTAAGAGTCACTAAATTTCCCAAATTTTCTTTTTTTCTCCTCCAATTGCAATTCCTTTGATGTTGTCTCCATTCCAGCGTGTTTGTAGGTCCTTCTTTTATGTTTTGGCCTTCAGTGGGGATCAATTTTGGCAAGCTTTGCTGCATGTGCCTGCCCTTGGTGGCGTATGGCCTGCCTGCATTTTGATGGCTTTGACTTTGGGAAAGATTTTTTCTTTTCTTTTTTTTTATTATTTTAAGTATTCCTGCCATGTCCCTCACATCTTGCCCCCTAAGTTGTGTCTTCCTCCTTGACTTTTTCCCCTGCTTTTGCAACATCTGTGAGCTTAGTTTTGGCACCTTTTGGTCCTTTGCACTGCACCTGAAAAAACCACGGGCCATTTTCTAAGAGTCACTAAATTTCCCAAATTTTCTTTTTTTCTCCTCCAATTGCAATTCCTTTGATGTTGTCTCCATTCCAGCGGGTTTGCAAGTGCTTCTTTTCTGTTTTGCCTTCACTGGGGATCAATTTTGGCAAGCTTTGCTGCATGTGCCTGCCCTTGGTGGCGTATGGCCTGCCTGCATTTTGATGGCTTTGACTTTGGGAAAGATTTTTTCTATTTTTTTTTTAATTTTTTAAGTATTCATGCCATGTCCCTCACATCTTGCCCCCTAAGTTGTGTCTTCCTCCTTGACTTTTTCCCCTGATTTTGCAACATCTGTGAGCTTAGTTTTGGCATCTTTTGGTCCTTTGAACTGCACCTGATAAAACCACGGGCCATTTTCTTAGAGTCAATAAATTTCCCAAATTTTCTTTTTTTCTCCTCCAATTGCAATTCCTTTGATGTTGTCTCCATTCCAGCGTGTTTGCAGGTCCTTCTTTTCTGTTTTGGCCTTCAGTGGGGATCAATTTTGGCAAGCTTTGCTGCATGTGCCTGCACTTGCTGGCGTATGGCCTGCCTGCATATTGATGGCTTTGACTTTGGGAAAGATTTTTTTTATTTTTTTTTTTATTATTTTAAGTATTCATGCCATGTCCCTCACATCTTGCCCCCTAAGTTGTGTCTTCCTCCTTGACTTTTTCCCCTGCTTTTGCAACATCTGTGAGCTTAGTTTTGGCACCTTTTGGTCCTTTGCACTGCACCTGATATAAACCCAGGCCATTTTCTTAGAGTCACTAAATTTCCAAAATTTTTTTTTTTCTCTTCCAATTGCAATTCCTTTGATATTGTCTCCATTCCAGCGTGTTTGTAGGTCCTTCTTTTCTGTTTTGGCCTTCAGTGGGGATCAATTTTGGCAAGCTTTGCTGCATGTGCCTGCCCTTGGTGGCGTATGGCCTGCCTGCATTTTGATGGCTTTGACTTTGGGAAAGATTGTTTTCTTTTTTTTTTTTTTATTATTGTAAGTGTTCATGCCATGTCCCTCACATCTTGCTCCCTAAGTTGTGTCTTCCTCCTTGACTTTTTCCCCTGCTTTTGCAACATCTGTGAGCTTAGTTTTGGCATCTTTTGGTCCTTTGCACTGCACCTGATAAAACCCCGGGCCATTTTCTTAGAGTCACTAAATTTCCCAAATTTTCTTTTTACTCCTGCAATTGGAATTCCTTTGATGTTGACTCCTTTCCAGCGTGTTTGTAGGTCCTTCTTTTCTGTTTTGGCCTTCAGTGGGGATCAATTTTGGCAAGCTTTGCTGCATGTGCCTGCACTTGCTGGCGTATGGCCTGCCTGCATTTTGATGGCTTTGACTTTGGAAAAAATTTTTTCTTTTTTTTTTTTTTTTATTATTTTAAGTGTTCATGCCATGTCCCTCACATCTTGCCCCCTAAGTTGTGTCTTCCTCCTTGACTTTTTCCCCTGCTTTTGCAACATCTGTGAGCTTATTTTTGGCACCTTTTCGTCCTTTGCAATGCAGCTGATTTCCTCACAGCCTATTTTTTGAAGAGACAATAAGTCCCGAATTTCTGCTTTTTTCAATTGCATTTCATTTGAACCTATCTCCTTTCCAGAGTGTTTGTAAGCCTTTCTTTTGGGATCCGCAAGATTCCTTTTCCCTTCCCGAAAGGAAAAGAAATTTCCTTTTGGGAAGGGAAAAGGAATCTTGCGATTTCAATGGGGACCAATAGAGGAATCTTTGGTGCATGTCCCTGCTCTTGATGGCAGTCCATGCCTTTTGATGGCTTTGACTTTGGGAAAGATTTTTTTCTTTTTTTGGTTGTTTTCTGAAGTGTTCATGCCATGTCCCTCATATCTTGCCCCCTAAGTTGTGTCTTCCTCCTTGACTTTTTCCCCTGCTTTTGCAACATCTGTGAGCTTAGTTTTGGCACCTTTTGGTCCTTTGCACTGCACCTGATATAAACCCAGGCCATTTTCTTATACACACCTAATTTCCCAAATTTTATTTTTTTCTCCTACAATTGCAATTCCTTTGATGTTGACTCCTTTCCAGCATGTTTGTAGGTCCTTCTTTTCTGTTTTGGCCTTCAGTGGGGATCAATTTTGGCAAGCTTTGCTGCATGTGCCTGCCCTTGGTGGCGTATGGCCTGCCTGCATTTTGATAGCTTTGACTTTGGGAAAGATTTTTTCTTTTTTTTTTCTTTTTTGTTTTAAGTATTCATGCCATGTCCCTCACATCTTGACCCCTAAGTTCTGTCTTCCTCCTTGACTTTTTCCCCTGCTTTTGCAACATCTGTGAGCTTAGTTTTGGCATCTTTTGGTCCTTTGCACTGCACATGATATACTGCCAGGACATTTTCGTAGAGTCACTAAATTTCCCAAATTTTCTTTTTTTCTCCCCCTATTGCAATTCCTTTGATGTTGACTCCTTTCCAGCGTGTTTGTAGGTCCTTCTTTTCTGTTTTGGCCTTCAGTGGGGATCAATTTTTGCAAGCTTTGCTGCATGTGCCTGCCCTTGGTGGCGTATGGCCTGCCTGCATTTTGATGGCTTTGACTTTGGGAAAGATTTTTTCTTTTTTTTTTTCTTTTTTATTTTAAGTATTCATGCCATATCCCTCACATCTTGCCCCCTAAGTTGTGTCTTCCTCCTTGACTTTTTCCCCTGCTTTTGCAACATCTGTGAGCTTAGTTTTGGCACCTTTTGGTCCTTTGCAATGCAGCTGATTTCCTCACAGCCTATTTTTTAAGAGACTAAAATTCCCGATTTTCTGCTTTTTTCAATTGCATTTCATTTGAACCTATCTCCTTTCCAGAGTGTTTGTAAGCCTTTCTTTTGGGATCCGCAAGATTCCTTTTCCCTTCCCGAAAGGAAATTTCATTTCCTTTCGGGAAGGGAAAAGGAATCTTGCGATTTCAATGGGGACCAATAGAGGAATCTTTGGTGCATGTCCCTGCACTTGATGGCAGGCCATGCCTTTTGATGGCTTTGACTTTGGGAAAGATTTTTTTCTTTCTTTGGTTGTTTTCTGAAGTGTTCATGCCATGTCCCTCATATCTTGCCCCCTAAGTTGTGTCTTCCTCCTTGACTTTTTCCCCTGCTTTTGCAACATCTGTGAGCTTAGTTTTGGCACCTTTTGGTCCTTTGCACTGCACATGATAAAACCCCAGGCCATTTTCTTAGAGTCACTAAATTTCCCAAATTTTCATTTCTCTCCTGCAATTGCAATTCCTTTGATGTTGTCTCCATTCCAGCGTGTTTGTAGGTCCTTCTTTTTTGTTTTGGCCTTCAGTGGGGATCAATTTTGGCAAGCTTTGCTGCATGTGCCTGCACTTGCTGGCGTATGGCCTGCCTGCATTTCGATGGCTTTGACTTTGGGAAAGATTTTTTCTTATTTTTTTCTTTTTTGTTTTAAGTATTCATGCCATGTCCCTCACATCTTGACCCCTAAGTTCTGTCTTCCTCCTTGACTTTTTCCCCTGATTTTGCAACATCTGTGAGCTTAGTTTTGGCACCTTTTGGTCCTTTGCACTGCACCTGATATAAACCCAGGCCATTTTCTTATAGACACCTAATTTCCCAAATTTTATTTTTTTCTCCTCCAATTGCAATTCCTTTGATGTTGACTCCTTTCCAGCATGTTTGTAGGTCCTTCTTTTCTGTTTTGGCCTTCAGTGGGGATCAATTTTGGAAAGCTTTGCTGCATGTGCCTGCCCTTGGTGGCGTATGGCCTGCCTGCATTTTGATGGCTTTGACTTTGGGAAAGATTTTTTCTTTTTTTTTTTCTTTTTTATTTTAAGTATTCATGCCATATCCCTCACATCTTGCTCCCTAAGTTGTGTCTTCCTCCTTGACTTTTTCCCCTGCTTTTGCAACATCTGTGAGCTTAGTTTTGGCAACTTTTGGTCCTTTGCACTGCACCTGATATAAACCCAGGCCATTTTCTTATAGACACTTAATTTCCCAAATTTTCTTTTTTTCTCCTCCAATTGCAATTCCTTTGATGTTGACTCCTTTCCAGCGTGTTTGTAGGTCCTTGTTTTCTGTTTTGGCCTTCAGTGGGGATCAATTTTGGCAAGCTTTGCTGCATGTGCCTGCACTTGCTGGCGTATGGCCTGCCTGCATTTTGATGGCTTTGACTTTGGGAAAGATTTTTTTTATTTTTTTTTTTATTATTTTAAGTATTCATGCCATGTCCCTGACATCTTGCCCCCTAAGTTGTGTCTTCCTCCTTGACTTTTTCCCCTGCTTTTGCAACATCTGTGAGCTTAGTTTTGGCACCTTTTGGTCCTTTGCACTGCACCTGATAAAACCACGGGCCATTTTCTTAGAGTCACTAAATTTCCCAAATTTTCTTTTTACTCCTGCAATTGCAATTCCTTTGATGTTGTCTCCATTCCAGCGTGTTTGTAGGTCCTTCTTTTCTGTTTTGGCCTTCAGTGGGGATCAATTTTGGCAAGCTTTGCTGCAAGTGCGTGCACTTGCTGGCGTATGGCCTGCCTGCATTTTGATGGCTTTGACTTTGGAAAAGATTTTTTCTTTTTTTTTTTTTAATTATTTTAAGTGTTCATGCCATGTCCCTCACATCTTGCCCCCTAAGTTGTGTCTTCCTCCTTGACTTTCTCCCCTGCTTTTGCAACATCTGTGAGCTTATTTTTGGAACCTTTTCGTCCTTTGCAATGCAGCTGATTTCCTCACAGCCTATTTTTTGAAGAGACGATAAGTCCCGAATTTCTGCTTTTTTCAATTGCATTTCATTTGAACCTATCTCCTTTCCAGAGTGTTTGTAAGCCTTTCTTTTGGGATCCGCAAGATTCCTTTTCCCTTCCCGAAAGGAAAAGAAATTTCCTTTCGGGAAGGGAAAAGGAATCTTGCGATTTCAATGGGGACCAATAGAGGAATCTTTGGTGCATGTCCCTGCTCTTGATGGCAGTCCATGCCTTTTGATGGCTTTGACTTTGGGAAAGATTTTTTTCTTTTTTTGGTTGTTTTCTGAAGTGTTCATGCCATGTCCCTCATATCTTGCCCTCTAAGTTCTGTCTTCCTCCTTGACTTTTTCCCCTGCTTTTGCAACATCTGTGAGCTTAGTTTTGGCATCTTTTGATCCTTTGCACTGCACATGATATACTGCCAGGCCATTTTCTTAGAGTCATTAAATTTCCCAAATTTTCTTTTTTTCTCCCCCTATTGCAATTCCTTTGATGTTGACTCCTTTCCAGCGTGTTTGTAGGTCCTTCTTTTCTGTTTTGGCCTTCAGTGGGGATCAATTTTGGCAAGCTTTGCTGCATGTGCCTGCCCTTGCTGGCGTATGGCCTGCCTGCATTTTGATGGCTTTGACTTTGGGAAAGATTTTTTCTTTTTTTTTTTCTTTTTTATTTTAAGTATTCATGCCATATCCCTCACATCTTGCTCCCTAAGTTGTGTCTTCCTCCTTGACTTTTTCCCCTGCTTTTGCAACATCTGTGAGCTTAGTTTTGGCACCTTTTGGTCCTTTGCAATGCAGCTGATTTCCTCACAGCCTATTTTTTAAGAGACTAAAATTCCCGATTTTCTGCTTTTTTCAATTGCATTTCATTTGATCCTATCTCCTTTCCAGAGTGTTTGTAAGCCTTTCTTTTGGGATTCGCAAGATTCCTTTTCCCTTCCCGAAAGGAAATTTCATTTCCTTTCGGGAAGGGAAAAGGAATCTTGCGATTTCAATGGGGACCAATAGAGGAATCTTTGGTGCATGTCCCTGCACTTGATGGCAGGCCATGCCTTTTGATGGCTTTGACTTTGGGAAAGATTTTTTTCTTTTTTTGGTTGTTTTCTGAAGTGTTCATGCCATGTCCCTCATATCTTGCCCCCTAAGTTGTGTCTTCCTCCTTGACTTTTTCCCCTGCTTTTGCAACATCTGTGAGCTTAGTTTTGGCACCTTTTGGTCCTTTGCACTGCACATGATAAAACCCAAGGCCATTTTCTTAGAGTCACTAAATTTCCCAAATTTTCATTTCTCTCCTGCAATTGCAATTCCTTTGATGTTGTCTCCATTCCAGCGTGTTTGTAGGTCCTTCTTTTTTGTTTTGGCCTTCAGTGGGGATCAATTTTGGCAAGCTTTGCTGCATGTGCCTGCACTTGCTGGCGTATGGCCTGCCTGCATTTCGATGGCTTTGACTTTGGGAAAGATTTTTTGTTTTTTTTTTTTTATTATTTTAAGTGTTCATGCCATGTCCCTCACATCTTGCTCCCTAAGTTGTGTCTTCCTCCTTGACTTTTTCCCCTGATTTTGCAACATCTGTGAGCTTAGTTTTGGCACCTTTTGGTCCTTTGCACTGCACCTGATATAAACCCAGGCCATTTTCTTATACACACCTAATTTCCCAAATTTTCTTTTTTTCTCCCCCTATTGCAATTCCTTTGATGTTGACTCCTTTCCAGCGTGTTTGTAGGTCCTTCTTTTCTGTTTTGGCCTTCAGTGGGGATCAATTTTGGCAAGCTTTGCTGCATGTGCCTGCCCTTGGTGGCGTATGGCCTGCCTGCATTTTGATGGCTTTGACTTTGGGAAAGATTTTTTCTTTTTTTTTTTCTTTTTTATTTTAAGTATTCATGCCATATCCCTCACATCTTGCCCCCTAAGTTGTGTCTTCCTCCTTGACTTTTTCCCCTGCTTTTGCAACATCTGTGAGCTTAGTTTTGGCACCTTTGGTCCTTTGCAATGCAGCTGATTTCCTCACAGCCTATTTTTTAAGAGACTAAAATTCCCGATTTTCTGCTTTTTTCAATTGCATTTCATTTGATCCTATCTCCTTTCCAGAGTGTTTGTAAGCCTTTCTTTTGGGATTCGCCAGATTCCTTTTCCCTTCCCGAAAGGAAATTTCATTTCCTTTCGGGAAGGGAAAAGGAATCTTGCGATTTCAATGGGGACCAATAGAGGAATCTTTGGTGCATGTCCCTGCACTTGATGGCAGGCCATGCCTTTTGATGGCTTTGACTTTGGGAAAGATTTTTTTCTTTTTTTGGTTGTTTTCTGAAGTGTTCATGCCATGTCCCTCATATCTTGCCCCCTAAGTTGTGTCTTCCTCCTTGACTTTTTCCCCTGCTTTTGCAACATCTGTGAGCTTAGTTTTGGCACCTTTTGGTCCTTTGCACTGCACATGATAAAACCCCAGGCCATTTTCTTAGAGTCACTAAATTTCCCAAATTTTCATTTCTCTCCTGCAATTGCAATTCCTTTGATGTTGTCTCCATTCCAGCGTGTTTGTAGGTCCTTCTTTTTTGTTTTGGCCTTCAGTGGGGATCAATTTTGGCAAGCTTTGCTGCATGTGCCTGCACTTGCTGGCGTATGGCCTGCCTGCATTTCGATGGCTTTGACTTTGGGAAAGATTTTTTCTTATTTTTTTCTTTTTTGTTTTAAGTATTCATGCCATGTCCCTCACATCTTGCTCCCTAAGTTGTGTCTTCCTCCTTGACTTTTTTCCCTGCTTTTGCAACATCTGTGAGCTTAGTTTTGGCATCTTTTGGTCCTTTGCACTGCACATGATATACTGCCAGGCCATTTTCTTAGAGTCACTAAATTTCCCAAATTTTCTTTTTTTCTCCCCCTATTGCAATTCCTTTGATGCTGACTCCTTTCCAGCGTGTTTGTAGGTCCTTCTTTTCTGTTTTGGCCTTCAGTGGGGATCAATTTTGGCAAGCTTTGCTGCATGTGCCTGCCCTTGCTGGCGTATGGCCTGCCTGCATTTTGATGGCTTTGACTTTGGGAAAGATTTTTTCTTTTTTTTTTTCTTTTTTATTTTAAGTATTCATGCCATATCCCTCACATCTTGCCCCCTAAGTTGTGTCTTCCTCCTTGACTTTTTCCCCTGCTTTTGCAACATCTGTGAGCTTAGTTTTGGCACCTTTTGGTCCTTTGCAATGCAGCTGATTTCCTCACAGCCTATTTTTTAAGAGACTAAAATTCCCGATTTTCTGCTTTTTTCAATTGCATTTCATTTGATCCTATCTCCTTTCCAGAGTGTTTGTAAGCCTTTCTTTTGGGATTCGCAAGATTCCTTTTCCCTTCCCGAAAGGAAATTTCATTTCCTTTCGGGAAGGGAAAAGGAATCTTGCGATTTCAATGGGGACCAATAGAGGAATCTTTGGTGCATGTCCCTGCACTTGATGGCAGGCCATGCCTTTTGATGGCTTTGACTTTGGGAAAGATTTTTTTCTTTTTTTGGTTGTTTTCTGAAGTGTTCATGCCATGTCCCTCATATCTTGCCCCCTAAGTTGTGTCTTCCTCCTTGACTTTTTCCCCTGATTTTGCAACATCTGTGAGCTTAGTTTTGGCACCTTTTGGTCCTTTGCACTGCACATGATAAAACCCAAGGCCATTTTCTTAGAGTCACTAAATTTCCCAAATTTTCATTTCTCTCCTGCAATTGCAATTCCTTTGATGTTGTCTCCATTCCAGCGTGTTTGTAGGTCCTTCTTTTTTGTTTTGGCCTTCAGTGGGGATCAATTTTGGCAAGCTTTGCTGCATGTGCCTGCACTTGCTGGCGTATGGCCTGCCTGCATTTCGATGGCTTTGACTTTGGGAAAGATTTTTTGTTTTTTTTTTTTATTATTTTAAGTGTTCATGCCATGTCCCTCACATCTTGCTCCCTAAGTTGTGTCTTCCTCCTTGACTTTTTCCCCTGATTTTGCAACATCTGTGAGCTTAGTTTTGGCACCTTTTGGTCCTTTGCACTGCACCTGATATAAACCCAGGCCATTTTCTTATACACACCTAATTTCCCAAATTTTCTTTTTTTCTCCCCCTATTGCAATTCCTTTGATGTTGACTCCTTTCCAGCGTGTTTGTAGGTCCTTCTTTTCTGTTTTGGCCTTCAGTGGGGATCAATTTTGGCAAGCTTTGCTGCATGTGCCTGCCCTTGGTGGCGTATGGCCTGCCTGCATTTTGATGGCTTTGACTTTGGGAAAGATTTTTTCTTTTTTTTTTTCTTTTTTATTTTAAGTATTCATGCCATATCCCTCACATCTTGCCCCCTAAGTTGTGTCTTCCTCCTTGACTTTTTCCCCTGCTTTTGCAACATCTGTGAGCTTAGTTTTGGCACCTTTGGTCCTTTGCAATGCAGCTGATTTCCTCACAGCCTATTTTTTAAGAGACTAAAATTCCCGATTTTCTGCTTTTTTCAATTGCATTTCATTTGATCCTATCTCCTTTCCAGAGTGTTTGTAAGCCTTTCTTTTGGGATTCGCCAGATTCCTTTTCCCTTCGCGAAAGGAAATTTCATTTCCTTTCGGGAAGGGAAAAGGAATCTTGCGATTTCAATGGGGACCAATAGAGGAATCTTTGGTGCATGTCCCTGCACTTGATGGCAGGCCATGCCTTTTGATGGCTTTGACTTTGGGAAAGATTTTTTTCTTTTTTTGGTTGTTTTCTGAAGTGTTCATGCCATGTCCCTCATATCTTGCCCCCTAAGTTGTGTCTTCCTCCTTGACTTTTTCCCCTGCTTTTGCAACATCTGTGAGCTTAGTTTTGGCACCTTTTGGTCCTTTGCACTGCACATGATAAAACCCCAGGCCATTTTCTTAGAGTCACTAAATTTCCCAAATTTTCATTTCTCTCCTGCAATTGCAATTCCTTTGATGTTGTCTCCATTCCAGCGTGTTTGTAGGTCCTTCTTTTTTGTTTTGGCCTTCAGTGGGGATCAATTTTGGCAAGCTTTGCTGCATGTGCCTGCACTTGCTGGCGTATGGCCTGCCTGCATTTCGATGGCTTTGACTTTGGGAAAGATTTTTTCTTATTTTTTTCTTTTTTGTTTTAAGTATTCATGCCATGTCCCTCACATCTTGCTCCCTAAGTTGTGTCTTCCTCCTTGACTTTTTCCCCTGATTTTGCAACATCTGTGAGCTTAGTTTTGGCACCTTTTGGTCCTTTGCACTGCACCTGATATAAACCCAGGCCATTTTCTTATAGACACCTAATTTCCCAAATTTTATTTTTTTCTCCTCCAATTGCAATTCCTTTGATGTTGACTCCTTTCCAGCATGTTTGTAGGTCCTTCTTTTCTGTTTTGGCCTTCAGTGGGGATCAATTTTGGCAAGCTTTGCTGCATGTGCCTGCCCTTGGTGGCGTATGGCCTGCCTGCATTTTGATGGCTTTGACTTTGGGAAAGATTTTTTGTTTTTTTTCTCTTTTTTGTTTTAAGTATTCATGCCATGTCCCTCATATCTTGCCCCCATAAGTTGTGTCTTCCTCCTTGACTTTTTCCCCTGCTTTTGCAACATCTGTGAGCTTAGTTTTGGCACCTTTTGGTCCTTTGCACTGCACATGATATACTGCCAGGCCATTTTCTTAGAGTCACTAAATTTCCCAAATTTTCTTTTTTTCTCCTCCAATTGCAATTCCTTTGATGTTGTCTCCATTCCAGCGTGTTTGTAGGTCCTTGTTTTCTGTTTTGGCCTTCAGTGGGGATCAATTTTGGCAAGCTTTGCTGCATGTGCCTGCACTTGCTGGCGTATGGCCTGCCTGCAATTTGATGGCTTTGACTTTGGGAAAGATTTTTTCTTTTTTTTTTTTTATTATTTTAAGTGTTCATGCCATGTCCCTCACATCTTGCTCCCTAAGTTGTGTCTTCCTCCTTGACTTTTTCCCCTGCTTTTGCAACATCTGTGAGCTTAGTTTTGGCACCTTTTGGTCCTTTGCACTGCAACTGATATAAACCCAGGCCATTTCCTTATGGTCTCTAAATTTCCCAAATTTTCATTTTTCTCCTCCAATTGCAATTCCTTTGATGTTGACTCCTTTCCAGCGTGTTTGTAGGTCCTTCTTTTATGTTTTGGCCTTCAGTGGGGATCAATTTTGGCAAGCTTTGCTGCATGTGCCTGCCCTTGGTGGCGTATGGCCTGCCTGCATTTTGATGGCTTTGACTTTGGGAAAGATTTTTTCTTTTTTTTTTCTTTTTTGTTTTAAGTATTCATGCCATGTCCCTCATATCTTGTCCCCTAAGTTGTGTCTTCCTCCTTGACTTTTTCCCCTGCTTTTGCAACATCTGTGAGCTTAGTTTTGGCATCTTTGGTCCTTTGCACTGCACATGATATACTGCCAGGCCATTTTCTTAGAGTCACTAAATTTCCCAAATTTTCTTTTTTTCTCCTCCAATTGCAATTCCTTTGATGTTGACTCCTTTCCAGCGTGTTTGTAGGTCCTTCTTTTTGGTTTTGATCTTCAGTGGGGATCAATTTTGGCAAGCTTTGCTGCATGTGCCTGCCCTTGGTGGCGTATGGCCTGCCTGCATTTTGATGGCTTTGACTTTGGGAAAGATTTTTTCTTTTTTTTTTCTTTTTTGTTTTAAGTATTCATGCCATGTCCCTCACATCTTGCCCCCTAAGTTCTGTCTTCCTCCTTGACTTTTTCCCCTGCTTTTGCAACATCTGTGAGCTTAGTTTTGGCACCTTTTGGTCCTTTGCACTGTACCTTATAATACCACGGGCCATTTTCTAAGAGTCACTAAATTTCCCAAATTTTCTTTTTACTCCTGCCATTGCAATTCCTTTGATGTTGTCTCCATTCCAGCGTGTTTGTAGGTCGTTTTTTCTGTTTTGGCCTTCAGTGGGGATCAATTATGGCGAGCTTTGCTGCAAGTGCCTGCCCTTGGTGGCGTATGGCCTGCCTGCATTTTGATGGCTTTGACTTTGGGAAATATTTTTTCTTTTTTTTTTCTTTTTTGTTTTAAGTATTCATGCCATGTCCCTCATATCTTGCCCCCTAAGTTGTGTCTCCCTCCTTGACTTTTTCCCCTGCTTTTGCAACATCTGTGAGCTTAGTTTTGGCACCTTTTGTTTCTTTGCAATGCAGCTGATTTCCTCACAGCCTATTTTTAAGAGACTAAAATTCCCGATTTTCGGCTTTTTTCAATTGCATTTCATTTGATCCTATCTCCTTTCCAGAGTGTTTGTAAGCCTTTCTTTTGGGATCCGCAAGATTCCTTTTCCCTTCCCAAAAGGAAATGAAATTTCCTTTCGGGAAGGGAAAAGGAATCTTGCGATTTCAATGGGGAACCAATAGAGGAATCTTTGGTGCATGTCCCTGCACTTGATGGCAGGCCATGCCTTTTGATGGCTTTGACTTTGGGAAAGATTTTTTTCTTTTTTTGGTTGTTTTCTGAAGTCTTCATGCCATGTCCCTCATATCTTGCCCCCTAAGTTGTGTCTTCCTCCTTGACTTTTTCCCCTGCTTTTGCAACATCTGTGAGCTTAGTTTTGGCATCTTTGGTCCTTTGCACTGCACATGATATACTGCCAGGCCATTTTCTTAGAGTCAATAAATTTCCCAAATTTTCATTTTTCTCCTCCAATTGCAATTCCTTTGATGTTGTCTCCATTCCAGCGTGTTTGCAGGTCCTTCTTTTCTGTTTTGGCCTTCAGTGGGGATCAATTTTGGCAAGCTTTGCTGCATGTGCCTGCACTTGCTGGCGTATGGCCTGCCTGCATATTGATGGCTTTGACTTTGGGAAAGATTTTTTTTTTTTTTTTTTATTATTTTAAGTATTCATGCCATGTCCCTCACATCTTGCTCCCTAAGTTGTGTCTTCCTCCTTGACTTTTTCCCCTGCTTTTGCAACATCTGTGAGCTTAGTTTTGGCACCTTTTGGTCCTTTGCACTGCACCTGATAAAACCCCGGGCCATTTTCTTAGAGTCACTAAATTTCCCAAATTTTCATTTTTCTCCTGCAATTGCAATTCCTTTGATGTTGTCTCCATTCCAGCGTGTTTGTAGGTCCTTCTTTTCTGTTTTGGCCTTCAGTGGGGATCAATTTTGGCAAGCTTTGCTGCATGTGCCTGCCCTTGGTGGCGTATGGCCTGCCTGCATTTTGATGGCTTTGACTTTGGGAAAGATTTTTTCTTTTTTTTTTTTTTATTATTGTAAGTGTTCATGCCATGTCCCTCACATCTTGCTCCCTAAGTTGTGTCTTCCTCCTTGACTTTTTCCCCTGCTTTTGCAACATCTGTGAGCTTAGTTTTGGCATCTTTTGGTCCTTTGCACTGCACCTGATAAAACCCCAGGCCAGCTCCTAAGAGTCACTAAATTTCCCAAATTTTCTTTTTACTCCTGCAATTGCAATTCCTTTGATGTTGACTCCTTTCCAGCGTGTTTGTAGGTCCTTCTTTTCTGTTTTGGCCTTCAGTGGGGATCAATTTTGGCAAGCTTTGCTGCATGTGCCTGCCCTTGCTGGCGTATGGCCTGCCTGCATTTTGATGGCTTTGACTTTGGGAAAGATTTTTTCTTTTTTTTTTTCTTTTTTATTTTAACTGTTCATGACATGTCCCTCACATCTTGCCCCCTAAGTTGTGTCTTCCTCGTTGACTTTTTCCCCTGCTTTTGCAACATCTGTGAGCTTAGGTTTGGCACCTTTTGGTCCTTTGCAATGCAGCTGATTTCCTCACAGCCTATTTTTTGAAGAGACGATAAGTCCCGATTTTCTGCTTTTTTCAATTGCATTTCATTTGAACCTATCTCTTTTCCAGAGTGTTTGTAAGCCTTTCTTTTGGGATCCGCAAGATCCCTTTTCCCTTCCCGAAAGGAAATTTCATTTCCTTTCGGGAAGGGAAAAGGGATCTTGCGATTTCAATGGGGACCAATAGAGGAATCTTTGGTGCATGTCCCTGCACTTGATGGCAGGCCATGCCTTTTGATGGCTTTGACTTTGGGAAAGATTTTTTTCTTTTTTTGGTTGTTTTCTGAAGTGTTCATGCCATGTCCCTCATATCTTGCCCCCTAAGTTGTGTCTTCCTCCTTGACTTTTTCCCCTGCTTTTGCAACATCTGTGAGCTTAGTTTTGGCATCTTTGGTCCTTTGCACTGCACATGATATACTGCCAGGCCATTTTCTTAGAGTCACTAAATTTCCCAATTTTTTTTTTTTCTCCTCCAATTGCAATTCCTTTGATGTTGTCTCCATTCCAGCGTGTTTGTAGGTCCTTGTTTCTGTTTTGGCCTTCAGTGGGGATCAATTTTGGCAAGCTTTGCTGCATGTGCCTGCACTTGCTGGCGTATGGCCTGCCTGCATATTGATGGCTTTGACTTTGGGAAAGATTTTTTTTATTTTTTTTTTTATTATTTTAAGTATTCATGCCATGTCCCTCACATCTTGCCCCCTAAGTTGTGTCTTCCTCCTTGACTTTTTCCCCTGCTTTTGCAACATCTGTGAGCTTAGTTTTGGCACCTTTTGGTGCTTTGCACTGCACCTGATAAAACCACGGGCCATTTTCTTAGAGTCACTAAATTTCCCAAATTTTCTATTTCTCTCCTCCAATTGCAATTCCTTTGATATTGTCTCCATTCCAGCGTGTTTGTAGGTCCTTCTTTTCTGTTTTGGCCTTAGGTGGGGATCAATTTTGGAAAGCTTTGCTGCATGTGCCTGCCCTTGGTGGCGTATGGCCTGCCTGCATTTTGATGGCTTTGACTTTGGGAAAGATTTTTTCCTTTTTTTTTTTTTTATTATTTTAAGTGTTCATGCCATGTCCCTCACATCTTGCTCCCTAAGTTGTGTCTTCCTCCTTGACTTTTTCCCCTGCTTTTGCAACATCTGTGAGCTTAGTTTTGGCATCTTTTGGTCCTTTGCACTGCACCTGATAAAACCCCAGGCCATTTCCTTAGAGTCACTAAATTTCCCAAATTTTCTTTTTACTCCTGCAATTGCAATTCCTTTGATGTTGTCTCCATTCCAGCGTGTTTGTAGGTCCTTCTTTTCTGTTTTGGCCTTCAGTGGGGATCAATTTTGGCAAGCTTTGCTGCATGTGCCTGCCCTTGGTGGCGTATGGCCTGCCTGAATTTTGATAGCTTTGACTTTGGGAAAGATTTTTTCTTTTTTTTTTCTTTTTTGTTTTAAGTATTCATGCCATGTCCCTCACATCTTGCCCCCTAAGTTGTGTCTTCCTCCTTGACTTTTTCCCCTGCTTTTGCAACATCTGTGAGCTTAGTTTTGGCATCTTTTGCTCCTTTGCACTGCACATGATATACTGCCAGGCCATTTACTTAGAGTCACTAAATTTCCCAAATTTTCTTTTTTTCTCCCCCTATTGCAATTCCTTTGATGTTGACTCCTTTCCAGCGTGTTTGTAGGTCCTTCTTTTCTGTTTTGGCCTTCAGTGGGGATCAATTTTGGCAAGCTTTGCTGCATGTGCCTGCCCTTAGTGGCGTATGGCCTGCCTGCATTTTGATGGCTTTGACTTTGGGAAAGATTTTTTCTTTTTTTTTTCTTTTTTATTTTAAGTATTCATGCCATGTCCCTCACATCTTGACCCCTAAGTTGTGTTTTCCTCCTTGACTTTTTCCCCTGCTTTTGCAACATCTGTGAGCTTAGTTTTGGCATCTTTTGGTCCTTTGCACTGCACATGATAAAACCCCAGGCCATTTTCTTAGAGTCACTAAATTTCCCAAATTTTCATTTCTCTCCTGCAATTGCAATTCCTTTGATGTTGTCTCCATTCTAGCGTGTTTGTAGGTCCTTCTTTTTTTTTTGGCCTTCAGTGGGGATCAATTTTGGCAAGCTTTGCTGCAAGTGCGTGCACTTGCTGGCGTATGGCCTGCCTGCATTTTGATGGCTTTGACTTTGGGAAATATTTTTTCTTTTTTTTTTCTTTTTTGTTTTAAGTATTCATGCCATGTCCCTCACATCTTGCTCCCTAAGTTGTGTCTTCCTCCTTGACTTTATCCCCTGATTTTGCAACATCTGTGAGCTTAGTTTTGGCACCTTTAGGTCCTTTGCACTGCACCTGATAAAACCACGGGCCATTTTCTTAGAGTCACTAAATTTACCAAATTTTCTTTTTACTCCTGCAATTGCAATTCCTTTGATGTTGTCTCCATTCCAGCGTGTTTGTAGGTCCTTCTTTTCTGTTTTGGCCTTCAGTGGAGATCAATTTTGGCAAGCTTTGCTGCATGTGCCTGCCCTTGGTGGCGTATGGCCTGCCTGCATTTTGATAGCTTTGACTTTGGGAAAGATTTTTTCTTTTTTTTCTCTATTTTGTTTTAAGTATTCATGCCATGTCCCTCACATCTTGACCCCTAAGTTCTGTCTTCCTCCTTGACTTTTTCCCCTGCTTTTACAACATCTGTGAGCTTAGTTTTGGCATCTTTTGGCCCTTTGCACTGCACATGATATACTGCCAGGCCATTTTCTTAGAGTCACTAAATTTCCCAAGTTTTTTTTTTTCTCCTCCAATTGCAATTCCTTTGATGTTGTCTCCATTCCAGCGTGTTTGTAGGTCCTTCTTTTCTGTTTTGGCCTTCAGTGGGGATCAATTTTTGCAAGCTTTGCTGCAAGTGCCTGCCCTTGGTGGCGTATGGCCTGCCTGCATTTTGATGGCTTTGACTTTGGGAAAGATTTTTTCTTTTTTTTTTCTTTTTTGTTTTAAGTATTCATGCCATGTCCCTCATATCTTGCCCCCTAAGTTGTGTCTCCCTCCTTGACTTTTTCCCCTGCTTTTGCAACATCTGTGAGCTTAGTTTTGGCACCTTTTGTTTCTTTGCAATGCAGCCGATTTCCTCACAGCCTATTTTTTAAGAGACTAAAATTCCCGGTTTTCGGCTTTTTTCAATTGCATTTCATTTGATCCTATCTCCTTTCCAGAGTGTTTGTAAGCCTTTCTTTTGGGATCCGCAAGATTCCTTTTCCCTTCCCAAAAGGAAATGAAATGTCCTTTCGGGAAGGGAAAAGGAATCTTGCGATTTCAATGGGGACCAATAGAGGAATCTTTGGTGCATGTCCCTGCACTTGATGGCAGGCCATGCCTTTTGATGGCTTTGACTTTGGGAAAGATTTTTTTCTTTTTTTAGTTGTTTTCTGAAGTGTTCATGCCATGTCCCTCATATCTTGCCCCCTAAGTTGTGTCTTCCTCCTTGACTTTTTCCCCTGCTTTTGCAACATCTGTGAGCTTAGTTTTGGCATCTTTGGTCCTTTGCACTGCACATGATATACTGCCAGGCCATTTTCTTAGAGTCAATAAATTTCCCAAATTTTCTTTTTTTCTCCTCCAATTGCAATTCCTTTGATGTTGTCTCCATTCCAGCGTGTTTGCAGGTCCTTCTTTTCTGTTTTGGCCTTCAGTGGGGATCAATTTTGGCAAGCTTTGCTGCATGTGCCTGCACTTGCTGGCGTATGGCCTGCCTGCATATTGATGGCTTTGACTTTGGGAAAGATTTTTTTTTTTTTTTTTTTTACTATTTTAAGTATTCATGCCATGTCCCTCATATCTTGCCCCCTAAGTTGTGTCTTCCTCCTTGACTTTTTCCCCTGCTTTTGCAACATCTGTGAGCTTAGTTTTGGCACCTTTTGGTCCTTTGCACTGCACCTGATAAAACCACGGGCCATTTTCTTAGAGTCACTAAATTTCCCAAATTTTCATTTCTCTCCTGCAATTGCAATTCCTTTGATATTGTCTCCATTCCAGCGTGTTTGTAGGTCCTTCTTTTTTTTTTGGCCTTCAGTGGGGATCAATTTTGGCAAGCTTTGCTGCAAGTGCGTGCACTTGCTGGCGTATGGCCTGCCTGCATTTTGATGGCTTTGACTTTGGGAAATATTTTTTCTTTTTTTTTTCTTTTTTGTTTAAAATATTCATGCCATGTCCCTCACATCTTGCCCCCTAAGTTGTGTCTTCCTCCTTGACTTTATCCCCTGATTTTGCAACATCTGTGAGCTTAGTTTTGGCACCTTTTGGTCCTTTGCACTGCACCTGATAAAACCACGGGCCATTTTCTTAGAGTCACTAAATTTCCCAAGTTTTTTTTTTTCTCCTCCAATTGCAATTCCTTTGATGTTGTCTCCATTCCAGCGTGTTTGTAGGTCCTTCTTTTCTATTTTGGCCTTCAGTGGGGATCAATTTTTGCAAGCTTTGCTGCATGTGCCTGCCCTTGGTGGCGTATGGCCTGCCTGCATTTTGATGGCTTTGACTTTGGGAAAGATTTTTTCTTTTTTTTTTCTTTTTTGTTTTAAGTATTCATGCCATGTCCCTCATATCTTGCCCCCTAAGTTGTGTCTCCCTCCTTGACTTTTTCCCCTGCTTTTGCAACATCTGTGAGCTTAGTTTTGGCACCTTTTGTTTCTTTGCAATGCAGCCGATTTCCTCACAGCCTATTTTTTAAGTGACTAAAATTCCCGGTTTTCGGCTTTTTTCAATTGCATTTCATTTGATCCTATCTCCTTTCCAGAGTGTTTGTAAGCCTTTCTTTTGGGATCCGCAAGATTCCTTTTCCCTTCCCAAAAGGAAATGAAATGTCCTTTCGGGAAGGGAAAAGGAATCTTGCGATTTCAATGGGGACCAATAGAGGAATCTTTGGTGCATGTCCCTGCACTTGATGGCAGGCCATGCCTTTTGATGGCTTTGACTTTGGGAAAGATTTTTTTCTTTTTTTGGTTGTTTTCTGAAGTGTTCATGCCATGTCCCTCATATCTTGCCCCCTAAGTTGTGTCTTCCTCCTTGACTTTTTCCCCTGCTTTTGCAACATCTGTGAGCTTAGTTTTGGCACCTTTTGGTCCTTTGCACTGCACCTGATATAAACCCAGGCCATTTTCTTATAGACACCTAATTTCCCAAATTTTCATTTTTCTCCTCCAATTGCAATTCCTTTGATGTTGACTCCTTTCCAGCGTGTTTGTAGGTCCTTCTTTTCTGTTTTGGCCTTCAGTGGGGATCAATTTTGGCAAGCTTTGCTGCATGTGCCTGCACTTGCTGGCGTATGGCCTGCCTGCATTTTGATGGCTTTGACTTTGGGAAAGATTTTTTTTTTTTTTTTTTTATTATTGTAAGTATTCATGCCATGTCCCTGACATCTTGCCCCCTAAGTTGTGTCTTCCTCCTTGACTTTTTCCCCTGCTTTTGCAACATCTGTGAGCTTAGTTTTGGCACCTTTTGGTCCTTTGCACTGCACCTGATAAAACCACGGGCCATTTTCTTAGAGTCACTAAATTTACCAAATTTTCTTTTTACTCCTGCAATTGCAATTCCTTTGATGTTGTCTCCATTCCAGCGTGTTTGTAGGTCCTTCTTTTCTGTTTTGGCCTTCAGTGGGGATCAATTTTGGCAAGCTTTGCTGCATGTGCCTGCACTTGCTGGCGTATGGCCTGCCTGCATTTTGATGGCTTTGACTTTGGAAAAAATTTTTTTTATTTTTTTTTTTATTATTGTAAGTATTCATGCCATGTCCCTGACATCTTGCCCCCTAAGTTGTGTCTTCCTCCTTGACATTTTCCCCTGCTTTTGCAACATCTGTGAGCTTAGTTTTGGCACATTTTCGTCCTTTGCAATGCAGCTGATTTCCTCACAGCCTATTTTTTGAAGAGACAATAAGTCCCGAATTTCTGCTTTTTTCAATTGCATTTCATTTGAACCTATCTCCTTTCCAGAGTGTTTGTAAGCCTTTCTTTTGGGATCCGCAAGATTCCTTTTCCCTTCCCGAAAGGAAAAGAAATTTCCTTTTGGGAAGGGAAAAGGAATCTTGCGATTTCAATGGGGACCAATAGAGGAATCTTTGGTGCATGTCCCTGCTCTAGATGGCAGTCCATGCCTTTTGATGGCTTTGACTTTGGGAAAGATTTTTTTCTTTTTTTGGTTGTTTTCTGAAGTGTTCATGCCAGGTCCCTCATATCTTGCCCCCTAAGTTGTGTCTTCCTCCTTGACTTTTTCCCCTGCTTTTGCAACATCTGTGAGCTTAGTTTTGGCATCTTTTGGTCCTTTGCACTGCACATGATATACTGCCAGGCCATTTTCTTAGAGTCACTAAATTTCCCAAATTTTCTTTTTTTCTCCCCCTATTGCAATTCCTTTGATGTTGACTCCTTTCCAGCGTGTTTGTAGGTCCTTCTTTTCTGTTTTGGCCTTCAGTGGGGATCAATTTTGGCAAGCTTTGCTGCATGTGCCTGCCCTTGCTGGCGTATGGCCTGCCTGCATTTTGATGGCTTTGACTTTGGGAAAGATTTTTTCTTTTTTTTTTTCTTTTTTATTTTAAGTATTCATGCCATATCCCTCACATCTTGCCCCCTAAGTTGTGTCTTCCTCCTTGACTTTTTCCCCTGCTTTTGCAACATCTGTGAGCTTAGTTTTGGCACCTTTTGGTCCTTTGCAATGCAGCTGATTTCCTCACAGCCAATTTTTTAAGAGACTAAAATTCCCGATTTTCTGCTTTTTTCAACTGCATTTCATTTGATCCTATCTCCTTTCCAGAGTGTTTGTAAGCCTTTCTTTTGGGATTCGCAAGATTCCTTTTCCTTTCCCGAAAGGAAATTTCATTTCCTTTCGGGAAGGGAAAAGGAATCTTGCGATTTCAATGGGGACCAATAGAGGAATCTTTGGTGCATGTCCCTGCACTTGATGGCAGGCCATGCCTTTTGATGGCTTTGACTTTGGGAAAGATTTTTTTCTTTTTTTGGTTGTTTTCTGAAGTGTTCATGCCATGTCCCTCATATCTTGCCCCCTAAGTTGTGTCTTCCTCCTTGACTTTTTCCCCTGCTTTTGCAACATCTGTGAGCTTAGTTTTGGCACCTTTTGGTCCTTTGCACTGCACAAGATAAAACCCCAGGCCATTTTCTTAGAGTCACTAAATTTCCCAAATTTTCATTTCTCTCCTGCAATTGCAATTCCTTTGATGTTGTCTCCATTCCAGCGTGTTTGTAGGTCCTTCTTTTTTGTTTTGGCCTTCAGTGGGGATCAATTTTGGCAAGCTTTGCTGCATGTGCCTGCACTTGCTGGCGTATGGCCTGCCTGCATTTCGATGGCTTTGACTTTGGGAAAGATTTTTTCTTATTTTTTTCTTTTTTGTTTTAAGTATTCATGCCATGTCCCTCACATCTTGCCCCCTAAGTTGTGTCTTCCTCCTTGACTTTTTCCCCTGATTTTGCAACATCTGTGAGCTTAGTTTTGGCACCTTTTGGTCCTTTGCACTGCACCTGATATAAACCCAGGCCATTTTCTTATACACACCTAATTTCCCAAATTTTATTTTTTTCTCCGCCAATTGCAATTCCTTTGATGTTGACTCCTTTCCAGCATGTTTGTAGGTCCTTCTTTTCTGTTTTGGCCTTCAGTGGGGATCAATTTTGGCAAGCTTTGCTGCATGTGCCTGCCCTTGGTGGCGTATGGCCTGCCTGCATTTTGATAGCTTTGACTTTGGGAAAGATTTTTTCTTTTTTTTTTTCTTTTTTGTTTTAAGTATTCATGCCATGTCCCTCATATCTTGACCCCTAAGTTCTGTCTTCCTCCTTGACTTTTTCCCCTGCTTTTGCAACATCTGGGAGCTTAGTTTTGGCATCTTTTGGTCCTTTGCACTGCACATGATATACTGCCAGGCCATTTTCTTAGAGTCACTAAATTTCCCAAATTTTCTTTTTTTCTCCCCCTATTGCAATTCCTTTGATGTTGACTCCTTTCCAGCGTGGTTGTAAGTCCTTCTTTTCTGTTTTGGCCTTCAGTGGGGATCAATTTTGGCAAGCTTTGCTGCATGTGCCTGCCCTTGGTGGCATATGGCCTGCGTGCATTTTGATGGCTTTGACTTTGGGAAAGATTTTTTCTTTTTTTTTTTCTTTTTTATTTTAAGTATTCATGCCATATCCCTCACATCTTGCCCCATAAGTTGTGTCTTCCTCCTTGACTTTTTCCCCTGCTTTTGCAACATCTGTGAGCTTAGTTTTGGCACCTTTTGGTCCTTTGCACTGCACCTGATATAAACCCAGGCCATTTTCTTATAGACACCTAATTTCCCAAATTTTATTTTTTTCTCCTCCAATTGCAATTCCTTTGATGTTGACTCCTTTCCAGCATGTTTGTAGGTCCTTCTTTTCTGTTTTGGCCTTCAGTGGGGATCAATTTTGGCAAGCTTTGCTGCATGTGCCTGCCCTTGGTGGCGTATGGCCTGCCTGCATTTTGATGGCTTTGACTTTGGGAAAGATTTTTTCTTTTTTTTTTTCTTTTCTATTTTAAGTATTCATGCCATATCCCTCACATCTTGCCCCCTAAGTTGTGTCTTCCTCCTTGACTTTTTCCCCTGCTTTTGCAACATCTGTGAGCTTAGTTTTGGCAACTTTTGGTCCTTTGCACTGCACCTGATATAAACCCAGGCCATTTTCTTATAGACACTTAATTTCCCAAATTTTCTTTTTTTCTCCTCCAATTGCAATTCCTTTGATGTTGACTCCTTTCCAGCGTGTTTGTAGGTCCTTGTTTTCTGTTTTGGCCTTCAGTGGGGATCAATTTTGGCAAGCTTTGCTGCATGTGCCTGCCCTTGGTGGCGTATGGCCTGCCTGCATTTTGATGGCTTTGACTTTGGGAAAGATTTTTTTTATTTTTTTTTTTAATATTGTAAGTATTCATGCCATGTCCCTGACATCTTGCCCCCTAAGTTGTGTCTTCCTCCTTGACTTTTTCCCCTGCTTTTGCAACATCTGTGAGCTTAGTTTTGGCACCTTTTGGTCCTTTGCACTGCACCTGATAAAACCACGGGCCATTTTCTTAGAGTCACTAAATTTACCAAATTTTCTTTTTACTCCTGCAATTGCAATTCCTTTGATGTTGTCTCCATTCCAGCGTGTTTGTAGGTCCTTCTTTTCTGTTTTGGCCTTCAGTGGGGATCAATTTTGGCAAGCTTTGCTGCAAGTGTGTGCACTTGCTGGCGTATGGCCTGCCTGCATTTTGATGGCTTTGACTTTGGAAAAGATTTTTTCTTTTTTTCTCTTTTTTATTATTTTAAGTGTTCATGCCATGTCCCTTACATCTTGCCCCCTAAGTTGTGTCTTCCTCCTTGACTTTTTCCCCTGCTTTTGCAACATCTGTGAGCTTATTTTTGGCACCTTTTCGTCCTTTGCAATGCAGCTGATTTCATCACAGCCTATTTTTTGAAGAGACGATAAGTCCCGAATTTCTGCTTTTTTCAATTGCATTTCATTTGAACCTATCTCCTTTCCAGAGTGTTTGTAAGCCTTTCTTTTGGGATCCGCAAGATTCCTTTTCCCTTCCCGAAAGGAAAAGAAATTTCCTTTCGGGAAGGGAAAAGGAATCTTGCGATTTCAATGGGGACCAATAGAGGAATCTTTGGTGCATGTCCCTGCACTTGATGGCAGGCCATGCCTTTTGATGGCTTTGACTTTGCAAAATTTTTTTTTCTTTTTTTGGTTGTTTTCTGAAGTATTCATGCCATGTCCTCATATCTTGCCGCCTGAGTTGTGTTCCTCCTTGACTTTTTCCCCTGCTTTTGCAACATCTGTGAGCTTAGTTTTGGCATCTTTTGGTCCTTTGCACTGCACCTGATAAAACCCCAGGCCATTTTCTTAGAGTCACTAAATTTCCCAAATTTTCCTTTTTCTCCTCCAATTGCAATTCCTTTGATGTTGACTCCTTTCCAGCGTGTTTGTAAGTCCTTCTTTTATGTTTTGCCTTCAGTGGGGATCAATTTTGGCAAGCTTTGCTGCATGTGCCTGCCCTTGCTGGCGTATGGCCTGCGTGCATTTTGATGGCTTTGACTTTGGGAAAGATTTTTTCTTTTTTTTTTTTTGTTTTGTTTTAAGTATTCATGCCATGTCCCTCATATCTTGCCCCCTGTTGTGTCTTCCTGCTTGACTTTTTCCCCTGCTTTTGCAACATCTGTGAGCTTAGTTTTGGCACCTTTTGGTCCTTTGCGCTGCACCTGATATAAACCCAGGCCATTTTCTTAGAGTCACTAAATTTCGCAAATTTTTTTTTTTTCTCCTCCAATTGCAATTCCTTTGATGGTGTCTCATTCCATTCTCATTTATCTAAGTCCTTCTTTTCTGTTTTGGCCTTCAGTGGGGATCAATTTTGGCAAGCTTTGCTGCATGTGCCTGCCCTTGCTGGCGTATGGCCTGCCTGCATTTTGATGGCTTTGACTTTGGGAAAGATTTTTTCTTTTTTTTTTCTTTTTTGTTTTAAGTATTCATGCAATGTCCTCATATCTTGCCCCCTGAGTTGTGTTCCTCCTTGACTTTTTCCCCTGCTTTTGCAACATCTGTGAGCTTAGGTTTGGCTCCTTTTGGTCCTTTGCACTGCACCTGATGAAACCCCAGGCCATTTTCTTAGAGTCACTTAATTTCCCAAATTTTCCTTTTTCTCCTCCAATTGCAATTCCTTTGATGTTGACTCCTTTCCAGCGTGTTTGTAAGTCCTTCTTTTCTGTTTTGCATTCAGTGGGGATCAATTTTGGCAAGCTTTGCTGCATGTGCCTGCCCTTGCTGGCATATGGCCTGCCTGCATTTTGATGGCTTTGACTTCGGGAAAGATTTTTTTTTTTTTTTTTTTTAATATTTTAAGTATTAATGCCATGTCCCTCATATCTTGCCCCCTAAGTTGTGTCTTCCTCCTTGACTTTTTCCCCTGCTTTTGCAACATCTGTGAGCTTAGTTTTGGCATCTTTTGGTCCTTTGCACTGCACCTGATATAAACCCAGGCCATTTTCTTAGAGTCCCTAAATTTCCAAAATATTCCTTTTTCTCCTCCAATTGCAATTCCTTTGATGGTGTCTCCATTCCAGCGTGTTTGTAAGTCCTTCTTTTCTGTTTTGCCTTCAGTGGGGATCAATTTTGGCAAGCTTTGCTGCATGTGCCTGCCCTCGCTGGCGTATGGCCTGCGTGCATTTTGATGGCTTTGACTTTGGGAAAGATTTTTTCTTTTTTTTTTTTTTGTTTTGTTTTAAGTATTCATGCCATGTCCCTCATATCTTGCCCCCTGTTGTGTCTTCCTGCTTGAATTTTTCCCCTGCTTTTGCAACATCTGTGAGCTTAGGTTTGGCATCATTTGGTCCTTTGCACTGCACCTGATATAAACCCAGGCCATTTTCTTAGAGTCACTAAATTTCCCAAATTTTTTTTTTTCTCCTCCAATTGCAATTCCTTTTATGGTGTCTCATTCCAGCGTGGTTGTAAGTCCTTATTTTCTGTTTTGGCCTTCAGTGGGGATCAATTTTGGCAAGCTTTGCTGCATGTGCCTGCCATTGCTGGCGTATGGCCTGCCTGCATTTTGATGGCTTTGACTTTGGGAAAGATTTTTTCTTTTTTTTTTCTTTTTTGTTTTAAGTATTCATGCCATGTCCCTCATATCTTGCTCCCTAAGCTGTGTCTTCCTCCTTCACTTTTTGCCCTGCTTTTGCAACATCTGTGAGCTTAGTTTTGGCACCTTTTGGTCCTTTGCAATGCACCTGATATAAACCCAGGCCATTTTTTTAGATTCAGTAATTTCCCAAATTTTCTTTTTTTCTCCTCCAATTGCAATTCCTTTGATGTTGACTCCTTTCCAGCGTGTTTGTAGGTCTTTCTTTTCTGTTTTGGCCTTCAGTGGGGATCAATTTTGGCAAGCTTTGCTGCATGTGCCTGCCCTTGGTGGCGTATGGCCTGCCTGCATTTTGATGGCTTTGACTTTGGGAAAGATTTTTTCTTTTTTTTTTTTTTTTTTATTATTTTAGGTATTCATGCCATGTCGCTCATATCTTGCTCCCTAAGTTGTGTCTTCCTCCTTGACTTTTTCCCCTGCTTTTGCAACATCTGTGAGCTTAGTTTTTGCACCTTTTGGTCCTTTGCAATGCAGCTGATTTCCTCACAGCCTATTTTTTGAAGAGACTGAAATTCCCGATTTTCTGCTTTTTTCCGTTGCATTTCATTTGAACCTATCTCCTTTCCAGAGTGTTTGTAAGCCTTTCTTTTGGGATTCGCAAGATTCCTTTTCCCTTCCCGAAAGGAAATTTCATTTCCTTTCGGGAAGGGAAAAGGAATCTTGCGATTTCAATGGGGACCAATAGAGGAATCTTGGGTGCATGTCCCTGCACTTGATGGCAGGCCATGCCTTTTGATCGCTTTGACTTTGGGAAAGATTTTTTCTTTTTTTGGTTGTTTTCTGAAGTGTTCATGCCATGTCCCTCATATCTTGCCCCCTGAGTTGTGTCTTCCTCCTTGACTTTTTCCCCTGCTTTTGCAACATCTGTGAGCTTAGTTTTGGCATCTTTTGGTCCTTCGCACTGCACCTGATATTAACCCGGGCCATTATCTTACAGTCACTAAATTTCCCAAATTTTCTTTTTTTCTCCTCCAATTGCAATTCCTTTGATGGTGTCTCCGCTCCAGCCTGTTTGTAGGCCCTTATTTTCTGTTTTGGCCTTCAGTGGGGATCAGATTTGGCAAGCTTTGCTGCATGTGCCTGCACTTGCTGGCGTATGGCCTGCCTGCATTTTGAAGGCTTTGACTTTGGGAACGATTTTTTCTTGTTTTTCTTTTTTCTTGTTTTAAATATTCATGCCATGTCCCTCATATCTTGCCCCCTAAGTTGTGTTTTCCTCCTTGACTTTTTCCGCTGCTTTTGAAATATCTGTGAGCTTTGTTTTGGCATCATTTAGTCCTTCGCACTGCACCTGACATAATCCCGGGCCATTTTCTTACAGTCACTAAATTTACCAAATTTACATTTTTACTTTTCCTAATGCAATATTTCCGATGCTGTCTCCATCCACCGCCCCTCACTGCCTGAAGCCCTGCCCCTCACACAGGGAGCCCCAGCCATGACTGCCTAGTGCCCCGCCCCGCACTGACTGGATCCCCACCCCTGAAAGCCTGGAACCCCGCGCCTCACTCATGGGGCCTTGCCCTTCATAATTGGAGCCCCGCCCCTCAAATATGGAGCCTTGCCCCTGACTGCATGGAGCCCTGCCCATCCCTCATGGATCCCCGCCCATCACTGGCTGGAGCCCTGCCCCACAAACATGGAGCCCTTTCCCTCACACATGGAGCCTTGCCCCTCTCTGGCTGGAGCCCTGCCACTAACACAAAGAGCCCCGGCCATCACTGCCCTGAGCCCCGCCCCTCACTGACTGGATCCCCACCCCTGAAAGCCTGGAACCCCGGCCTTCACTCATGGGGCCTTGCCCTTCATATTTGAAGCCCCGCCCCTCAAATATGGAGCCCTATCTCTCACTGCATGGAGCCCTGCCCATCCCACATGGAGGCCCGCCCATCACTGGCTGGAGCCCTGCCCCACACACATGGAGCCTTTTCCCTCACACATGGAGCCCTGCCCCTCTCTGGCTGCAGCCCTAACCCTAACACATGGAGCCCCGCGTTTGTAGGTCCTTCTTTTCGGTTTTGGCCTTCAGTGGGGATCAATTTTGGCAAGCTTTGCTGCATGTGCCTGCCCTTGCTGGCATATGGCCTGCCTGCATTTTGATGGCTTTGACTTCGGGAAAGATTTTTTTTTTTTTTTTTTTTAATATTTTAAGTATTAATGCCATGTCCCTCATATCTTGCCCCCTAAGTTGTGTCTTCCTCCTTGACTTTTTCCCCTGCTTTTGCAACATCTGTGAGCTTAGTTTTGGCATCTTTTGGTCCTTTGCACTGCACCTGATATAAACCCAGGCCATTTTCTTAGAGTCACTAAATTTCCAAAATATTCCTTTTTCTCCTCCAATTGCAATTCCTTTGATGGTGTCTCCATTCCAGCGTGTTTGTAAGTCCTTCTTTTCTGTTTTGCCTTCAGTGGGGATCAATTTTGGCAAGCT
Organism: Artemisiospiza belli; assembly: GCA_021963965.1. Lineage (NCBI taxonomy): Eukaryota > Metazoa > Chordata > Aves > Passeriformes > Passerellidae > Artemisiospiza > Artemisiospiza belli. The sequence continues at coordinate 79,394 of JAKDEW010000838.1, forward strand.
TTGCTGCATGTGCCTGCCCTCGCTGGCGTATGGCCTGCGTGCATTTTGATGGCTTTGACTTTGGGAAAGATTTTTTCTTTTTTTTTTTTTGTTTTGTTTTAAGTATTCATGCCATGTCCCTCATATCTTGCCCCCTGTTGTGTCTTCCTGCTTGAATTTTTCCCCTGCTTTTGCAACATCTGTGAGCTTAGTTTTGGCATCATTTGGTCCTTTGCACTGCACCTGATATAAACCCAGGCCATTTTCTTAGAGTCACTAAATTTCCCAAATTTTTTTTTTTCTCCTCCAATTGCAATTCCTTTTATGGTGTCTCATTCCAGCGTGGTTGTAAGTCCTTATTTTCTGTTTTGGCCTTCAGTGGGGATCAATTTTGGCAAGCTTTGCTGCATGTGCCTGCCATTGCTGGCGTATGGCCTGCCTGCATTTTGATGGCTTTGACTTTGGGAAAGATTTTTTCTTTTTTTTTTCTTTTTTGTTTTAAGTATTCATGCCATGTCCCTCATATCTTGCTCCCTAAGCTGTGTCTTCCTCCTTCACTTTTTGCCCTGCTTTTGCAACATCTGTGAGCTTAGTTTTGGCACCTTTTGGTCCTTTGCAATGCACCTGATATAAACCCAGGCCATTTTTTTAGATTCAGTAATTTCCCAAATTTTCTTTTTTTCTCCTCCAATTGCAATTCCTTTGATGTTGACTCCTTTCCAGCGTGTTTGTAGGTCTTTCTTTTCTGTTTTGGCCTTCAGTGGGGATCAATTTTGGCAAGCTTTGCTGCATGTGCCTGCCCTTGGTGGCGTATGGCCTGCCTGCATTTTGATGGCTTTGACTTTGGGAAAGATTTTTTCTTTTTTTTTTTTTTTTTTATTATTTTAGGTATTCATGCCATGTCGCTCATATCTTGCTCCCTAAGTTGTGTCTTCCTCCTTGACTTTTTCCCCTGCTTTTGCAACATCTGTGAGCTTAGTTTTTGCACCTTTTGGTCCTTTGCAATGCAGCTGATTTCCTCACAGCCTATTTTTTGAAGAGACTAAAATTCCCGATTTTCTGCTTTTTTCAATTGCATTTCATTTGAACCTATCTCCTATCCAGAGTGTTTGTAAGCCTTTCTTTTGGGATTCGCAAGATTCCTTTTCCCTTCCCGAAAGAAAGTTTCATTTCCTTTCGGGAAGGGAAAAGGAATCTTGCGATTTCAATGGGGACCAATAGAGGAATCTTTGGTGCATGTCCCTGCACTTGATGGCAGGCCATGCCTTTTGATGGCTTTGACTTTGGGAAAGATTTTTTTCTTTTTTTGGTTGTTTTCTGAAGTGTTCATGCCATGTCCCTCATATCTTGCCCCCTAAGTTGTGTCTTCCTCCTTGACTTTTTCCCCTGCTTTTGCAACATCTGTGAGCTTAGTTTTGGCATCTTTTGGTCCTTTGCACTGCACCTGATAAAACCCCAGGCCATTTTCTTAGAGTCACTAAATTTCCCAAATTTTTTTTTTTCTCCTCCAATTGCAATTCCTTTGATGTTGACTCCTTTCCAGCGTGTTTGTAAGTCCTTCTTTACTTTTTTGGCCTTCAGTGGGGATCAATTTTGGCAAGCTTTGCTGCATGTGCCTGCCCTTGCTGGCGTATGGCCTGCGTGCATTTTGATGGCTTTGACTTTGGGAAAGATTTTTTCTTTTTTTTTTTTTGTTTTGTTTTAAGTATTCATGCCATGTCCCTCATATCTTGCCCCCTGTTGTGTCTTCCTGCTTGACTTTTTCCCCTGCTTTTGCAACATCTGTGAGCTTAGGTTTGGCATCTTTGGTCCTTTGCACTGCACCTGATATAAACCCAGGCCATTTTCTTAGAGTCACTAAATTTCCCAAATTTTCTTTTTTTCTCCTCCAATTGCAATTCCTTTGATGGTGTCTCATTCCATTCTCATTTATCTACGTCCTTCTTTTCTGTTTTGGCCTTCAGTGGGGATCAATTTTGGCAAGCTTTCCTGCATGTGCCTGCCCTTGGTGGGGTATGGCCTGCCTGCATTTTGATGGCTTTGACTTTGGGAAAGATTTTTTCTTTTTTTTTTCTTTTTTGTTTTAAGTATTCATGCCATGTCGCTCATATCTTGCTCCCTAAGCTGTGTCTTCCTCCTTCACTTTTTCCCCTGCTTTTGCAACATCTGTGAGCTTAGTTTTGGCACCTTTTGGTCCTTTGCAATGCACCTGATATAAACCCAGCCCTTTTTTTTAGATTCAGTAATTTCCCAAATTTTCTTTTTTTCTCCTCCAATTGCAATTCCTTTGATGTTGACTCCTTTCCAGCGTGTTTGTAGGTCTTTCTTTCCTGTTTTGGCCTTCAGTGGGGATCAATTTTGGCAAGCTTTGCTGCATGTGCCTGCCCTTGGTGGCGTATGGCCTGCCTGCATTTTGATGGCTTTGACTTTGGGAAAGATTTTTTCTTTTTTTTTTTTTTTTTTATTATTTTAAGTATTCATGCCATGTCGCTCATATATTGCTCCCTAAGTTGTGTCTTCCTCCTTGACTTTTTCCCCTGCTTTTGCAAAATCTGTGAGCTTAGTTTTTGCACCTTTTGGTCCTTTGCAATGCCGCTGATTTCCTCACAGCCTATTTTTTGAAGAGACTAAAATTCCCGATTTTCTGCTTTTTTCAATTGCATTTCATTTGAACCTATCTCCTATCCAGAGTGTTTGTAAGCCTTTCTTTTGGGATTCGCAAGATTCCTTTTCCCTTCCCGAAAGAAAGTTTCATTTCCTTTCGGGAAGGGAAAAGGAATCTTGCGATTTCAATTGAGACCAATAGAGGAATCTTTGGTGCGTGTCCCTGCACTTGATGGCAGGCCATGCCTTTTGATGGCTTTGACTTTGGGAAAGATTTTTTTCTTTTTTTGGTTGTTTTCTGAAGTGTTCATGCCATGTCCCTCATATCTTGCCCTCTAAGTTCTGTCTTCCTCCTTGACTTTTTCCCCTGCTTTTGCAACATCTGTGAGCTTAGTTTCGGCATCTTTTGGTCCTTTGCACTGCACCTGATAAAACCCCAGGCCATTTTCTTAGAGTCACTAAATTTCCCAAATTTTCTATTTTCTCCTCCAATTGCAATTCCTTTGATGTTGACTCCTTTCCAGCGTGTTTGTAGGTCCTTTTTTCTGTTTTGGCCTTCAATGGGGATCAATTTTGGCAAGCTTTGCTGCATGTGCCTGCCCTTAGTGGCGTATGGCCTGCCTGCATTTTGATGGCTTTGACTTTGGGAAAGATTTTTTCATTTTTTTTTCTTTTTTGTTTTAAGTATTCATGCCATGTCCCTCATATCTTGCCCCCTGAGTTGTATCTTCCTCCTTGACTTTTTCCCCTGCTTTTGCAACATCTGTGAGCTTAGTTTTGGAACCTTTTGGTCCTTTGCACTGCACCTGACATAAACCCAGGCCATTTTCTTAGAATCACTAAATTTCCAAAATTTTCTTTTTTTCTCCTCCAATTGCAATTCCTTTAATGGTGTCTCCATTCCAGCGTGTTTGTAAGTCCTTCTTTTCTGTTTTGCCTTCAGTGGGGATCAATTTTGGCAAGCTTTGCTGCATGTGCCTGCCCTTGCTGGCGTATGGCCTGCCTGCATTTTGATGGCTTTGACTTTGGGAAAGATTTTTTCTTTTTTTTTTTTTTTTTATTATTTTAAGTATTCATGCCATGTCGCTCATATCATGCTCCCTAAGTTGTGTCTTCCTCCTTGACTTTTTCCCATGCTTTTGCAACATCTGTGAGCTTAGTTTTGGCACCTTTTGGTCCTTTGCAATGCAGCTGATTTCCTCACAGCCTATTTTTTGAAGAGACTAAAATTCCCGATTTTCTGCTTTTTTCAGTTGCATTTCATTTGAACCTATCTCCTTTCCAGAGTGTTTGTAAGCCTTTCTTTTGGGATTCGCAAGATTCCTTTTCCCTTCCCAAAAGGAAATTTCATTTCCTTTCGGGAAGGGAAAAAGAATCTTGCGATTTCAATGGGGACCAATAGAGGAATCTTTGGTGCATGTCCCTTCACTTGATGGCAGGCCATGCCTTTTGATGGCTTTGACTTTGGGAAAGATTTTTTTCTTTTTTTGGTTGTTTTCTGAAGTATTCATGCCATGTCCTCATATCTTGCCCCCTAATTTGTGTCTTCCTCCTTGACTTTTTCCCGTGCTTTTGCATCATCTGTGAGCTTAGTTTTGGCATCTTTTGGTCCTTTGCACTGCACCTGATATAAACCCAGGCCATTTTCTTAGAGTCACTAAACTTCCCAAATTTTCTTTTTTTCTCCTCCAATTGCAATTCCTTTGATGTTGACTCCTTTCCAGCGTGTTTGTAAGTCCTTCTTTTCTGTTTTGCCTTCAGTGGGGATGAATTTTGGCAAGCTTTGCTGCATGTGCTGCCCTTGCTGGCGTATGGCCTGCCTGCATTTTGATGGCTTTGACTTTGGGAAAGATTTTTTCTTTTTTTTTTCTTTTTTGTTTTAAGTATTCATGCCATGTCCCTCATATCTTGCCCCCTGAGTTGTGTCTTCCTCCTTGACTTTTTTCCCTGCTTTTGCAACATCTGTGAGCTTAGTTTTGGCACCTTTTGGTCCTTTGCACTGCACCTGATAAAACCCCAGACCATTTTCTTAGAGTCACTAAATTTCCCAAATTTTCTTTTTTTCTCCTCCAATTGCAATTCCTTTGATGTTGACTCCTTTCCAGCGTGTTTGTAAGTCCTTCTCTTCTGTTTTGCCTTCAGAGGGGATCAATTTTGGCAAGCTTTGCTGCATGTGCCTGCCCTTGCTGGCGTATGGCCTGCGTGCATTTTGATGGCTTTGACTTTGGGAAAGATTTTTTTTTCTTTTTTTTTTTAATATTTTAGGTATTCATGCCATGTCCCTCATATCTTGCCCCCTAAGTTGTGTCTTCCTCCTTGAGTTTTTCCCCTGCTTTTGCAACATCTGTGAGCTTAGTTTTGGCATCTTTTGGTCCTTTGCACTGCACCTGATATAAACCCAGGCCATTTTCTTAGAGTCACTAAATTTCCCAATTTGCATTTTTTCTCCTCCAATTGCAATTCCTTTGATGGTGTCTCCCTTCCAGCGTGTTTGTAAGACCTTCTTTTCTGTTTTGGCCTTCAGTGGGGATCAATTTTGGCAAGCTTTGCTGCATGTGCCTGCCCTTGGTGGCATATGGCCTGCCTGCATTTTGATGGCTTTGACTTTGGGAAAGATTTTTTCATTTTTTTTTCTTTTTTGTTTTAAGTATTCATGCCATGTCCTCATATCTTGCCCCCTGAGTTGTGTCTTCCTCCTTGACTTTTTCCCCTGCTTTTGCAACATCTGTGAGCTTAGTTTTGGCATCTTTTGGTCCTTTGCACTGCACCTGATAAAACCCCAGGCCATTTTTTTAGATTCAGTAATTTCCCAAATTTTCTTTTTTTCTCCTCCAATTGCAATTCCTTTGATGTTGACTCCTTTCCAGCGTGTTTGTAGGTCCTTCTTTTCTGTTTTGGCCTTCAGTGCGGATCAATTTTGGCAAGCTTTGCTGCATGTGCCTGCCCTTGGTGGCGTATGGCCTGCCTGCATTTTGATGGCTTTGACTTTGGGAAAGATTTTTTCTTTTTTTTTTTTTTTTTTATTATTTTAAGTATTCATGCCATGTCGCTCATATCTTGCTCCCTAAGTTGTGTCTTCCTCCTTGACTTTTTCCCATGCTTTTGCAACATCTGTGAGCTTAGTTTTGGCACCTTTTGGTCCTTTGCAATGCAGCTGATTTCCTCACAGCCTATTTTTTGAAGAGACTAAAATTCCCGATTTTCTGCTTTTTTCAATTGCATTTCATTTGAACCTATCTCCTTTCCAGAGTGTTTGTAAGCCTTTCTTTTGGGATTCGCAAGATTCCTTTTCCCTTCCCGAAAGGAAATTTCATTTCCTTTCGGGAAGGGAAAAGGAATCTTGCGATTTCAATGGGGACCAATAGAGGAATCTTTGGTGCATGTCCCTTCACTTGATGGCAGGCCATGCCTTTTGATGGCTTTGACTTTGGGAAAGATTTTTTTCTTTTTTTGGTTGTTTTCTGAAGTGTTCATGCCATGTCCCTCATATCTTGCCCCCTAAGTTGTGTCTTCCTCCTTGACTTTTTCCCCTGCTTTTGCAACATCTGTGAGCTTAGGTTTGGCATCTTTTGGTCCTTTGCACTGCACCTGATATAAACCCAGGCCATTTTCTTAGAGTCACTAAATTTCCCAAATTTTTTTTTTTCTCCTCCAATTGCAATTCCTTTTATGGTGTCTCATTCCAGCGTGGTTGTAAGTCCTTATTTTCTGTTTTGGCCTTCAGTGGGGATCAATTTTGGCAAGCTTTGCTGCATGTGCCTGCCCTTGGTGGGGTACGGCCTGCCTGCATTTTGATGGCTTTGACTTTGGGATAGATTTTTTCTTTTTTTTTTTCTTTTTTGTTTTAAGTATTCATGCCATGTCCCTCATATCTTGCTCCCTAAGTTGTGTCTTCCTCCTTGACTTTTTCCCCTGCTTTTGCAACATCTGTGAGCTTAGTTTTGGCACCTTTTGGTCCTTTGCAATGCACCTGATATAAACCCAGGCCATTTTTTTAGATTCAGTAATTTCCCTAATTTCCTTTTTTTCTCCTCCAATTGCAATTCCTTTGATGTTGACTCCTTTCCAGCGTGTTTGTAGGTCTTTCTTTTCTGTTTTGGCCTTCAGTGGGGATCAATTTTGGCAAGCTTTGCTGCATGTGCCTGCCCTTGGTGGCGTATGGCCTGCCTGCATTTTGATGGCTTTGACTTTGGGAAAGATTTTTTCTTTTTTTTTTTTTTTTAATATTTCAAGTATTCATGCCATGCCCCTCATATCTTGCCCCCTGTTGTGTCTTCCTCCTTGACTTTTTCCCCTGCTTTTGCAACATCTGTGAGTTTAGTTTTGGCATCTTTTGGTCCTTTGCACTGCACCTGATATAAACCCAGGCCATTTTCTTAGAGTCACTAAATTTCCAAAATTTTCTTTTTTTCTCCTCCAATTGCAATTCCTTTGATGTTGACTCCTTTCCAGCGTGGTTGTAAGTCCTTCTTTTCTGTTTTGGCCTTCAGTGGGGATCAATTTTGGCAAAATTTGCTGCATGTGCCTGCCCTTGCTTGCATATGGCGTGCCTGCATTTTGATGGCTTTGGCTTTGGGAAAGATTTTTTCTTTTTTTTTTTTTTTTTTTGTTTTAAGTATTCATGCCATGTCCCTCATATCTTGCCCCCTGTTGTGTCTTCCTACTTGACTTTTTCCCCTGCTTTTGCAACATCTGTGAGCTTAGTTTTGGCATCTTTTGGTCCTTTGCACTGCACCTGATATAAACCCAGGCCATTTTCTTAGAGTCACTAAATTTCCCAAATTTTTTTTTTTTCTCCTCCAATTGCAATTCCTTTGATGGTGTCTCATTCCATTCTCATTTATCTAAGTCCTTCTTTTCTGTTTTGGCCTTCAGTGGGGATCAATTTTGGCAAGCTTTGCTGCATGTGCCTGCCCTTGCTGGCGTATGGCCTGCCTGCATTTTGATGGCTTTGACTTTGGGAAAGATTTTTTCTTTTTTTTTTTTTTTTTATTATTTTAATATTCATGCCATGTCGCTCATATCTTGCTCCCTAAGTTGTGTCTTCCTCCTTGACTTTTTCCCCTGCTTTTGCAACATCTGTGAGCTTAGTTTTGGCACCTTTTGGTCCTTTGCAATGGAGCTGATTTCCTCACAGCCTATTTTTTGAAGAGACTAAAATTCCCGATTTTCTGCTTTTTACAATTGCATTTTATTTGAACCTATCTCCTTTCCAGAGTGTTTGTAAGCCTTTCTTTTGGGATTCGCAAGATTCCTTTTCCCTTCCCGAAAGGAAATTTCATTTCCTTTTGGGAAGGGAAAAGGAATCTTGCGATTTCAATGGGGACCGATAGAGGAATCTTTGGTGCATGTCCCTTCACTTGATGGCAGGCCATGCCTTTTGATGGCTTTGACTTTGGGAAAGATTTTTTTCTTTTTTTGGTTGTTTTCTGAAGTGTTCATGCCATGTCCCTCATATCTTGCCCCCTAAGTTCTGTCTACCTCCTTGACTTTTTCCCCTGCTTTTGCAACATCTGTGAGCTTAGTTTTGGCATCTTTTGGTCCTGTGCACTGTGCCTGATATAAACCCAGGCCATTTTCTTAGAGTCACTAAATTTCCCAAATTTTCATTTTTTCTCCTCCAATTGCAATTCCTTTGATGTTGACTCCTTTCCAGCGTGTTTGTAAGTCCCTTTTTTCTATTTTGCCTTCAGTGGGGATCAATTTTGGCAAGCTTTGCTGCATGTGCCTGCCCTTGGTGGCGTATGGCCTGCCTGCATTTTGATGGCTTTGACTTTGGGAAAGATTTTTTCTTTTTTTGTTTTTTATTATTTTAAGTATTCATGCCATGTCGCTCATATCTTGCTCCCTAAGTTGTGTCTTCCTCCTTGACTTTTTCCCCTGCTTTTGCAACATCTGTGAGCTTAGGTTTGGCATCTTTTGGTCCTTTGCACTGCACCTGATATAAACCCAGGCCATTTTCTTAGAGTCACTAAATTTCCGAAATTTTTTTTTTTCTCCTCCAATTGCAATTCCTTTGATGGTGTCTAATTCCAGCATGGTTGTAAGTCCTTCTTTTCTGTTTTGGCCTTCAGTGGGGATCAATTTTGGCAAGCTTTGCTGCATGTGCCTGCCCTTGCTGGCATATGGCCTGCCTGCATTTTGATGGCTTTGACTTTGGGAAAGATTTTTTCTTTTTTTTTTCTTTTTTGTTTTAAGTATTCATGCCATGTCCCTCATATCTTGCCCCCTGAGTTGTGTCTTCCTCCTTGACTTTTTCCCCTGCTTTTGCAACATCTGTGAGCTTAGTTTTGGCACCTTTTGGTCCTTTGCACTGCACCTGATAAAACCCCAGGCCATTTTCTTAGAGTCACTAAATTTCCCAAATTTTTTTTTTTTCTCCTCCAATTGCAATTCCTTTGATGGTGTCTCATTCCATTCTCATTTATCTAAGTCCTTCTTTTCTGTTTTGGCCTTCAGTGGGGATCAATTTTGGCAAGCTTTGCTGCATGTGCCTGCCCTTGGTGGGGTATGGCCGGCCTGCATTTTGATGGCTTTGACTTTGGGATAGATTTTTTCTTTTTTTTTTTTTTTTTATTATTTTAAATATTCATGCCATGTCGCTCATATCTTGCTCCCTAAGTTGTGTCTTCCTCCTTGACTTTTTCCCCTGCTTTTGCAACATCTGTGAGCTTAGTTTTGGCACCTTTTGGTCCTTTGCAATGCACCTGATAAAACCCCAGGCCATTTTTTTAGATTCAGTAATTTCCCAAATTTTCTTTTTTTCTCCTCCAATTGCGATTCCTTTGATGTTGACTCCTTTCCAGCGTGTTTGTAAGTCCTTCTTTTCTGTTTTGCCTTCAGTGGGGATCAGTTTTGGCAAGCTTTGCTGCATGTGCCTGCCCTTGCTGGCGTATGGCCTGCCTGCATTTTGATGGCTTTGACTTTGGGAAAGATTTTTTCTTTTTTTGTTTTTTAATATTTTAAGTATTCATGCCATATCCCTCATATCTTTCCCCCTGTGTGTCTTCCTCCTTGACTTTTTCCCCTGCTTTTGCAACATCTGTGAGCTTAGTTTTGGCATCTTTTGGTCCTTTGCACTGCACCTCATATAAACCCAGGCCATTTTCTTAGAGTCACTAAGTTTCGCAAATTTTTTTTTTTTCTCCTCCAATTGCAATTCCTTTGATGTTGACTCCTTTCCAGCGTGTTTGTAGGTCCTTCTTTTCTATTTTGCCTTCAGTGGGGATCAATTTTGGCAAGCTTTGCTGCATGTGCCTGCCCTTGGTGGCGTATGGCCTGCCTGCATTTTGATGGCTTTGACTTTGGGAAAGATTTTTTCTTTTTTTGTTTTTTTTTTATTATTTTAAGTATTCATGCCATGTCGCTCATATCTTGCTCCCTAAGTTGTGTCTTCCTCCTTCACTTTTTCCCCTGCTTTTGCAACATCTGTGAGCTTAGGTTTGGCATCTTTTGGTCCTTTGCACTGCACCTGATATAAACCCAGGCCATTTTCTTAGAGTCACTAAATTTCCCAAATTTTTTTTTTTCTCCTCCAATTGCAATTCCTTTGATGTTGACTCCTTTCCAGCGTGTTTGTAGGTCCTTCTTTTCTGTTTGGGCCTTCAGTGGGGATCAATTTTGGCAAGCTTTGCTGCATGTGCCTGGACTTGCTGGTGTATGGCCTGCCTGCATTTTGATGGCTTTGACTTTGGAAAAATTTTTTTTTTTTCGTTTTTTTGTGAAGTGTCCATGCCATGTCCCTCATATCTTGCCCCCTAAGTTGTGTCTTCCTCCTTGACTTTTTCCCCTGCTTTTGCAACATCTGTGAGCCTATTTTTTGCATGTTTTGGTCCTTTGCAATGCAGCTGATTTCCTCACAGCTTATTTTTTGAAGACATTAAAATTACTGATTTTCTGCTTTTTTCAATTGCATTTCATTTGAACTTATCTCCTTTCCAGAGTGTTTGCAAGCCTTTCTTTTGGGATTCACAAGATTCCTTTTCCTTTCCCGAAAGGAAATTTTGTGATTTCAATGGGGACGAATCGAAGAATCATTGGTGCATTTCCCTGCCCTTGATGGCATGCCATGCCTTTTGGTGGCTTTGACTTGGGGAAAGATTTTTTTCATTTTTTGCTTGATTTCTGAAGTGTCCATGCCATGTCCTCATATCTTGCCACCTAAGTTGTGTCTTCCTCCTTGACTTTTTCCACTGCTTTTGCAACATCTGTGAGCTTAGTTTTTGCATCTTTTGGTCCTTCGCACTGCACCTTATATTATCCTGGGCCATTTCCTTACAGTCACTAAATTTCCCAAATTTTCTTTTTTTCTCCTCCAATTACAATTCCTTTGATGGTGTCTCCGCTCCAGCCTGTTTGTAGGCCCTTATTTTCTGTTTTGGCCTTCAGTGGGGATCAGATTTGGCAAGCTTTGCTGCATGTGCCTGCACTTGCTGGCGTATGGCCTGCCTGCATTTTGAAGGCTTTGACTTTGGGAACGATTTTTTCTTGTTTTTCTTTTTTCTTGTTTTAAATATTCATGCCATGTCCCTCATATCTTGCCCCCTAAGTTGTGTTTTCCTCCTTGACTTTTTCCGCTGCTTTTGAAATATCTGTGAGCTTTGTTTTGGCATCATTTAGTCCTTCGCACTGCACCTGACATAATCCCGGGCCATTTTCCTACAGTCACTAAATTCACCAAATTTACATTTTTACTTTTCCTAATGCAATATTTCCGATGCTGTCTCCATCCACCGCCCCTCACTGCCTGAAGCCCTGCCCCTCACACAGGGAGCCCCAGCCATGACTGCCTAGTGCCCCGCCCCGCACTGACTGGATCCCCACCCCTGAAAGCCTGGAACCCCGCGCCTCACTCATGGGGCCTTGCCCTTCATAATTGGAGCCCCGCCCCTCAAATATGGAGCCTTGCCCCTGACTGCATGGAGCCCTGCCCATCCCTGATGGATCCCCGCCCATCACTGGCTGGAGCCCTGCCCCACAAACATGGAGCCCTTTCCCTCACACATGGAGCCTTGCCCCTCTCTGGCTGGAGCCCTGCCACTAACACAAAGAGCCCCGGCCATCACTGCCCTGAGCCCCGCCCCTCACTGACTGGATCCCCACCCCTGAAAGCCTGGAACCCCGGCCTTCACTCATGGGGCCTTGCCCTTCATATTTGAAGCCCCGCCCCTCAACTATGGAGCCCTATCTCTCACTGCATGGAGCCCTGCCCATCCCACATGGAGCCCCGCCCATCACTGGCTGGAGCCCTGCCCCACACACATGGAGCCTTTTCCCTCACACATGGAGCCCTGCCCCTCTCTGGCTGCAGCCCTAACCCTAACACATGGAGCCTCGGCAATCACTGCCTAGAGCCCCACCCCTCACTGACTGGATCCCCACCCCTCACAGCCCGGAACCCCGCCCCTCACGCATGGAACCCCTTCCCTCACTCATGGAGCCCTGCCCATCCCACATGGAGCCCCGCCCATCACTGGCTGGAGCCCTGCCCCACACACATGGAGCCGCTTCCGTCACACATAGAGCACCGCCCCTCACTGCCTGAAGCCCTGCCCCTCACACATGGAGCCCCGCGTTTGTAGGTCCTTCTTTTCGGTTTTGGCCTTCAGTGGGGATCAATTTTGGCAAGCTTTGCTGCATGTGTCTGCACTTGCTGGCGTATGGCCTGCCTGCATTTTGATGGCTTTGACTTTGGGAAAGATTTTTTCTTGTTTTTTTTTTTTTTGTTTAACTGTTGATGCCATGTCCCTCATATCTTGCCCCGTAAGTTGTGTCTTCCTCCTTGACTATTTCCCCTGATTTTGCAACATCTCTTAGCTTAATTTTTGCATCTTTTGGTCCTTCGCACTGCACCTCATATAATCCCGGGCCATTTTCTTAGAGTAACTAGATTTCCCAAATTTCCTTTTTTTCTCCTCCAATTGCAATTCCTTTGATGGAGTCTCCGTTCCAGTGTGTTTGTAAGTCCTTATTTTCTGTTTGGGCCTTCAGTGGGGATGAATTTTGGCAAGCTTTGCTGCATGTGCCTGGACTTGCTGGTGTATGGCCTGCCTGCATTTTGATGGCTTTGACTTTGGAAAAATTTTTTTTTTTTCGTTGTTTTGTGAAGTGTCCATGCCATGTCCCTCATATCTTGCCCCCTAAGTTGTGTCTTCCTCCTTGACTTTTTCCCCTGCTTTTGCAACATCTGTGAGCCTATTTTTTGCATGTTTTGGTCCTTTGCAATGCAGCTGATTTCCTCACAGCCTATTTTTTGAAGACATTAAAATTACTGATTTTCTGCTTTTTTCAATTGCATTTCATTTGAACTTATCTCCTTTCCAGAGTGTTTGCAAGCCTTTCTTTTGGGATTCACAAGATTCCTTTTCCCTTCCCGAAAGGAAATTTCATTTCCTTTCGGGAAGGGAAAAGGAATCTTGTGATTTCAATGGGGACGAATCGAAGAATCATTGGTGCATTTCCCTGCCCTTGATGGCATGCCATGCCTTTGGGTGGCTTTGACTTGGGGAAAGATTTTTTTCATTTTTTGGTTGATTTCTGAAGTGTCCATGCCATGTCCCTCATATCTTGCCACCTAAGTTGTGTCTTCCTCCTTGACTTTTTCCCCTGCTTTTGCAACATCTGTGAGCTTAGTTTTTGCATCTTTTGGTCCTTCACACTGCACCTGATATTATCCCGGGCCATTTTCTTACAGTCACTAAATTTCCCAAATTTTCTTTTTTTCTCCTCCAATTACAATTCCTTTGATGGTGTCTCCGCTCCAGCCTGTTTGTAGGCCCTTATTTTCTGTTTTGGCCTTCAGTGGGGATCAGATTTGGCAAGCTTTGCTGCATGTGCCTGCACTTGCTGGCGTATGGCCTGCCTGCATTTTGAAGGCTTTGACTTTGGGAACGATTTTTTCTTGTTTTTCTTTTTTCTTGTTTTAAATATTCATGCCATGTCCCTCATATCTTGCCCCCTAAGTTGTGTTTTCCTCCTTGACTTTTTCCGCTGCTTTTGAAATATCTGTGAGCTTTGTTTTGGCATCATTTAGTCCTTCGCACTGCACCTGACATAATCCCGGGCCATTTTCTTACAGTCACTAAATTTACCAAATTTACATTTTTACTTTTCCTAATGCAATATTTCCGATGCTGTCTCCATCCACCGCCCCTCACTGCCTGAAGCCCTGCCCCTCACACAGGGAGCCCCAGCCATGACTGCCTAGTGCCCCGCCCCGCACTGACTGGATCCCCACCCCTGAAAGCCTGGAACCCCGCGCCTCACTCATGGGGCCTTGCCCTTCATAATTGGAGCCCCGCCCCTCAAATATGGAGCCTTGCCCCTGACTGCATGGAGCCCTGCCCATCCCTCATGGATCCCCGCCCATCACTGGCTGGAGCCCTGCCCCACAAACATGGAGCCCTTTCCCTCACACATGGAGCCTTGCCCCTCTCTGGCTGGAGCCCTGCACTAACACAAAGAGCCCCGGCCATCACTGCCCTGAGCCCCGCCCCTCACTGACTGGATCCCCACCCCTGAAAGCCTGGAACCCCGGCCTTCACTCATGGGGCCTTGCCCTTCATATTTGAAGCCCCGCCCCTCAACTATGGAGCCCTATCCCTCACTGCATGGAGCCCTGCCCATCCCACATGGAGCCCCGCCCATCACTGGCTGGAGCCCTGCCCCACACACATGGAGCCTTTTCCCTCACACATGGAGCCCTGCCCCTCTCTGGCTGCAGCCCTAACCCTAACACATGGAGCCCCGCGTTTGTAGGTCCTTCTTTTCGGTTTTGGCCTTCAGTGGGGATCAATTTTGGCAAGCTTTGCTGCATGTGTCTGCACTTGCTGGCGTATGGCCTGCCTGCATTTTGATGGCTTTGACTTTGGGAAAGATTTTTTCTTGTTTTTTATTTTTGTTTAACTGTTCATGCCATGTCCCTCATATCTTGCCCCGTAAGTTGTGTCTTCCTCCTTGACTATTTCCCCTGATTTTGCAACATCTCTTAGCTTAATTTTTGCATCTTTTGGTCCTTCGCACTGCACCTCATATAATCCCGGGCCATTTTCTTAGAGTAACTAGATTTCCCAAATTTCCTTTTTTTCTCCTCCAATTGCAATTCCTTTGATGGAGTCTCCGTTCCAGTATGTTTGTAGGTCCTTCTTTTCTGTTTGGGCCTTCAGTGGGGATGAATTTTGGCAAGCTTTGCTGCATGTGCCTGGACTTGCTGGTGTATGGCCTGCCTGCATTTTGATGGCTTTGACTTTGGAAAAATTTCTTTTTTTTCGTTGTTTTGTGAAGTGTCCATGCCATGTCCCTCATATCTTGCCCCCTAAGTTGTGTCTTCCTCCTTGACTTTTTCCCCTGCTTTTGCAACATCTGTGAGCCTATTTTTTGCATGTTTTGGTCCTTTGCAATGCAGCTGATTTCCTCACAGCCTATTTTTTGAAGACATTAAAATTACTGATTTTCTGCTTTTTTCAATTGCATTTCATTTGAACTTATCTCCTTTCCAGAGTGTTTGCAAGCCTTTCTTTTGGATTCACAAGATTCCTTTTCCTTTCCCGAAAGGAAATTTTGTGATTTCAATGGGGACGAATCGAAGAATCATTGGTGCATTTCCCTGCCCTTGATGGCATGCCATGCCTTTTGGTGGCTTTGACTTGGGGAAAGATTTTTTTCATTTTTTGGTTGATTTCTGAAGTGTCCATGCCATGTCCCTCATATCTTGCCCCCTAAGTTGTGTCTTCCTCCTTGACTTTTTCCCATGCTTTTGCAACATCTGTGAGCTTAGTTTTGGCACCTTTTGGTCCTTTGCAATGCAGCTGATTTCCTCACAGCCTATTTTTTGAAGAGACTGAAATTCCCGATTTTCTGCTTTTTTCAGTTGCATTTCATTTGAACCTATCTCCTTTCCAGAGTGTTTGAAAGCCTTTCTTTTGGGATTCGCAAGATTCCTTTTCCCTTCCCGAAAGGAAATTTCATTTCCTTTCGGGAAGGGAAAAGGAATCTTGTGATTTCAATGGGGACAAATCGAAGAATCATTGGTGCATTTCCCTGCCCTTGATGGCATGCCATGCCTTTTGGTGGCTTTGACTTGGGGAAAGATTTTTTTCATGTTTTGGTTGATTTCTGAAGTGTCTATGCCATGTCCTCATATCTTGCCACCTAAGTTGTGTCTTCCTCATTGACTTTTTCCCCTGCTTTTGCAACATCTGTGAGCTTAGTTTTTGCATCTTTTGGTCCTTCGCACTGCACCTGATATTATCCCGGGCCATTTTCCTACAGTCACTAAATTTCCCAAATTTTCTTTTTTTCTCCTCCAATTACAATTCCTTTGATGGTGTCTCCGCTCCAGCCTGTTTGTAGGCCCTTCTTTTCTGTTTTGGCCTTCATTTGGGATCAGATTTGGCAAGCTTTGGTGCATGTGCCTGCACTTGCTGGCGTATGGCCTGCCTGCATTTTGAAGGCTTTGACTTTGGGAACGATTTTTTCTTGTTTTTCTTTTTTCTTATTTTAAATATTCATGCCATGTCCCTCATATCTTGCCCCCTAAGTTGTGTTTTCCTCCTTGACTTTTTCCGCTGCTTTTGAAATATCTGTGAGCTTTGTTTTGGCATCATTTAGTCCTTTGCACTGCACCTGACATAATCCTGGGCCATTTTCTTACAGTCACTAAATTTACTAAATTTACATTTTTACTTTTCCTAATGCAATATTTCCGATTCTGTCTCCATCCAACGCCCCTCACTGCCTGAAGCCCTGCCCCTCACACAGGGAGCCCCAGCCATGACTGCCTAGTGCCCCGCCCCGCACTGACTGGATCCCCACCCCTGAAAGCCTGGAACCCCGCGCCTCACTCATGGGGCCTTGCCCTTCATAATTGGAGCCCCGCCCCTCCAATATGGAGCCTTGCCCCTGACTGCATGGAGCCCTGCCCATCCCTCATGGATCCCCGCCCATCACTGGCTGGAGCCCTGCCCCACAAACATGGAGCCCTTTCCCTCACACATGGAGCCTTGCCCCTCTCTGGCTGGAGCCCTGCACTAACACAAAGAGCCCCGGCCATCACTGCCCTGAGCCCCGCCCCTCACTGACTGGATCCCCACCCCTGAAAGCCTGGAACCCCGGCCTTCACTCATGGGGCCTTGCCCTTCATATTTGAAGCCCCGCCCCTCAACTATGGAGCCCTATCCCTCACTGCATGGAGCCCTGCCCATCCCACATGGAGCCCCGCCCATCACTGGCTGGAGCCCTGCCCCACACACATGGAGCCTTTTCCCTCACACATGGAGCCCTGCCCCTCTCTGGCTGCAGCCCTAACCCTAACACATGGAGCCTCGGCAATCACTGGCCTAGAGCCCCACCCCTCACTGACTGGATCCCCACCCCTCACAGCCCGGAACCCCGCCCCTCACGCATGGAACCCCTTCCCTCACTCATGGGAGCCCTGCCCATCCCACATGGAGCCCCGCCCATCACTGGCTTCAGCCCTGCCCCACACACATGGAGCCGCTTCCGTCACACATAGAGCACCGCCCCTCACTGCCTGAAGCCCTGCCCCTCACACATGGAGCCCCGCGTTTGTAGGTCCTTCTTTTCGGTTTTGGCCTTCAGTGGGGATCAATTTTGGCAAGCTTTGCTGCATGTCTCTGCGCTTGCTGGCGTATGGCCTGCCTGCATTTTGATGGCTTTGACTTTGGGAAAGATTTTTTCCTGTTTTTTTTTTTTTGTTTAACTGTTCATGCCATGTCCCTCATATCTTGCCCCGTAAGTTGTGTCTTCCTCCTTGACTATTTCCCCTGATTTTGCAACATCTCTTAGCTTAATTTTTGCATCTTTTGGTCCTTCGCACTGCACCTCATATAATCCCGGGCCATTTTCTTAGAGTAACTAGATTTCCCAAATTTCCTTTTTTTCTCCTCCAATTGCAATTCCTTTGATGGAGTCTCCGTTCCAGTGTGTTTGTAAGTCCTTATTTTCTGTTTGGGCCTTCAGTGGGGATGAATTTTGGCAAGCTTTGCTGCATGTGCCTGGACTTGCTGGTGTATGGCCTGCCTGCATTTTGATGGCTTTGAATTGGAAAAATTTTTTTTTTTTTCGTTGTTTTGTGAAGTGTCCATGCCATGTCCCTCATATCTTGCCCCCTAAGTTGTGTCTTCCTCCTTGACTTTTTCCCCTGCTTTTGCAACATCTGTGAGCCTATTTTTTGCATGTTTTGGTCCTTTGCAATGCAGCTGATTTCCTCACAGCCTATTTTTTGAAGACATTAAAATTACTGATTTTCTGCTTTTTTCAATTGCATTTCATTTGAACTTATCTCCTTTCCAGAGTGTTTGCAAGCCTTTCTTTGGGATTCACAAGACTCCTTTTCCCTTCCCGAAAGGAAATTTCATTTCCTTTCGGGAAGGGAAAAGGAATCTTGTGATTTCAATGGGGACGAATCGAAGAATCATTGGTGCATTTCCCTGCCCTTGATGGCATGCCATGCCTTTTGGTGGCTTTGACTTGGGGAAAGATTTTTTTCATGTTTTGGTTGATTTCTGAAGTGTCCATGCCATGTCCCTCATATCTTGCCACCTAAGTTGTGTCTTCCTCCTTGACTTTTTCCCCTGCTTTTGCAACATCTGTGAGCTTAGTTTTTGCATCTTTTGGTCCTTCACACTGCACCTGATATTATCCCGGGCCATTTCTTACAGTCACTAAATTTCCCAAATTTTCTTTTTTTCTCCTCCAATTACAATTCCTTTGATGGTGTCTCCTTTCCAGCGTGTTTGTAGGTCCTTATTTTCTGTTTTGGCCTTCAGTGGGGATCAGATTTGGCAAGCTTTGCTGCATGTGCCTGCACTTGCTGGCGTATGGCCTGCCTGCATTTTGAAGGCTTTGACTTTGGGAACGATTTTTTCTTGTTTTTCTTTTTTCTTGTTTTAAATATTCATGCCATGTCCCCACATATCTTGCCCACTAAGTTGTGTTTTCCTCCTTGACTTTTTCCGCTGTTTTTGAAATATCTGTGAGCTTTGTTTTGGCATCATTTAGTCCTTCGCACTGCACCTGACATAATCCCGGGCCATTTTCTTACAGTCACTAAATTTACCAAATTTACATTTTTACTTTTCCTAATGCAATATTCCGATGCTGTCTCCATCCACCGCCCCTCACTGCCTTAAGCCCTGCCCCTCACACAGGGAGCCCCAGCCATGACTGCCTAGTGCCCCGCCCCGCACTGACTGGATCCCCACCCCTGAAAGCCTGGAACCCCGCGTCTCACTCATGGGGCCTTGCCCTTCATAATTGGAGCCCCCGCCCCTCAAATATGGAGCCTTGCCCCTCTCTGGCTGGAGCCCTGCCACTAACACAAAGAGCCCCCGGCCATCACTGCCCTGAGCCCCGCCCCTCACTGACTGGATCCCCACCCCTGAAAGCCTGGAACCCCGGCCTTCACTCATGGGGCCTTGCCCTTCATATTTGAAGCCCCGCCCCTCAACTATGGAGCCCTATCCCTCACTGCATGGAGCCCTGCCCATCCCACATGGAGCCCCGCCCATCACTGGCTGGAGCCCTGCCCCACACACATGGAGCCTTTTCCCTCACACATGGAGCCCTGCCCCTCTCTGGCTGCAGCCCTAACCCTAACACATGGAGCCTCGGCAATCACTGCCTAGAGCCCCACCCCTCACTGACTGGATCCCCACCCCTCACAGCCCGGAACCCCGCCCCCTCACGCATGGAACCCCTTCCCTCACTCATGGAGCCCTGCCCATCCCACATGGAGCCCCGCCCATCACTGGCTGGACCCCTGCCCCACACACATGGAGCCGCTTCCGTCACACATAGAGCACCGCCCCTCACTGCCTGAAGCCCTGCCCCTCACACATGGAGCCCCGCGTTTGTAGGTCCTTCTTTTCGGTTTTGGCCTTCAGTGGGGATCAATTCTGGCAAGCTTTGCTGCATGTGTCTGCACTTGCTGGTGTATGGCCTGCCTGCATTTTGATGGCTTTGACTTTGGGAAAGATTTTTTCTTGTTTTTTTTTTTTTGTTTAACTGTTCATGCCATGTCCCTCATATCTTGCCCCGTAAGTTGTGTCTTCCTCCGTTGACTATTTCCCCTGATTTGCAACATCTCTTAGCTTAATTTTTGCATCTTTTTGGTCCTTCGCTACTGCACCTGATATAATCCCGGGCCATTTTCTTAGAGTAACTAGATTTCCCAAATTTCCTTTTTTTCTCCTCCAATTGCAATTCCTTTGATGGAGTCTCCGTTCCAGTGTGTTTGTAAGTCCTTCTTTTCTGTTTGGGCCTTCAGTGGGGATGAATTTTGGCAAGCTTTGCTGCAAGTGTGCCTGGACTTGCTGGTGTATGGCCTGCCTGCATTTTTGATGGCTTTGACTTTGGAAAAATTTTTTTTTTTTTGTTGTTTTGTGAAGTGTCCATGCCATGTCCCTCATATCTTGCCCCTAAGTTGTGTCTTCCTCCTTGACTTTTTCCCTGCTTTTGCAACATCTGTGAGCCTATTTTTTGCATGTTTTGGTCCTTTGCAATGCAGCTGATTTCCTCACAGCTTATTTTTTGAAGACATTAAAATTACTGATTTTCTGCTTTTTTCAATTGCATTTCATTTGAACTTATCTCCTTTCCAGAGTGTTTGCAAGCCTTTCTTTTGGGATTCACAAGATTCCTTTTCCCTTCCCGAAAGGAAATTTCATTTCCTTTCGGGAAGGGAAAAGGAATCTTGTGATTTCAATGGGGACAAATCGAAGAATCATTGGTGCATTTCCCTGCCCTTGATGGCATGCCATGCCTTTTGGTGGCTTTGACTTGGGGAAAGATTTTTTTCATTTTTTGGTTGATTTCTGAAGTGTCCATGCCATGTCCCTCATATCTTGCCACCTAAGTTGTGTATTCCTCCTTGACTTTTTCCCCTGCTTTTGCAACATCTGTGAGCTTAGTTTTTGCATCTTTTGGTCCTTCGCACTGCA
This sequence comes from Artemisiospiza belli, assembly GCA_021963965.1. NCBI lineage: Eukaryota > Metazoa > Chordata > Aves > Passeriformes > Passerellidae > Artemisiospiza > Artemisiospiza belli. The sequence continues at coordinate 99,937 of JAKDEW010000838.1, forward strand.
CCTGATATTATCCCGGGCCATTTTCTTAGAGTCACTAAATTTCCCAAATTTTCATTTTTTTCTCCTCCAATTACAATTCCTTTGATGGTGTCTCCTTTCCAGCGTGTTTGTAGTCCTTATTTTCTGTTTTGGCCTTCAGTGGGGATCAGATTTGGCAAGCTTTGCTGCATGTGCCTGCACTTGCTGGCGTATGGCCTGCCTGCATTTTGAAGGCTTTGACTTTGGGAACGATTTTTTCTTGTTTTTCTTTTTTCTTGTTTTAAATATTCATGCCATGTCCCTCATATCTTGCCCACTAAGTTGTGTTTTCCTCCTTGTCTTTTTCCGCTGCTTTTGAAATATCTGTGAGCTTTGTTTTGGCATCATTTAGTCCTTCGCACTGCACCTGACATAATCCCGGGCCATTTTCTTACAGTCACTAAATTTACCAAATTTACATTTTTACTTTTCCTAATGCAATATTTCCGATGCTGTCTCCATCCACCGCCCCTCACTGCCTTAAGCCCTGCCCCTCACACAGGGAGCCCCAGCCATGACTGCCTAGTGCCCCGCCCCGCACTGACTGGATCCCCACCCCTGAAAGCCTGGAACCCCGCGTCTCACTCATGGGGCCTCGCCCTTCATAATTGGAGCCCCGCCCCTCAAATATGGAGCCTTGCCCCTCTCTGGCTGGAGCCCTGCCACTAACACAAAGAGCCCCGGCCATCACTGCCCTGAGCCCGGCCCCTCACTGACTGGATCCCCACCCCTGAAAGCCTGGAACCCCCGGCCTTCACTCATGGGGCCTTGCCCTTCATATTTGAAGCCCCGCCCCTCAACTATGGAGCCCTATCCCTCACTGCATGGAGCCCTGCCCATCCCACATGGAGCCCCGCCCATCACTGGCTGGAGCCCTGCCCCACACACATGGAGCCGCTTCCGTCACACATAGAGCACCGCCCCTCACTGCCTGAAGCCCTGCCCCTCACACATGGAGCCCCGCGTTTGTAGGTCCTTCTTTTCGGTTTTAACCTTCAGTGGGGATCAATTTTGGCAAGCTTTGCTGCATGTGTCTGCACTTGCTGGCGTATGGCCTGCCTGCATTTTGATGGCTTTGACTTTGGGAAAGATTTTTTCTTGTTTTTTTTTTTTTGTTTAACTGTTGATGCCATGTCCCTCATATCTTGCCCGTAAGTTGTGTCTTCCTCCTTGACTATTTCCCCTGATTTTGCAACATCTCTTAGCTTAATTTTTGCATCTTTTGGTCCTTCGCACTGCACCTCATATAATCCCGGGCCATTTTCTTAGAGTAACTAGATTTCCCAAATTTCCTTTTTTTCTCCTCCAATTGCCAATTCCTTTGATGGAGTCTCCGTTCCAGTGTGTTTGTAAGTCCTTCTTTTCTGTTTTGGGCCTTCAGTGGGGATGAATTTTGGCAAGCTTTGCTGCATGTGCCTGGACTTGCTGGTGTATGGCCTGCCTGCATTTTGATGGCTTTGACTTTGGAAAAATTTTTTTTTTTTCGTTGTTTTGTGAAGTGTCCATGCCATGTCCCTCATATCTTGCCCCCTAAGTTGTGTCTTCCTCCTTGACTTTTTTCCCCTGCTTTTGCAACATCTGTGAGCCTATTTTTTGCATGTTTTGGTCCTTTGCAATGCAGCTGATTTCCTCACAGCCTATTTTTTGAAGACATTAAAATTACTGATTTTCTGCTTTTTTCAATTGCATTTCATTTGAACTTATCTCCTTTCCAGAGTGTTTGCAAGCCTTTCTTTTGGGATTCACAAGATTCCTTTTCCCTTCCCGAAAGGAAATTTCATTTCCTTTCGGGAAGGGAAAAGGAATCTTGTGATTTCAATGGGGACGAATCGAAGAATCATTGGTGCATTTCCCTGCCCTTGATGCATGCCATGCCTTTTGGTGGCTTTGACTTGGGGAAAGATTTTTTTCATTTTTTGGTTGATTTCTGAAGTGTCCATGCCATGTCCCTCATATCTTGCCATCTAAGTTGTGTCTTCCTCCTTGACTTTTTCCCCTGCTTTTGCAACATCTGTGAGCTTAGTTTTTGCATCTTTTGCTCCTTCGCACTGCACCTGATACTACCCCCGGGCCATTTTCTTACAGTCACTAAATTTTCCCAAATTTTCTTTTTTCTCCTCCAATTACAATTCCTTTTGATGGTGTCTCCGCTCCAGCTGTTTGTAGGCCCTTATTTTCTGTTTTGGCCTTCAGTGGGGGATCAGATTGGCAAGCTTTGCTGCATGTGCCTGCACTTGCTGGCGTATGGCCTGCCTGCATTTTGAAGGCTTTGACTTTGGGAACGATTTTTTCTTGTTTTTCTTTTTTCTTGTTTTAAATATTCATGCCATGTCCCCTCATATCTTGCCCCCTAAGTTGTGTTTTCCTCCTTGACTTTTTCCGCTGCTTTTGAAATATCTGTGAGCTTTGTTTTGGCATCATTTAGTCCTTCGCACTGCACCTGACATAATCCCGGGCCATTTTCTTACAGTCACTAAATTTACCAAATTTACATTTTTACTTTTCCTAATGCAATATTTCCGATGCTGTCTCCATCCACCGCCCCTCACTGCCTGAAGCCCTGCCCCTCACACAGGGAGCCCCAGCCATGACTGCCTAGTGCCCCGCCCCGCACTGACTGGATCCCCACCCCTGAAAGCCTGGAACCCCGCCGCCTCACTCATGGGGCCTTGCCCTTCATAATTGGAGCCCCGCCCCTCAAATATGGAGCCTTGCCCCTGACTGCATGGAGCCCTGCCCATCCCTCATGGATCCCCGCCCATCACTGGCTGGAGCCCTGCCCCACAAACATGGAGCCCTTTCCCTCACACATGGAGCCTTGCCCCTCTCTGGCTGGAGCCCTGCACTAACACAAAGAGCCCCGGCCATCACTGCCCTGAGCCCCGCCCCTCACTGACTGGATCCCCACCCCTGAAAGCCTGGAACCCCGGCCTTCACTCATGGGGCCTTGCCCTTCATATTTGAAGCCCCGCCCCTCAACTATGGAGCCCTATCCCTCACTGCATGGAGCCCTGCCCATCCCACATGGAGCCCCGCCCATCACTGGCTGGAGCCCTGCCCCACACACATGGAGCCTTTTCCCTCACACATGGAGCCCTGCCCTCTCTGGCTGCAGCCCTAACCCTAACACATGGAGCCCCGCGTTTGTAGGGTCCTTCTTTTCGGTTTTGGCCTTCAGTGGGGATCAATTTTGGCAAGCTTTGCTGCATGTGTCTGCACTTGCTGGCGTATGGCCTGCCTGCATTTGATGGCTTTGACTTTGGGAAAGATTTTTTCTTGTTTTTTATTTTTGTTTAACTGTTCATGCATGTCCCTCATATCTTGCCCCGTAAGTTGTGTCTTCCTCCTTGACTATTTCCCCTGATTTTGCAACATCTCTTAGCTTAATTTTTGCATCTTTTGGTCCTTCGCACTGCACCTCATATAATCCCGGGCCATTTCTTAGAGTAACTAGATTTCCCAAATTTCCTTTTTTTCTCCTCCAATTGCAATTCCTTTGATGGAGTCTCCGTCCAGTATGTTTGTAGGTCCTTCTTTTCTGTTTGGGCCTTCAGTGGGGATGAATTTTGGCAAGCTTTGGCTGCATGTGCCTGGACTTGCTGGTGTATGGCCTGCCTGCATTTTGATGGCTTTGACTTTGGAAAAATTTCTTTTTTTTCGTTGTTTTGTGAAGTGGTCCATGCCATGTCCCTCATATCTTGCCCCCTAAGTTGTGTCTTCTCCTTGACTTTTTCCCCTGCTTTTGCAACATCTGTGAGCCTATTTTTTGCATGTTTTGGTCCTTTTGCAATGCAGGCTGATTTCCTCACAGCCTATTTTTTGAAGACATTAAAATTACTGATTTTCTGCTTTTTTTCAATTTGCATTATCATTTGAACTTATCTCCTTTCCAGAGTGTTTGCAAGCCTTTCTTTTGGGATTCACGAAGATTCCTTTTCCTTTCCCGAAAGGAAATTTTGTGATTTCAATGGGGACGAATCGAAGAATCATTGGTGCATTTCCCTGCCCTTGATGCATGCCATGCCTTTTGGTGGCTTTGACTTGGGAAAGATTTTTTTCATTTTTTGGTTGATTTCTGAAGTGTCCATGCCATGTCCCTCATATCTTGCCCCCTAAGTTGTGTCTTCCTCCTTGACTTTTTCCCATGCTTTTGCAACATCTGTGAGCTTAGTTTGGCACCTTTTGGTCCTTTGCAATGCAGCTGATTTCCTCACAGCCTATTTTTGAAGAGACTGAAATTCCCGATTTTCTGCTTTTTTCAGTGCATTTCATTTGAACCTATCTCCTTTCCAGAGTGTTTGAAAGCCTTTCTTTTGGGATCGCAAGATTCCTTTTCCCTTCCCGAAAGGAAATTTCATTTCCTTTCGGGAAGGGAAAAGGAATCTTGTGATTTCAATGGGGACAAATCGAAGAATCATTGGTGCATTTCCCTGCCCTTGATGGCATGCCATGCCTTTTGGTGGCTTTGACTTGGGGAAAGATTTTTTTTCATGTTTTGGTTGATTTCTGAAGTGTCCATGCCATGTCCTCATATCTTGCCACCTAAGTTGTGTCTTCTCATTGACTTTTTCCCCTGGCTTTTGCAACATCTGTGAGCTTAGTTTTTGCATCTTTTGGTCCTTCGCACTGCACCTGATATTATCCCGGGCCATTTTCCTACAGTCACTAAATTTCCCAAATTTTCTTTTTTTCTCCTCCAATTACAATTCCTTGATGGTGTCTCCGCTCCAGCCTGTTTTGTAGGCCCTTCTTTCTGTTTTGGCCTTCATTTTGGGATCAGATTTGGCAAGCTTTGGTGCATGTGCCTGCACTTGCTGGCGTATGGCCTGCCTGCATTTTGAAGGCTTTGACTTTGGGAACGATTTTTTCTTGTTTTTCTTTTTTCTTATTTTAAATATTCATGCCATGTCCCTCATATCTTGCCCCCTAAGTTGTGTTTTCCTCCTTGACTTTTTCCGCTGCTTTTGAAATATCTGTGAGCTTTGTTTTGGCATCATTTAGTCCTTTGCACTGCACCTGACATAATCCTGGGCCATTTTCTTACAGTCACTAAATTACTAAATTTACATTTTTACTTTTCCTAATGCAATATTTCCGATTCTGTCTCCATCCAACGCCCCTACACTGCCTGAAGCCCTGCCCCTCACACAGGGAGCCCCAGCCATGACTGCCTAGTGCCCCGCCCCGCACTGACTGGATCCCCACCCCTGAAAGCCTGGAACCCCGCGCCTCACTCATGGGGCCTTGCCCTTCATAATTGGAGCCCCGCCCCTCCAATATGGAGCCTTGCCCCTGACTGCTGGAGCCTGCCCATCCCTCATGGATCCCCCGCCCATCACTGGCTGGAGCCCTGCCCCACAAACATGGAGCCCTTTCCCTCACACATGGAGCCTTGCCCCTCTCTGGCTGGAGCCCTGCACTAACACATAAGAGCCCCGGCCATCACTGCCCCTGAGCCCCGCCCCTCACTGACTGGATCCCCACCCCTGAAAGCCTGGAACCCCGGCCTTCACTCATGGGGCCCTTGCCCTTCATATTTGAAGCCCGCCCCTCAACTATGGAGCCCTATCCCTCACTGCATGGAGCCCTTGCCCATCCCACATGGAGCCCCGCCCATCACTGGCTGGAGCCCTGCCCCACACACATGGAGCCTTTTCCCTCACACATGGAGCCCTGCCCCTCTCTGGCTGCAGCCCTAACCCTAACACATGAGCCTCGGCAATCACTGCCTAGAGCCCCACCCCTCACTGACTGGATCCCCACCCCTCACAGCCCGGAACCCCGCCCCTCACGCATGGAACCCCTTCCCTCACTCATGGAGCCCTGCCCATCCCACATGGAGCCCCGCCCATCACTGGCTTCAGCCCTGCCCCACACACATGGAGCCGCTTCCGACACACATAGAGCACCCGCCCTCACTGCCTGAAGCCCTGCCCCTCACACATGGAGCCCCCGCGTTTGTAGGTCCTTCTTTTCGGTTTTTGGCCCTTCAGTGGGGATCAATTTTGGCAAGCTTTGCTGCATGTGTCTGCGCTTGCTGGGCGTATGGCCTGCCTGCATTTTGATGGCTTTGACTTTGGGAAAGATTTTTTCCTGTTTTTTTTTTTTTTGTTTACTGTTCATGCCATGTCCCCTCATATCTTGCCCCGTAAGTTGTGTCTTCCTCCTTGACTATTTCCCCTGATTTTGCAACATCTCTTAGCTTAATTTTTGCATCTTTTGGTCCTTCGCACTGCACCTCATATAATCCCGGGCCCATTTTCATAGAGTAAACTAGATTTCCCAAATTTCCTTTTTTTCTCCTCCAATTGCAATTCCTTTGATGGAGTCTCCGTTCCAGTGTGTTTGTAAGTCCTTTTTATCTGTTTGGGCCTTCAGTGGGATGAATTTTGGCAAGCTTTGCTGCATGTGCCTGGACTTGCTGGTGTATGCCTGCCTGCATTTGATGGCTTTGAATTGGAAAAATTTTTTTTTTTTCGTTGTTTTGTGAAGTGTCCATGCCATGTCCCTCATATCTTGCCCCCTAAGTTGTGTCTTCCTCCCTTGACTTTTTCCCCTGCTTTTTGCAACATCTGTGAGCCTATTTTTTGCATGTTTTGGTCCTTGCAATGCAGCTGATTTCCTCACAGCCTATTTTTTGAAGACATTAAATTACTGATTTTCTGCTTTTTTCAATTGCATTTCATTTGAACTTATCTCCTTTCCAGAGTGTTTGCAAGCCTTTCTTTTGGGATTCACAAGACTCCTTTTCCCTTCCCGAAAGGAAATTTCATTCCTTTCGGGAAGGGAAAAGGAATCTTGTGATTTCAATGGGGACGAATCGAAGAATCATTGGTGCATTTCCCTGCCCTTGATGGCATGCCATGCCTTTTGGTGGCTTTGACTTGGGGAAGATTTTTTTCATGTTTTGGTTGATTTCTGAAAGTGTCCCATGCCATGTCCCTCATATCTTGCCACCTAAGTTGTGTCTTCCTCCTTGACTTTTTCCCCTGCTTTTGCAACATCTGTGAGCTTAGTTTTTTGCATCTTTTGGTCCTTCACACTGCACCTGATATTATCCCGGGCCCATTTTCTTACAGTCACTAAATTTCCCAAATTTTCTTTTTTTTCTCCTCCAATTACAATTCCTTTGATGGTGTCTCCTTTCCAGCGTGTTTGTAGGTCCTTATTTTTCTGTTTTGGCCTTCAGTGGGGATCAGATTTTGCAAGCTTTGGTGCATGTGCCTGCACTTGCTGGCGTATGGCCTGCCTGCATTTTGAAGGCTTTGACTTTGGGAACGATTTTTCTTGTTTTTCTTTTTCTTGTTTTAAATATTCATATGCCATGTCCCCACATATCTTGCCCACTAAGTTGTGTTTTCCTCTTGACTTTTTCCGCTGTTTTTGAAATATCTGTGAGCTTTGTTTTGGCATCATTTAGTCCTTCGCACTGCACCTGACATAATCCCGGGCCATTTTCTTATCAGGTCACTAAATTTACCAAATTTACATTTTTACTTTTCCTAATGCAATATTTCCGATGCTGTCCTCCATCCACCGCCCCCCACTGCCTTAAGCCCTGCCCCTCACACAGGAGCCCCAGCCATGACTGCCTAGTGCCCCGCCCCGCACTGACTGGATCCCCACCCCTGAAAGCCTGGACCCCGCGTCTCACTCATGGGGCCTTGCCCTTCATAATTGGAGCCCCGCCCCTCAAATATGGAGCCTTGCCCCTCTCTGGCTGGAGCCCTGCCACTAACACAAAGAGCCCCGGCCATCACTGCCCTGAGCCCCGCCCCTCACTGACTGGATCCCCACCCCTGAAAGCCTGGAACCCCGGCCTTCACTCATGGGGCCTTGCCCTTCATATTTGAAGCCCCGCCCCTCAACTATGGAGCCCTATCCCTCACTGCATGGAGCCCTGCCCATCCCACATGAGCCCCGCCCATCACTGGCTGGAGCCCTGCCCCACACACATGGAGCCTTTTCCCTCACACATGGAGCCCTGCCCCTCTCTGGCTGCAGCCCTAACCCTAACACATGGAGCCTCGGCCAATCACTGCCTAGAGCCCCACCCCTCACTGACTGGATCCCCACCCCTCACAGCCCGGAACCCCGCCCCTCACGCATGGAACCCCTTCCCTCACTCATGGAGCCCTGCCCATCCCACATGGAGCCCCGCCCATCACTGGCT
>JAKDEW010000839.1:0-108071 GCA_021963965.1 Artemisiospiza belli
GCGGCGATGCGGAAGATGATGGCCGGCTTGGTGGTGTGGTCGATGTGGGCGCTGGCCAGGCTGGCGGCCGGCACCAGGCACGAGGGGCTGGGCCCGCAGTAGACCCTCATGAAGGCCAGCTGGGCGCCCCCCCCCGCGCGCCTCGGGGCCCCCCCCCGGGCCCCCCCCTGGATGGCCAGGTACACCGAGTACTCGGCGATGCGCCCCGACGTCACCGACGGCGGCTCCCACGTCAGGTGCGCCCCGTCGGGGCTCTGGGGACACACGGGGGACACGGGTCAGGTGTGGGGGGACACGGGGACATGGGGGGACAGGGGGGACACTGGGGCATGGGGGACACACAGGGGACAACGGGTCAGGTGTGGGGGACACGGGGACATGGGGGGACATGGGGGACACGGACACAGAGGGGACAACGGGTCAGGTGTGGGGGACATGGGGGACATGGGGGACACAGGGGACTCAGAGGGGACACGGGGTCAGGTGTGGGGGACACAGGGACATGGGGGACACTGGGGCATGGGGGGACACAGAGGGGGACACGGGTCAGGTGTGGGGGACACGGGGACATGGGGGGACAGGGGGACACTGGGGCATGGGGGACACACAGGGGACAACGGGTCAGGTGTGGGGGACACGGGGACATGGGGGGACATGGGGGACACAGAGGGGGACAACGGGTCAGGTGTGGGGGACACGGGGTCAGGTGTGGGGGACACAGGGACATGGGGGGACATGGGGGGACACTGGGGCATGGGGGGACACAGGGGACACAGAGGGGACATGGGGTTAGGGGGGGACACAGGGACATGGTGGGGGTCAGGGGGACATGGAGGGATGGGGGACATGGGGGGGGACAGTGGATCAGGGAGGTCGAGGGGACATGGTGGGGACAGAGGGGACACGGGTGTCAGGGGGGGCATGGCGGGGACACAGGAGACATGGAGGGGTCAGGGAGGACAGGGGACATGAGGGGGACAAAGGGGACGTGGGGGGGACAGAGGGGACACAGGGTCAGGGGGGCATGGAGGACATGAGGGCAACAGGGGGGGACAGGGGACATGAAGGGGACAGAGGGGACATGGGGGGGACACAGGGGTCAGGGGGGCATGGAGGACATGAGGGGGACATGGGGGACACATGGGACAGAGGAGTCAGGAGGGTATGGGGGGGACATGAGGAGGTCAGGTGGGACAGGGGACGTGAGGGGGACACAGGGACATGGGGGGACACAGGGACATGGGGGGGACACAGGGACATGGGGGGCATGGGGAGGGACAGAGTCATGGGAGGGACAGAGTGACTTGGGGGGACACAGAGCTGGGGGATATGGGGGGTACAAGGGGCTATGGGAGGTGGGGGACATGGGGGGGACACAAGAGCGCCCCCACAGTGGGTCTGGGGTCCCCATGGTGGGTCTGGGGTCACCTTGCTGATCCTGATGGCGCAGGGCGCCCCGGGAAAGCCGGGCAGGGATGGGGTTGGGTTGGGTCAGGTTGGGGTTGGGTTGATGTTACGAGTTCCCCCATAGGTTGGGGGTCCCTGTTTTGGGTCTGGGGTCTCTGCCAGGGTCACCTTGCTGATCTTGATGGCGCAGGGCGCCCCGGGGAAGCCGGGCAGGCAGGTTTTGAAGGCCGACAGCTCCGAGAAGGGCCCGCGGGCCGCAGGCGTTGAGCCCGGCCACGCGGAACTTGTAGGCCGTGCCCGGCTGCAGCTCCTGGCGGCGCAGCTGCGAGTGGTCCGGGACCCCCGAGGCGTCGTCCTGCGGGGACATGGGGACACCATGGGGACATGGGGACATGGGGACACAGGAACCCCCCCAGAGCCAGGGACACGGACACAGGAACCCCCAACATTGGGGACAGCCCATGGCACCACGGCTGCGAGTGGTCCGGGGACCCCCGAGGCGTCGTCCTGCGGGGACAGGGGGACACCATGGGGACATGGGGACACAGGAACCCCCCCAGAGCCAGGGACACGGACACAGGAACCCCCCAGCCATGAGGGGACAGCGCCTGGGAACCCCCAGCCCCCGTCGTGTGGGGACACAGGACCCAGGGGTGTCCCCAGTGCCATGGAGCTGTCCTAGGGCTGTCCCCATGGGTGTCCCCAATGCCACGAGCCTGTCCCAGAGCTGCGCCTGGATGTCCCCGGAGCTGTCCCCATGGTTGTCCCCTGTGTCCCCATGTCTGTCCCCATGTCTGTCCCCGAGCTGGGGTCATTCACGTTGGCCGGGGGGGCAGGAAGTAGTGGGTGACCATCAAGGTGGTGCCCTTGATGACGCCCCCATGTCTGTCCCCACGTCTGTCCCCATGTCTGTCCCCGTGTCCCCCAGGGCTGTCCCCGTGTCCCCACATCTGTCCCTGAGCTGTCCCCGTGTCCCCATATCTGTCCCACGTCACTCATGTCGGCCGGGGGGGCAGGAAGTAGTGGGTGACCATCACGGTGGTGCCCTTGATGACGCCCCCCACGTCTGTCCCCATGTCTGTCCCCGTGTCCCCAGGGCTATCCCCATGTCTGTCTCTGTGTCCCCCAGGGCTGTCCCCGTGTCTGTCCCCGTGTCCCCACGTCTGTCCCTGAGCTGTCCCCGTGTCCCCACGTCTGTCCCACGTCATTCACGTCATTGGGGGGCAGGAAGTAGTGGGTGACCATCAAGGTGGTGCCCTTGATGACGCCCCCCACGTCTGTCCCCATGTCTGTCCCCGTGTCTGTCCCCGTGTCCTGTCCCCAGGGGCTGTCCCCATGTCTGTCCCCATGTCCCCACATCTGTCCCTGAGCTGTCCCCGTGTCCCCCACATCTGTCCCACGTCATTCACGTCATCGGGGGGCAGGAAGTAGTGGGTGACCATCATGGTGGTGCCCTTGATAATGCCCCCACGTCTGTCCCCATATCTGTCTCTGTGTCCCCCAGGGCTGTCCCCTGTGTCTGTCCCCCGTGTCCCCACATCTGTCCCTGAGCTGTCCCCGTGTCCCCCACATCTGTCCCTGAGCTGTCCCCGTGTCCCCACATCTGTCCCTGAGCTGTCCCCGTGTCCCCACGTCTGTCCCACGTCATTCACGTCATCGGGGGGCAGGAAGTAGTGGGTGACCATCAAGGTGGTGCCCTTGATGACGTCCCCCATGTCTGTCCCCACGTCTGTCCCCATGTCTGTCCCTGTGTCTGTCCCCGTGTCCCCACGTCTGTCCCACGCCCGGGGGTCACTCACGTCGGCCGGGGGGGCGCGTCGTCGGGGGGCAGGAAGTAGTGGGGTGACCATCATGGTGGTGCCCTTGATGACGCCCACGTCGAACCACTGGTTCTCCTTCTTGGGCAGCGCCTTGGGCGGCGCCCCCGGCTCCGGCTTCTGGGCAGGGACAGGATTGGGGAGAGTTGGGGGGAAATTGGGGATTTTATGGGGGAAATTGGGGATTTTATAGCGGGAAATTGGGGATTTTATATGGGGAAATTGGGGATTTTATAGGGGGAAATTGGGGATTTTATAGCGAGAAATTGGTGATTTTATGGGCAGAAATTGGGGATTTTATGGGGGGAAATTGGGGATTTTATAGCGGGAAATTGGGGATTTTATGGGGGGAAATTGGGGATTTTATGAGGGGAAATTGGGGATTTTATTGGGGGGAATTGGGGATTTTATAGCGAGAAATTGGGGATTTTATAGGGGGAAATTGGGGATTTTATGAGGGGGAAATTGGGGATTTTATGGGGGAAATTGGGGATTTTATAGGGGGAAATTGGGGATTTTATAGCAGGAAATTGGGGATTTTATGGGGGGAATTGGGGATTTTATGGAGGAAATTGGGGGGAAATTGGGGATTTTTATAGGGGGAAATTGGGGATTTTTATGGGGGGAAATTGGGGGGGAAATTGGGGATTTTATGGGGGGAAATTGGGGATTTTATGGGGGGGAAACTGGGGATTTTATGGGGGGAAACTGGGGATTTTATGGGGGGGAATTGGGGATTTTGTGAGGATTCTGGGGGGATTTTTGTGTGAGTTTGTGATGATTTTGGGGGGTGATTTTTTGGTGGGTTTGAGGATTCTGGGGAGGATTTTTGGGTGGGTTTGTGAGGATTTTGGGTTGGATTTTTGGGTGGGTTTGTGAGGATTTTGGGTTGGATTTTCGGGTGGGTTTGTGATGATTTTGGGGGTGACTTTTGGGTGGGTTTGTTTGGATTTTGGGTTGGATTTTGAGGTGGATTTGTGATGATTTTAGGAGATATTTTTGGGTGGGTTTGTGATGATTTTGGGGGTGATTTTTTGGTGGGGTTTGTGATGATTTTGGGGGTGATTTTCGGGTGGGGTTTGTGAGGATTTTGGGGGTGATTTTTTGGGGTGGGTTTGTGATGATTTTAGGGGTGATTTTTGGGTGGGTTTGTGAGGATTCTGGGGAGGATTTTTGGGCGGATTTGTGATGATTTTGGGGGGTGATTTTTGGGCGGGTTTGTGATGATTTGGGGGGGATTTTTGGGGTGGGTTTGTGATGATTTTGGGGGGTGATTTTTTTGGGTGGGTTTGTGATGATTTTGGGGGTGATTTTCGGGTGGGTTTGTGATGATTTTGGGGGTGATTTTTTGGGTGGGTTTGTGATGATTTTGGGGTGATTTCTGGGTGGGTTTGTGATGATTCTGGGGGTGATTTTTGGGTGGGTTTGTGATGATTTTGGGGGGGTGATTTTTGGGTGGGTTTGTTTGGATTTTGGGTTGGATTTTGAGGTGGATTTGTGATGATTTTAGGAGGTATTTTCGGGTGGGGTTTGTGATGATTTTGGGGGGTGATTTTTGGGTGGGTTTGTGAGGATTTTGGGGGGTGATTTTTGGGCGGGTTTTGATGATTTTGGGGGTGATTTCTGGGTGGGTTTGTGATGTGATGATTTTGGGGGTGATTTCTGGGTGGGTTTGTGATGATTTTAGGAGATATTTTTGGGTGGGTTTGTGATGATTTTGGGGGTGATTTTTGGGCGGATTTGTGATGATTTTGGGGGTGATTTCTGGGTGATGATATTGGGGGTGATTTTTTGGGTGGGTTTGTGATGATTTTAGGAGATATTTTTGGGTGGGTTTGTGATGATTTTGGGGGTGATTTTTGGGTGGGTTTGTGATGATTTTGGGAGTGATTTCTGGGTGGGTTTGTGATGATTTTGGGGGTGATTTTTTGGGCGGATTTGTGATGATTTTGGGGGTGATTTTTGGGTGGGTTTTGATGATTTTGGGGGTGATTTCGAGGTGCATTTCCCCCCTCACTCACCACGGGGGTGCTCTCGATGCCGTTGGCCACCTCGGCCAGGGCGGCGGCCGCCTGCAGCTTGGCGGGGCTGGGGGCAACTGTGGGGCCCGGGGGGGCCACGAAGGCGCTCGAGGGGGCCAGGCCTGGGGGGGCACAAAAAATTGGGGAGGGGGCTTAAAAAAATCCCCCTGGTAATTCCCCAACCGCTCCAATATCAGCAGTGGGGGCTCAAAGCAACCCTAGGGGTGCCCCTCAAAGGGGTCCCAAAACCCCCCAGGAATCCCAAATCCCCCACCCATCCCATAAATATCCCCCCAAAAGACCCCTCCCCAAAATTGGTGCCCTCTCCCCACCCCCATTGCCGTGGGTGCCCCCCCAGGAATCCCAAATTCTCCCATGGGACCCCTCCCCAAATGGGTGCCCCCTAAAGGGTACAAGACCCCTCCCCACCCCATAAATGTCTCCCAAAAGGACCCCCTCCCCCAAAAATGGGTGCCCCCTGGGGGTCTCAAACCCCTCCAAGGGACCCCTCCCCACCCCATAAACACCCCCAAAGGGTGTCCCCCACAAATGGGTGTCCCCCCAGGGGTCCAAGACCCCTCTCCACCCCATAAACACCCCCAGAAGGACCACTCTCTCAAAAATGGGTGCCCCCCAGGGGTTCCCAGACCCCCCCATTGGATCCCCCCTAAATGAGTGCCTCCTAAAGGGTCATAAACCCCCTCCATGGGACCCCCCCCACCCCATAAAGACCCCCAAAGGACCCCATTCTCCCCCCCCCCCATTGCCGTGGGCGGGGGTCCCACACCCCAAAGGTCCCCATTTCCCCCCCCCATTGCCGTGCGCGGGGGTCCCACACCCCAGACCCCCCCCCATTGCCGTGGGCGGGGTCCCACCCCCCAAAGGTCTCCATTTCCCCCCCCATTGCCGTGGGCGGGGGTCCCACACCCCCATTTCCCCCCCCATTGCCGTGGGCCCCACACCCCCATCCTCCCTCCCCCCATTGCCGTGGGCGGGGGTCCCACACCCCCATTTCCCCCCCCCATTGCCGTGGGCGGGGGTCCCACCCCCCAAAGGTCTCCATTTCCCCCCCCCCACCTTGCCGTGGGCGGGGGTCCCACCCCCAAAAGGTCCCCATTTCCCCCCCCCCATTGCCGTGGGCGGGGGTCCCACCCCCCAAAGGTCCCCATTTCCCCCCCCCATTGCCGTGGGCGGGGGTCCCACCCTCCAAAGGTCCCCATTTCCCCCCCCCCTCATTGCCGTGGGCGGGGGTCCCACACCCCCAGACCCCCCCCCCCATTGCCGTGGGGCGGGGGTCCCACCCCCCCATTGCCGTGGGCGGGGGTCCCACACCCCCAGACCCCCCCCCCATTGCCGTGGGTGGGGGTCCCACCCCCCAAAGGTCCCCATTTCCCCCCCCCCCCCCCCATTGCTGTGGGCGGGGGTCCCACCCCCCAAAGGTCTCCATTTCCCCCCCCGCCATTGCCGTGGGCGGGGGTCCCACACCCCAAAGGTCCCCATTTACCCCCCCCCCCCCCATTGCCGTGGGTGGGGGTCCCACCCCCCAAAGGTCCCCATTTTCCCCCCCCGCCATTGCCGTGGGCGGGGGGTCCCACCCCCCCAGACCCCCCCCAGGGGTCTCACCGTCGCCGGGGGGGGGCAGCAGGGCGGCGGGGGCGCCCCCCCCGGGCACCGTGCCCAGCTCCCCCAGGCCGTTGGCGTCGCCCGCGGGGTCGTTGAGGCTGTCGGCGGGGGCCAAGGCCTCGGTGGGCAAATGGGGAGGGGGCGCGGCCGCCTGGGGGGGGGCGGCGGGGCGGGAGGGGGCGGGGCGGGGGCGGGGGGCGCGGGGGGGGCCGCGGGGGGGGTCCCGGCCTCGGCCAGGTGCTGCTGGTGCTGCACCAGCGCCGCCAGGTCCTGCTGGGTCAGCACCAGGGGCAGCGCCCCCCCCGCGCCCCCCGCGGCCTTCCGAGACCCCCAGGGCGCCCCCCAGCTCCGAGGGGCCCCCCCCGGGCTCGCCGGGCTCCAGCGGCTCCGAGGTGCCTGTGGGGAGGGGACAGACGGTGGGGACAGGTCAGAGGAGGGGACACGGCATTGGGGTCAGCCTGAAGTTCATCCCGTGGGGTCATTGGGGTCAGCCCAAAATCCACCCCATGGGGTCATCCCAAAATCCACCCCTTGGGGTCATTGGGGTCAGCCAAAATCCACCCCATGGGGTCATTGGGGTCAGCCTAAATTCCATCCCCTGGGGTCACTGGGGTCAGCCAAAATCCACCCCATGGGGTCATCCCAAAATCCACCCCATGGGGTCACTGGGGTCAGCCAAAATCCATCCCAAGGGGTCATTGGGGTCAGCCAAAATCCACCCCATGGGGTCATTGGGGTCAGCCAAAATCCATCCCAAGGGGTCATTGGGGTCAGCCAAAATCCATCCCTTGGGGTCAGCCTAAAATCCACCCCATGGGGTCACTGGGGTCAGCCAAAATCCACCCCTTGGGGTCAGCCTAAAATCCACCCCTTGGGGTCATTGGGGTCAGCCTAAAATCCACCCCATGGGGTCATTGGGGTCAGCCAAAATCCATCCCTTGGGGTCACCCCAAAATACACCCCATGAGGTCACCCCAAAATCTACCCCATGTGGTCATTGGGGTCATCCCAAAATCCATCCCTTGGGGTCAGCCTAAAATCCACCCCATGGAGTCACTGGGGTCATCCCAAAATCCACCCCATGGGGTTATTGGGGTCAGCCAAAATCCACCCCATGGGGTTATTGGGGTCAGCCAAAATCCATCCCATGGGGTTATTGGGGTCAGCCAAAATCCACCCCATGGGGTTATTGGGGTCAGCCAAAATCCACCCCATGGGGTTATTGGGGTCAGCCAAAATCCACGCCATGGGGTCATTGGGGTCAGCCAAAATCCATCCCTTGGGGTCACCCCAAAATACACCCCATGAGGTCACCCCAAAATCTACCCCATGTGGTCACTGGGGTCAGCCAAAATCCATCCCTTGGGGTCAGCCCAAAATCCACCCCATGGAGTCACTGGGGTCATCCCAAAATCCACCCCATGGGGTCAGCCAAAATCCACCCCATGGAGTCACTGGGGTCACCCCAAAATCCACCCCATGGGGTCACCCCAAAATCCACCCCATGGGGTCACTGGGGTCACCCCAAAATCTACCCTATGGGGTCATTGAGGTCATCCCACAATTCATCCAATGGGGTCATTGAGGTCATCCCAAAACCCACACTGTGTGGTCATTTGGGTCATCTCAAATCACCATGGAACCAAGACCCCTCAAACCCCCTCAGGACCCCCCTAAATGCCCCCAGGACCCCCTAAACCCTTCGAGGACCCCCCAAAACCCCCAAACCCCCCCAAACTGACCCATGACGGCCTGCTGCGCCGCCTGCAGCACGGCCTGGATGGCCAGCGCCTGGGCCAGGGGTCACCACCATGGAACCAAGACCCCTCAAACCCCTTCAGGACCCCCCTAAACGCCCCTGGACCCCCTAAACACCCCCAGGACCCCCCAAAACCCCCAAATCTGCCCCAAACTGACCCATGACGGCCTGCTGCGCCGCCTGCAGCACGGCCTGGATGGCCAGCGCTGGGCCTGCGCCTGGGCCTGCGGTCACCACCATGGAACCAAGACCCCTCAGGACCCCCTAAATACCCCCAGGACCCCCTAAACCCCCTCAGGACCCCCCTAAATACCCCCAGGACCCCCTAAACCCCCTCAGGATCCCCCAAAGCCCCCCAAAACTGACCCATGACGGCCTGCTGCGCCGCCTGCAGCGCGGCCTGGATGGCCAGCGCTGGGCCTGGGGTCACCACCACGGAACCAAGACCCCTCAGACCCCCTCAGGACCCCCCTAAATGCCCCCAGGACCCCCCAAAACCCCCCCCAAACTGACCCATGACGGCCTGCTGCGCCGCCTGCAGCACGGCCTGGATGGCCAGCGCCTGGGCCTGCGCCTCCTCGCTGGCCGCAGCCGCCGCCGCCGCCTCGGCCGCCGCGGTGACCGCCAGCTCCTCGGGGGTCAGCCCGGGGGGTCCCCCCGCGCCCCCCCGCCTCGGCCAGCAGCTCGGGGGGCAGCGCCAGCCCCTCGGCCGGGCCGCCCTCGGCCGCGCTCGGCGGCAGCACCACCACGGCCAGCGGCTCCGGGGAGCCGCCGGGCTCCGGGCCGGCCTGGGCAGGGGCCGCGGCCTCGGGCCCGGGGGGCGACGGGGACGTGGCCGAGGCTGAGGAGGGGTCCTGGGATGGGTGGGGGTCTCCAGGAGGGGTGGGCGTGGTGGTGGCGGTGGTGCTTGGGGGGGTCTCGGGGGGTGCCGGGGGGGATTCGGTCAGCGACGAGATGGTCTGGGGGGGGGGGAAAGGGGAGAGGAAATGGGGTTGGAGGGGGGAGAGATGAAGAGAGACCCCACCCCACCACCCCAAAATGGGAACTTGGGGGCATCCAGAGGCACCAGGAGGGCCCGGGTGGCAGTGCCAGGGTGCTTAGGGCACCCCTGGTGTCACCAGAGCCCCTCCCAGTGTCCCCAGACCCCATCCAAGTGTCCCCAGATGTCCCCACAGTGTCCCTAAAGCCCCCACAAACGTCCCCAAATCCCCTTTTAATGTCCCCAACGCTGCCCCCCCCGCATGCCCAAAACTTGCCCAACCACAGTCCCAACCAGCTCCAGTGTCCCCAAACCTCCTCCCAGTGTCCCCAACCCCCCCACAATGTCCCAAAATCCCCTTTTAATGTCCTCAAACCCCCCCCCAATGTCCCCAACCCCCCCCACAATGTCCCTAAATCCCCTTTTAATGTCCTCAAACCCCCTCCCAATATCGCCAATCCTCCTCCCAGTGTCCCCAACCCCCCCCAGTGTCCCCACAATGTCCCAAAATCCCCCTTTTAATGTCCCCAAACCCCCTCCCAGTGTCCCCAAACCCCGCCAGTGTCCCCACAATGTCCCAAAATCCCCTTTTAATGTCCTCAAACCCCCCCCAATGTCCCCAAACCCCCTTTAATGTCCCCAAACCCGTCCCCAGTGTCCCCATAATGTCCCAAAATCCCCTTTTAATGTCCTCAACCCCCTCCCCAATGTCCCCAAACCCCCTCCCAGTGCCCCCAACCCCCTCCCCAGTCTCCCCAAATCCCCCTCCCAGTGCCCCCAAACCCACCATCAATGTCCCCAACCCCCTCCCAATGTCCCCAAACCCCCTTTAATGTCCCCAAACCCCTCCCCAGTGTCCCCATAATGTCCCCAAACCCCCTTTAATGTCCTCAACCCCCTCCCCAGTGTCCCCAAACCCCCTCCCAGTGCCCCCAAACCCACCATCAATGTCCCCAACCCCCTGCCAATGTCCCCAAACCCCCTCCCTGTGCTCCCCAAACCCCCTTTAATGTCCCCGACCCCCTCCCAGTGCCCCCAAACCCCCTTTAATGTCCCAAAACCCCTTCCCAGTGTCCCCACAATGTCCCAAACCCCCTTTAATGTCCTCAACCCCCTTCCCAATGTCCCCAAACCCCTTCCCAGTGTCCCCAAATCCCCCTCCCAGTGCCCCCAAACCCACCATCAATGTCCCCAAACCCCCTTTAATGTCCCAGACCCCCTCCCCAGTGTCCCCGACCCCCTTCCCAGTCTCCCCAAATCCCCCTCCCAGTACCCTCAAACCCACCATCAATGTCCCCAAACCCCCTCCCAATGTCCCCAAACCCCGCCAGTGTCCCCATAATGTCCCAAAATCGCCTTTTAATGTCCTCAATCCCCTCCCCAATGTCCCCAAACCCCCTCCCAGTGCCTCCAAACCCACCATCAATGTCCCCAAACCCCCTTTAATGTCCCCAAACCCCTCCCCAGTGTCCCCATAATGTCCCCAAACCCCCTTTAATGTCCTCAACCCCCTCCCCAGTGTCCCCAAACCCCTTCCCAGTCTCCCCAAATCCCCCTCCCAGTGCCCCCAAACCCACCATCAATGTCCCCAAACCCCCTCCCAATATCCCCAAACCCCCTCCCAATGTCCCCAAACCCCCTTTAATGTCCCCACCCCCCCTCCCCAGTGTCCCCGACCCCCTCCCCAGTGTCCCCAAGGCCGCTGCTCACCGGCACGGCCGGCCCCGGCGCTGGCGTGGACTGGGTGACCGTGGTGACCGCCCGGGGCTGGGGGGTCCCGGTGCCGCCGCTGGGGCCGGGGCTGGGGGTCCCGGGGGGGGGCACGGGGGGACCCCCGGCCTCGCTGGGGGGGGGTCTCCCCCTCCCCCTGCCCGTTGGCAGCCGGCGGGGGGGGCTCTGTGGGGACAACGGGGAGGGGTCAGCGAGGCGACCGCCCCCAAAGCAAGGACGATTTGGGGACAACCCGGGGACAATTCAGGGGTCACCTTGGCTGGCGCCCATGCTGGCGGTGACCGTGGTGGCCGTGGCCGTTGTCCCCGTCTCGTGGGTCTCGCAGGGGGGGTTGGAGCAGGCGCGGGGGGGGCTGGTGGCAGCGGCGGTGGCACAGGGCGGGGGCGGTGTCACCCCCTCGGTGGTGGCCGTGCCGGTGGCACCGCTCTGGTGGCTCTGGCAGGGCGAGGAGCCCGCTCGGGGGGTGGCCGTGCTGGTGGTCCCGCTCTCGGGGGTCTCGCAGGGGGCGTTGGCACAAGGCGGGGACCCCCCCGTGCTGGAGGTGGTGGCCGTGGTGGCAGCGCTGGTGGCCGTGGTGGTGTCACCCGGCCGGGAGCCCGCGGTGGCCGTGGTGGCCGTGTTGGTGGTCCCGGTCTCGTGGGTTTCGCAGGGAGGGTTGGAGCAGAGCTGTGACGATGTCATTGTCACCGTGTTGGTCGTCCCCGTCTCGTGGGTCTCGCAGGGGGGGTTGGAGCAGGCGGGGACACCTCGAGGCGGTGGCACCGCTGCTGTCCCCGACTCGGGCGGGGGGGCGCGAGGCGGCCGTGGTGGTGGTGGCCGTGCTGGTTGTCCCCGTCTCGTGGGTCTCACAAGGAGGATTGGAGCAGAACCGTGTCCCCGTCGTTGTCACCGTGTTGGTTGTCCCCGTCTCGTGGGTTTCACACGGAGGATTGGAGCAGGGTGGCCTCGGTGCTGTCGTTGTCACCATGTTGGTTGTCCCTGTTTCATGGGTCTCACACGGGGGGTTGGAGCACAGCCGTGTCCCCGTGGTTGTCACCGTGTTGGTTGTCCCCGTCTCGTGGGTCTCACAAGGGGGATTAGAGCAGGGTGGCCTCGGTGCTGTCGTTGTCACCGTGTTGGTTGTCCCCGTCTCGTGGGTTTCACACGGGGGGTTGGAGCACAGCCGTGTCCCCGTCGTTGTCACCGTGTTGGTCGTCCCTGTCTCGTGGGTCTCGCAGGGAGGATTGGAGCAGAACCGTGTCCCCGTGGTTGTCACCGTGCTGGTTGTCCCCGTCTCGTGGGTCTCACACGGGGGGTTGGAGCACAGCCGTGTCCCCGTCGTTGTCACCGTGTTGGTTGTCCCCGTCTCGTGGGTCTCGCAGGGAGGATTGGAGCACAGCCATGTCCCTGTCACTGTCACCGTGTTGGTTGTCCCCGTCTCGTGGGTCTCGCAGGGGGGGTTGGCACACAGCCGTGTCCCCGCGGGGCTCTCACAGCTCGCCGTGGTGGCCGCAGTGACCGTCCCCACCTCAGGCTGTCCCCAGGGCGTTTGGCACGGGGCTGCCTCCTGCGTTTGGCACGAGGTGACACCGCCGCCACCACCACCACCACCGCCGCCACCACTGCCACCACCACCTTCGGGGGGACACAACCGCGCCGTCATCGTCGTCCCCGTGGCCACCGTCTGCTGCGTGGGGCAGGGCGGCCCCCCCGGCGTCCCCAAGCGCGCTGTCCCCCGCCGTCCCCGCCGCCGTGGGCGTGTTGGTGGTCCCGGTCTCGTGGGTCTCGCAGGGGGGGTTGGAGCAGGCCCGGGGCGGCGCCGCCACCAACCGCTGTCCCCCCGCCCGCGTCCTCGCAGAGCTGCAGCTGCAGCTGCGCCCCCCGTCCCCACGTTGGCCACCAGGCTGGTGGTGGCCGTGTTGGTCGTGCCCGTCTCGTGGGTCTCGCAGGGCGGGTTGGAGCACACCAGGGTGACGGTGCCCGGCGTGGCCTCGGCTGCGGGGGGCTCGGCCAGGCTGCCGCCCCCCGAGGTGGCGGCGGGGGGACCTTCGGCCGTCGGGGACGCCAGGATGGACACGGGGAGGTCGTGGACGGGCTGGGCCTCGACGCCGCTGGGCGTGGTGATGAGCGTCACCTGCGTGGGCTGGGACACCGGCTGTGTCCCCAAGGGGGGTCAGGGCAGGTGGCACTGAGCACAGACAGTGCCCCCCCCCCGCCCCCAGTGTCAAATCCCTGTGACCGTCCCTTGGTGTCACCACAAATTCCCCAGAGTCCCCAATGTCCCCGGTACTCCCTATGCCCCCAGTGTCCCCTCAGCTGCACGGTAACGGTCAGTGTCCCAATGTCCCTGCTGTCCCCTCTGTCCCCAGTGTCCCCTCACCTGCATGGTGATGGTCGGTGTCCCCAGTGTCCCCAGTCCTCAATGTCCCCTCATCCACACGGTGATGGGCGGTGTGCCCAGCCCCTGTCCCCAGTGTCCCCTCACCTGCATGGTGATGGTCGGTGTCCCCAGCCCCAGTGTGCCCCCTGTCCCCAGTGTGCCTGGTGTCCCCAATGTCCCCAGTGTCCCCTCACCTGCATGGTGATGGTCGGTGTCCCCAGTGTCCCTAATGTCCCCCAGTGTCCCCTCACCTGCATGGTACTGATCAGTGTCCCCAATGTCCCTGCTGTCCCCTCTGTCCCCAGTGTCCCCTCACCTGCATGGTGATGGTCGGTGTCCCCAGTGTCCCCAATGTCCCCCAGTGTCCCCTCACCTGCATGGTGATGCTCAGTGTCCCCAGTGTCCCCCAGTGTCCCCTCACCTGCATGGTGATGCTCAGTGTCCCCAATGTCCCCAGTGTCCCCTCACCTGCATGGTGATGGTCGGTGTCCCCAATGTCCCCAGTGTCCCCTCACCTGCATGGTGATGGTTGGTGTCCCCAATGTCCCCAGTGTCCCCAGTGTCCCCTCACCTGCATGGTGATGGTCGGTGTCCCCAGTGTCCCCAGTGTCCCCTCACCTGCATGGTGATGGTGTCCCCAGTGTCCCCAATGTCCCCAGTGTCCCCTCACCTGCATGGTGATGGTCGGTGTCCCCCAGTGTCCCCAGTGTCCCCTCACCTGCATGGTGATGCTCAGTGTCCCCAGTGTCCCCTCACCTGTATGGTGATGCTCAGTGTCCCCAGTGTCCCCTCACCTGCATGGTGATGGTCGGTGTCCCCAGTGTCCCCAGTGTCCCCAGTGTCCCCTCACCTGCATGGTGATGGTCGGTGTCCCCAGGCCGCCCCCGGCCGCGGTGGCCGTGATGGCCGCAGGGTTCAGCACCTGGCTCGACAGGGTGGCGATTGTCCCCAGCGTGGTGATGGGGGTGGCCAGCGAGGCCGTGGCGCTGTGGCCGCCTGCCCCTCCGGCCAGGCTGGTGGACACTGTCCCTGTCACCGTCCCCAGCGTGGTCACACCTGCGGGGGACACGAGGGCAGTGAGTGACCGTTCAGTGAGGTGACCCCAAAGTGACCCCGTGGTGACCCTCGCCGTGATTTGGGGACCCTTCCCCGTGACAGTGACCACCCCCACCAGTGGTGTCCTTGATCACAAGTGACCACCCCAGTGACCCCTGGATGGCCCCAATGGTGACCAATGGTGTCCTTGACCACCAGAGAGGTCACCCCAGTGACCCAGAGGTGACCCGTAGATGACCCAATGACCCCAGAGTGACCGCACTCACCGGTGGTGCCCTTGACCACCAGGGTGGTCACCCCAGTGACCCAGAGATGATCCGTCACCACAAGTGACCACCCCTAGTGACCACCCCAGTGACCCAGAGGTGACCCAATGACCCCCCCAGTGACGCAGAGGTGACTCTTGACCACCAGAATGGTCACCCCAGTGACTCAAGAGATGACCCCTGACCACAAGTGACCTCCCTGGTGACCACCCCACTGACCCCAGAGTGACCGCGCTCACCGGTGATGCCCTTGACCACCAGAGTGACCACTGCAATGACCCAGAGGTGACCCTTGACCACAAGTGACCACCCCTAGTGACCACCCCAGTGACCCAGAGCTGACTCTTGACCATCGGGGTGGTGACCACAGTGACCCAGAGGTGACCCAATAACCCCTCCAGTGACCAGTGGTGCCCTTGACCACCAGAGTGACCACCCCAGTGACCCAAAGGTGACCCACTGACCCCAGAGTGGCCCCACTCACTGGTGGCGCCCTTGACCACCAGAGTGACCACCCCAGTGACCCAGAGGTGACCCGTGACCACAAGTGACCACCCCACTGACCCACAGATGACCCGTGACCACAAATGACCACCCCAGTGACCCAGAGGTGACACATGACCACAAATGACCACAAATGACCACCCCAGTGACCCAGAGGTGACCCGTGACCACAAATGACCACCCCACTGACCCAGAGGTGACACGTGACCACAAATGACCACCCCAGTGACCCACAGATGACCCGTGACCACAAATGACCACAAATGACCACCCCAGTGACCCAGAGGTGACCCGTGACCACAAATGACCACCCCAGTGACCCAGAGGTGACCCGTGGGTGACCCACTGGCCGCACTCACCGGTGGTGCCCTTGACCACCAGCGTGGTCACCGTGGGCTTGACGGCCGAGACGGTGACGGGGGTGACCAGCCGGACGCCCCCCATGGGCACCGTCCTCAGGATGGTCCCCGGCTGGCCCGGGGCTCCCTTCAGCACCACCTGGGGACACGGGGACAATGGGGACACCGCTGTCACCTGGGGGCCCTCGGGGCTGGGACCCCTCGGGGACAGCCTGACGGTGTCACCAAACCCCCCTCGACACGGTCATCGATGTCCCCAATCCCTTATTGGACCCCACCCCGGTGTCCCCGTTGTCACCAACCTCCCCCCTGTCACTGTCATCATCATCAATGTCCCCAAACCCTGAGGTGACCCCATTGGTGTCCCCATTGTCACCAACCTCCCCCCTGTCACTGTCATCAATGTCCCCAAACCCTGAGGTGACCCCATTGGTGTCCCCAGTGTCACCAAACCCCCCTCGACACTGTCATCAATGTCCCCAAACCCTGAGGTGACCCCATTGGTGTCCCCAGTGTCACCAAACCCCCCTCGACACTGTCATCAATGTCCCCAGTCCATGAGGTGTCCCCACCAGTGTCCCCAAACCCCCCTTGCCACTGTCATCCATGTCCCCAACCCCTCAGGTAACCCCACCCCAGTGTCCCCAATGTCCCCAAATCCTTGTCTGACCCCACCCCAGTGTCCCCAGTGTCCCCAAACCCCCTCCCCACTGTCATCAATGTCCCCAATCCCTCAGCTGACCCCACCTCGGTGTCCCCAACCCCTCCCCATGTGACCCCTCCCTGTCACCTCCTGTCCCCTCCATTGTCCTCCCCCAATCTCAAGTGTCCCCAGGGACATCCCCAGGTGACCCAAGGGGACGTTCACGTGTCCCCTAGGGGGGTTCAGGTGTCCCCAGATGCCCCTGGGTGTCCCCAGACGTTCCCAGGGTGGTTCAGGTGTCCCCTAGGGGGGGTTCAGGTGTCCCCAGGTGTCCCCAGAGTGGTTCAGGTGTCCCCAGGTGCCCGTTCAGGTGCCCCTAGATGTTCCCAGGTGCCCGTTCAGGTATCCCCAGGTGCCCCCAGGGTGGTTCAGGTGTCCCCAGGTGCCCATTCAGGTGTCCCCAGAGCGGTTCAGGTGTCCCCAGAGTGGTTCAGGTGTCCCCAGGTGCCCATTCAGGTGTCCCCAGAGTGGTTCAGCTGTCCCCAGGTGTCCCCAGGTGCCCATTCAGGTGTCCCCAGGTGCCCCCAGGTGCCCATTCAGGTGTCCCCAGAGTGGTTCAGGTGTCCCCAGGGTGGTTCAGGTGTCCCCAGGTGCCCATTCAGGTGTCCCCAGAGTGGTTCAGCTGTCCCCAGGTGTCCCCAGATGCCCATTCAGGTGTCCCCAGGTGCCCCCAGGTGCTCATTCAGGTGTCCCCAGAGTGGTTCAGCTGTCCCCAGGTGCCCATTCAGGTGTCCCCAGAGTGGTTCAGCTGTCCCCAGGTGCCCCCAGGTGCCCATTCAGGTGTCCCCAGGGTGGTTCAGCTGTCCCCAGGTGTCCCCAGGTGCCCATTCAGGTGTCCCCAGGTGCCCATTCAGGTGTCCCCAGAGTGGTTCAGGTGTCCCCACGTGTCCCCACGTGTCCCCAGGTGTCCCCAGGTGCGGCTCACCTGTGTCACGCCCTGCTGGCCGTGCCCCCCGCCCAGCTTGGGGACAGCCGTGATGATCTTGGCGGGGGTGCCGGTGCCCGAGGTCATCACCTTGGTGGTGATGATGGTGATGGGCGACTTGATCCCGGGGCTGCTGGTGACACCTGGGGACACCGGGGGGACACCGGGGTCACGGCGGGGTCACAGGGGGACATGGGGGGACAGGGACACAGGGGGGACAGGGACATGAGGGAGACACAGAGGGGGTCAGGAGGGTGACAAGGACACAGAGGGGAGGGACATAGGGGGACAGGGACATGGGGGTGACATGGGGGACAAAGGGACATGGGGGGACAGGGACAGGGTGGGGACACAGAGGGGGTCAGGAGGGTGACAAGGACACAGGGTGACAGGGTGGGGACAGACGGAGGGGGTCACAGGGGAACAGGGACATGGTGGGGACACAGAGGGGGTCAGGAGGGTGACAAGGACACAGAGGGGATACAGGGGGACAGGGACACAGAGGGGATACAAGGGGACAGGGTGGGGACATGGAGGGGGTCAGGAGGGTGACAGGGACACAGGGGGACACAGGGGGGACATGGGGGGACAGGGACAGGGTGGGGACACAGAGGGGGTCAGGAGGGTGACAAGGACACAGAGGGGAGGGACATAGGGGGACAGGGACATGGGGGAGACACAGAGGGGGTCAGGAGGGTGACAAGGACACAGGGGGACACGGGGGGTCACCCCCTGTCACTCCCTGGTGGCCCTTGACTGGGTGGTGATGGGGAATTGAGGGGATGGGGGAGTTTGGGGGTCTCAGGGAAGGTTCAGTGGTCTCAGGTTAATTTGGGGAGGGGTCTCACTCATCAGTAGCATGGGGATGGGCCGACATGGGGATGGTTTTGGGGGGGTCAGGGATGGTTCAGGGGTCTCAGGGATGGTTTGGGGGTCTCAGGGCAGGGTCAGGGATGGTTCGGGGGTCTCAGGACGGGCTCAGTTAATTTGGGGAGGGGTCTCACTCACCGGTAGCCCCCGACTGGGTGATGATGGCCGACATGGGGATGGTTTTGATGATGGTGGTGGTGCCGGGGTGGGGTCTCAGAGGGGTTTGGGGGTCTCACAGTGGCTCAGGGGTCTCAGGGCAGGGTCAGGGATGGTTTGGGGGTCTCAGGACGGGCTCAGTTAATTTGGGGAGGGGTCTCACTCACCGGTAGCCCCCGACTGGGTGATGATGGCCAACATGGGGATGGTTTTGATGATGGTGGGAGGTCCTGGGGTGGGGTCTCAGAGGGGTTTGGGGGTCTCACAGTGGCTCAGGGAGGTCAGGGATGGTTCGGGGGTCTCAGGGATGGTTTGGGGGTCTCAGAGATGGTTCGGGGGTCTCAGGGCAGGCTCAGTTAATTTGGGGAGGGGTCTCACTCACCGGTAGCCCCCGACTGGGTGATGATGGCCGACATGGGGATGGTTTTGATGATGGTGGTGGTGCCGGGCTTGGTGGTGCTGGGGGACACGCTGCTGATGCCCAGGATGGTGGGGGGCTTGGCCGCCCCCGCCCCCGCCTGCGTGCTGGTCAGGATGGTGGTGGGCTTCCCCTCCCCCGACGTCACCAGCTTCAGGATGGTCCCCGCGGGCAGGGGGCCCTTGGTCTGGGGAGGGGGACAGCGAGGGGAGCGGTCACTCAGTGGGATGGTCACTTGGGGAGTGGTCAGTCAGGGAGTGGTCACTTAGGGAGGGGGTCATTTGGGGAGTGGTCACTTAGGGAAGGGGTCATTTGGGGAGTGGTCACTTGGGAGGGGGTCACTCAGGGAGTGGTCAGTCAGGGGAGTGGTCACTTGAGAAGTGGTCACTTAGGGAAGGGGTCATTTGGGGAGTGGTCACTTAGGGAAGGAGTCATTTGGGTAGTGGTCACTTAGGGAAGGGGTCATTTGGGGAGTGGTCACTTGAGAAGTGGTCACTTGGGAGGGGGTCATTCGGGGAGGGGTCACTTGAGAGGGGGTCACTCAGTGGGATGGTTACTTGGGGAGTGGTCACTTGGGGAGTGGTCACTTGGGGAGTGGTCACTCAGGGAGTGGTCACTTAGGGAAGGGGTCATTTGGGGAGTGGTCAGTTGGGAGAGGGTCATTCAGGGGAGTGGTCATTCAGCGTGGGGGTCACTCAGGGTGGGGGGGGTCACTCAGTGGGATGGTCACTTGGGGAGTGGTCACTTGAGGGGGAGTGGTCATTTGTGGAGTGGTCATTCAGGGGAGTGGTCACTCAGGGAGTGGTCACTCAGGGTGAATGGTCCTTCTGGGGAGTGGTCACTTGGGGAGTGGGCAGTCAGAGGGGGTGGTCACTTGGGGAGTGGTCATTTGTGGAGTGGTCATTCAGGGTAGTGGTCACTAGGGGTTAATGGTCCTTCTGGGGAGTGGTCACTTGTGGAGTGGTCATTCAGGGTAGTGGTCACTCAGGGAGTGGTCACCCGGGGTGAATGGTCCTTCTGGGGAGTGGTCACTTGGGGAGTGGGCAGTCAGGGGGGGTGGTCATTTGTGGAGTGGTCATTCAGAGGAGTGGTCACTTGTGGAGTGGTCATTCAGAGGAGTGGTCATTTGTGGGAGTGGTCATTCAGAGGAGTGGTCATTCAGGGGAGTGGTCATTTGTGGGAGTGGTCATTCAGGGGAGCAGTCGGTCAGAGGAGTGGTCAGTGAGAGCAGTGGTCACTCAAGGGGGGTCACTCAAGGGGGGTCACTCAAGGGAGCAGCGGTCAGCGGTCAGCGGGGGGAAGTGGTCAGTGAATTTTGGGCAGGGCCTGAGGGACTTGAGGGGTCTCGGCGATTTTGGGGGATTTTTGGGTAATTTTGGGGGATTCTGGGGTGTCACCTGCACGATCTGGGTGACGGGGCCGCTCGAGGCCTGCCCGGTGACAGCCGAGGGGGGGTCTCAGGTGACTCTCAGTGATTTGGGGAGGGGTCTCACGGCTTTGGGGGTAATTTTGGGGATAATTTGGATGATTTTGGGGTGTCACCTGTACGATCTGGGTGACGGGGCCGCTCGAGGCCTGCTTGGTGACAGCCGAGGGGGGGTCTCAGGGACTCAGGTGACTCTCAGTGATTTGGGGAGGGGTCTCACGGCTTTGGGGGGGGTCTCAGGGCTTTGGGGGTAATTTTGGGGATAATTTGGATGATTTTGGGGTGTCACCTGTATGATCTGGGTGACGGGGCCGCTCGAGGCCTGCCCGGTGACAGCCGAGCTCTGCACAGGTTTCGTCTGCACCACCGACATCACCTTGCCCAGGTTGGAGATCTGGGGGGTTCAAGAGGGGTCAGAGACCACCCCCCAAATCTGTGTCCCCCCCCACCCCTGTCCCCAGACCCCCCAAATATCTGTCCCTGCTCTCCCAGCATCCTCTCTGTCCCCAGTCTGGGGTCCCCACACCCCCAGAGCCCCCCAAATCTGTGTCCCCACCGTCCCACTGTCCTCCCTCCCTTTGTCCCCAAATCCAGGCGTCCGTGACCCCAAACCCCCCAAATCTGTGTCCCCACCCCCTCACTGTCCCCCTGTCCCCAAACCCACGTCCCCACACTCCCAGTGTCCCCAAACCCGTGTCCCCCACCAATGTCTCCCCCAATATCCCCAAATCCGTGTCCCCACACTCCCAATATCCCCAGACCCGTGTCCTCCCTCCCCAACGTCCCCTCTGTCCCCAAATCCATGTCCCCACCACTGTCCTTGTCCCCAAACCCCTGTCCCCAACAATGTCCCCCACAATGTCCCCAAATCTGTGTCCCCACACTCCCAATGTCCCTAAACCTGCATCCCCACCCTCCCAATGTCCCCAAACCCGTGTCCTCCCCAATGTCCCCCCCAATATCCCCAAACCCATGTCCCCACACTCCCAATGTCCCCAAACCCGTGTCCCCCACCGATGTCCCCCCCCAATATCCCCAAACCCATGTCCCCACACTCCCAATGTCCCCAGACCCGTGTCCCCCCACCAATGTCCCCAAATCCATGTCCCCACACTCCCCATATCCCCAGACCCGTGTCCCCCCCCCCCAAAATGTCCCCAAACCCGTGTCCCCTCACCAATGTCCCCAAACCCATGTCCCCACACTCCCCATATCCCCAGACCAGTGTCCCCCCCCCAAAATGTCCCCAAACACGTCCCCTCACCAATGTCCCCAAACCCACGTCCCCACACTCCCCATATCCCCAGACCCGTGTCCCCCCCCCCCAAAATGTCCCCAAACATGTCCCCTCACCAGGGCGCTGCCCCCCGGCACGGAGATGGGGCTCTTGACCAGCGTGATGGTCTTGGTGACCCCTCCGACCACGGTGGTGACCACCTGGGCCTGCTGGGCCACCGTCACCGTCCCCGACTTGTGCACGGTGATGATGGGCCGGGTGGCCGCGTTGGTGGCCGCGGGTGACGCCCCCCGCCGTGCCCACCTGGGCCGCCGCCGTCTTCAGCATGCGCGTGGCGGGGTTGCTCACCTGGGGGGACACGTGGGGACAGCGTTGGGGACACGACGGGGACATCGTCGGACAGCGTGGGGACATTGTGGGGACATGGTAGGGGCACAGAGGGGTCACGTGGGGACACTGTGGGGAGATTGAGGTGACACCGTGGGGACAGCATGGGGACATTGTGGGGAGATTGAGGTGACATGGGGGGGACATTGAGGTGACAATGTGGGGACATTATGGGGAGATTGACGGGACATGGTGGGGACATTGAGGTGACAATGTGGGGACATTATGGGGAGATTGACGGGACATGGTGGGGACATTGAGGTGACAATGTGGGGACATTATGGGGAGATTGACGGGACACAGTGGGGACATTGAGGCGACAACGTGGGGACATTGTGGGGAGATTGAGGGGACATGGTGGGGACATTGTGGGGAGATTGACGGGACATGGTGGGGACATTGAGGCGACAACGTGGGGACATTGTGGGGACACGGTGGGGACATTGAGGTGACAACGTGGGGACATTGTGGGGAGATTGAGGGGACATGGTGGGGACATTGTGGGAACACCGTGGGGACAGTGTGGGGATGTTGTGGGGACAGCATGGGGACACCCACAAGACTTCTGGTGACACCACAGCGTCACCCTGAGTCGCCCAGTGTTACTCCAGTGACCTCATCAAACCCTCCAGTGCCACCACAGGGTCACCTTGAGTCACCCAGTGCCACCCAAGCCCTGGTGACACCACGGTGACAACCACACCCCCCAGTGCCACCCAAGCCCTGGTGACACCACGGTGACAATGACACCCCCCAGTGCCACCCAAGCCCTGGTGACACCACGGTGACAACGACACCCCCCAGTGCCACCCAAGCCCTGGTGACACCACGGTGACAACCACACCCCCCAGTGCCACCCAAGCCCTGGTGACACCACGGTGACAATGACACCCCCCAGTGCCACCCCAGCCCCCGCGGTGTCCCCTACCATGACAGGTGACGAGGCCACCTTGACGGTGGCGGGCAGCGTGGTGGCCCCGGGGGTCACGGCCACCGTCTTGACGATGGTGGCCCCGGCGGGGGACGCTGAGCACGGTGGGCGCCGAGGCCGGGGGGATCTTCTGGGTGGCGGCGGCCGCTGCGGCCAGGGCGGCCATGCCGCTCATCTGGGGGCTGCTGCCAATCACCTGCGGGGGGGACACACCTGAGCACACCTGGGGATACCTGGGGGGACACCTGGGCACACCTGGGGACACACCTGGGGACACACCTGGGGACACACCTGAGCACACCTGGGGGGACACCTGAGCACACCTGGGGACACACCTGGGGACACACCTGAGCACACCTGGGGACACACCTGGGGACACACCTGAGCACACCTGGGGGGACACCTGAGCACACCTGGGGACACACCTGGGGACACACCTGGGGACACCTGGGGACACCTGGGGACAGCTAGGGACACCTGGGGACACCAGGGGGCTGCGGCCATGCCGCTCATCTGGGGGCTGCTGCCGATCACCTGCGGGGGGACACACCTGAGCACACCTGGGGACACACCTGGGGACACACCTGAGCACACCTGGGGGGACACCTGGGGACACCTGGGGACAGCTAGGGGGACACATGGGGGCTGCGGCCATGCCGCTCATCTGGGGGCTGCTGCCGATCACCTGTGGGGGGACACACCTGAGCACACCTGGGGACACACCTGGGGACACCTATGGACACCTGGGGGGACACCTGAGGACACCTGGGGACACACCTGGGGACACACCTGAGCACACCTGGGGACAGCTAGGGGGACACCAGGGGGCTGCGGCCATGCCGCTCATCTGGGGGCTGCTGCCGATCACCTGTGGGACAGGGGGACACCTGGGGACACCTATAGGGACCTGAGCACACCTGGGGACACACCTGAGCACACCTGGGGACAGCTAGGGGGACACCTGAGCACACCTGGGCACAGCTCAGCACACCTTGGGGGGCACCTGCTTACACCTGGGGTACACCTGGGACAGCAAAGTCACACCCAGGTATCACCTGTGTCACGTCTGTGTCACCCATGTACCCCCTGCAGCTCACCTCTGTCACACCTGTGTCCCCAGGTACATCCTGTGTCACACCTGTGTCACCCATGTACCTTCTGTGTCACACCTGTGTCCCCAGGTACATCCTGTGTCACACCTGTCTCACCCATGTACCTCCTGTGTCACACCTGTGTCACACCTGTGTCACACCTGTGTCCCCAGGTACATCCTGTGTCACACCTGTGTCACCCACGTACCTCCTGTGTCACACCTGTGTCACACCTGTGTCCCCAGGTACATCCTGTGTCACACCTGTGTCACCCATGTACCTCCTGTGTCACACCTGTGTCACACCTGTGTCACACCTGTGTCCCCAGGTACCTCCTGTGTCACACCTGTGTCACACCTGTGTCTCCAATATCCCCCCAGGGATCCCTCCCCGTGTCCCCAACCACCCCCAGGTCCCCTCCCCGTGTCCCCAACCCGCCCTGGGACCCCTCCCCATGTCCCCCCAGGTGTGCCCAGGTGTGCCCAGGTGTGCCCGCTCTCACCGTGCCCTGGGGGCTCTGGGTGGGCACCACCATCCTGACGCCGGCGGGCAGCGATGTCACCGTCACCGGGGCCTTGCCGGGCCCGGCCGAGCGCACCGTCACCAACGGGGGCCCCCGCGGTGGCCGCAGGGGGACCGGTCACCTTCAGCACCGCCGGGACACCTGGGAGGGGACACGGGGGTCAGGGTGGGGACAGGGACACACAGGGACATCCCCTGTCACCCTCAGCACCGCCGGGACACCTGGGAGGGGACACGGGGGTCAGGGTGGGGACAGGGACACACAGGGACATCCCCTGTCACCCTCAGCACTGCTGGGACACCTGGGAGGGGACACGGGGGTCAGGGTGGGGACAGGGACACACAGGGACATCCCCTGTCACCCTCAGCAATGCCGGGACATCTGGGAGGGGACACGGGGGTCAGGGACACACAGGGACATCCCCTGTGTCACCTGGGAGGGGACAGGGACACCCAGGGACATCCCCGTGTCCCCTGTCACCCTCAGCAATGCCAGGACCCCCAGGAAGGGGACAGGGACACCCAGGGACACCCCCCGTGTCACCCTCAGCAATGCCAGGACATCTGGGAGGGGACACAGGGGTCAGGGACACCCAGGGACATCCCCGGGTCCCCTGTCATATTCAGCACCCTCCTGTCCCTCTCAGTGTCCTCCCCCCATCCCAATGTCCCCCCCTAATGTCCCCCCCATGTCTCCAATGTCTCCCCCATGTCTCCAATGTCCCCGCCGTGTCCCCAGTGTCCTCATCTCTGCCGCACCGTATCCCCATCAAATGTCCCCAATGCCCCACCATGTCCCCACTGTCCCCATTTCCCCCCTCAACGTCCCCATCTCTGCCTCCCCCATGTCCCCATCTCCCCCCCCATGTCCCCCATGTCCCCATTCCCCCCCCATGTCCCCAATGTCCCCATTCCCTGCCATGCCCCCATCTCCTCCCCACGTGCCCTGTG
Organism: Artemisiospiza belli; assembly: GCA_021963965.1. NCBI lineage: Eukaryota > Metazoa > Chordata > Aves > Passeriformes > Passerellidae > Artemisiospiza > Artemisiospiza belli. Next base: position 25,499 of record JAKDEW010000839.1, read on the forward strand.
TCCCCATTCCCCCTACAATGTCCCCAATGTCCCCACCTCCCCCTCACACTGTCCCTAATGCCCCTCCCAATGTCCCCATTCCCCCCCCACAATGTCCCCAATGTCCCCACCTCCCCCTCACACTGTCCCTAATGCCCCTCCCAATGTCCCCATCCCCCCCCACATCCCTAATGTCCCCATTCCACCCCACAATGGCCCCATTGCCCCCACCAATGTCCCCAATGTCCCCATCTCCCCCTCACACTGTCCCTAAGGCCCCTCGCAATGTGTCCATTCCCCGCCCCACAATGTCCCCATTCCCCCCCACAATGTCCCCACCTCCCCCTCACACTGTCCCTAATGCCCCTCCCAATGTCCCCATTCCCCCCACCAATGTCCCCAAGGTCCTCATCTCCCCGATCAATGTCCGCAATGTCCCCCCAACGTCCCCATTCCCCCCCACATCCCTCATGTCCCCATTCCCCCCCATGTCCCCATTCCCTGCCATGCCCCCATCTCCTCCCCACGTGCCCCATGTCCCCATTCCCCCCACAATGTCCCCAATGTCCCCACCTCCCCCTCACACTGTCCCTAATGCCCCTCCCAATGTCCCCATTCCCCCCCACAATGTCCCCAACGTCCCCATCTCCCCCTCACACGGTCCCTAATGCCCCTCCCAATGTCCCCATTCCCCGCCCCACAATGTCCCCAAGTTCCTCATCTCCCCGATCAATGTCCGCAATGTGCCCCCAACGTCCCCATCCCCCCCCACATCCCTCATGTCCCCATTCCCCCCCATGTCCCCATTCCCTGCCATGCCCCCATCTCCTCCCCACGTGCCCCGTGTCCCCATTCCCCCCTACAATGTCCCCAATGTCCCCATCTCCCCCTCACACTGTCCCTAATGCCCCTCCCAATGTCCCCATTCCCCATCCCACAATGTCCCCAAGGTCCCCATCTCCCCGATCAATGTCCACAATGTCCCCCCAACGTCCCCATTCCCCCCCACATCCCTCATGTCCCCATTCCCCCCACAATGTCCCCAAGGTCCTCATCTCCCCGATCAATGTCCGCAATGTCCCCCCAACGTCCCCATTCCCCCCCACATCCCCAACGTTCCCATTCCCCCCCCACATCCCCAACGTCCCCATTGCCCCCACATCCCTAATGTCTCCATTCCCCCCACAATGTCCCCAAGGTCCTCATCTCCCCGATCAATGTTGGCAATGTCCCCACAACGTCCCCATTCCCCCCCCACATCCCTCATGTCCCCATTCCCCCCCACAATGGCCCCATTCCCCCCTACAATGTCCCCATCTCCCCCTCGCACTGTCCCTAATGCCCCTCCCAATGTCCCCATTCCCCCCACAATGTCCCCAAGGTCCCCATTCCCTGCCATGCCCCCATCTCCTCCCCATGTGCCCCGTGTCCCCATTCCCCCCACAATGTCCCCACCTCCCCCTCACACTGTCCCTAATGCCCCTCCCAATGTCCCCATTCCCCCCACCAATGTCCCCAAGGTCCCCATCTCCCCGATCAATGTCCGCAATGTCCCCCCCAACGTCCCCATTCCCCCCCACATCCCTCATGTCCCCATTCCCCCCCACAACCTCCCCATACCCCCAACTCCCCCCAACTCCCCCATCTTTCCCCCCAACGTCCCCAATGTCCCCAGTGACACCCCCAGTGTCACTCACCGGGTGCCCTCCCCGCCGTGGCCGCTCCGCTCGCCGCCGCCGTCGCCGCCCCGGCCGCGGGCAGCACCTGCAGGGTGGCCCCGGGGGGCGCCGCCACCGTCCCCGCCGTCCCCGCCGTGGCCGCCGCCACCCCCCCGGCGGCGCCACCAGCCGCCCGTCCCCCCGCCGCAGTCCCCGCCGTCCCCGCCGTCCCCCACGGCGGCCGCGGCGGTGACGCCGGGCGGGTTGGGGGGCGCGGCGGGCGGGGGCAGCAGGGTGAGCCCCACGCCCCCCCAGCTGGGGCAGGGCGGGGGGGCGCGGGCGGCGGCGCGGGGCGCGGCGGGCGCGGGGCTCTTGGGGGGGTTGGCGGGCACCGAGGGCACGGGCGGCGGCGCGGGCGCGGCGGGCAGCTCGTACTTCTGCAGCTGCAGCAGGTACGAGTCGGCCGTGGGCACCGCGCCCCAGCTCACCTCCAGCGACGTGGTGTTGGCGCGCACCAGCTGCACGCGGCCCGGCGCCGGCGGGCGCTCTGCGGGGAGAGGGGACGCCTGGGTACGCCGGGGTACACCTGGGGTGCACCTGGGGTGCACCTGTACCATGCATATCACACCTGGGTACGCCTGGGTACGCCTGGGGTACACCTGTACCCCTCATATCATACCTGGGTACATCTGGGTATACCTGGGGCACAGGTGAGTACACCTGTACCACTCATATCACACCTGGGGTACACCTGTACCATGCATATCACACCTGGGTACACCTGTACCATGCATATCACACCTGGGTACACCTGGGTACACCTGGGGTGCACCTGTACCACTCATATCATACCTGGGTACACCTGTACCATGCATATCACACCTGGGTACACCTGGGGTGCACCTGGGTACAGGTGGGTACACCTGGGGTACACCTGTACCACTCGTATCACACCTGGGGTACACCTGGAGTACACCTGTACCACCCATATCACACCTGGGGTACACCTGTACCCCTCATATCATACCTGTGTACACCCGATGTACAGGTGGGGTATGCCTGGATACACCTGTACCACTCATATCATACCTGGGTACACCTGTACCACTCATATCACACCTGGGGTACACCTGGAGTACACCTAGTGTGGTGGGTATGCCTAGGGTACACCTGGGTACAGGTGGGTACACCTGGGGTACACCTGGGTATACCTGTACCACTCATACCACACTGGGGTACAGGTGGATACATCTGGGTACAGGTAGATTACACCTGTATAACATCTGGTAGATTATACCTGTGTAACATCTGGTACACCTGGAGCACACCTGGGTACACCTGTACCACTCACGTCACACCTGGGCTACATCTGGGTACCACCTGCCCTTTACCTATGTAACACCTCTCACACCTGGGTTACACCTGAGTTACACCTCCATTACTCACTTGTCTACAGGTACCAGAGGGTCCTTGGAGCCCCTCTGAGCCCCCCAGGTCCTTGCAGCCCCCCAGACTCACCTGTGTCCAGGTACCACAGGTCCTTGCAGCCCCCCTGAGCCCCCCAGGTCCTTGCAGCCCCCCCAGACTCACCTGTCTCCAGGTACCACAGGTCCTTGCAGCCCCCCCAGGTCCTTGCAGCCCCCAGACTCACCTGTCTCCAGGTTCCACAGGTCCTTGCAGCACACCTGGTTGTTCCAGGCCTTGCAGCCCCCCCAGGTCCTTGCAGTCCCCAGACTCACCTGTCTCCAGGTACCACAGGTCCTTGCAGCCCCCCCCAGGTCCTTGCAGCCCCCCCAGACTCACCTGTGTCCAGGTACCACAGGTCCTTGCAGCCCCCCTGAGCCCCTCAGCCCCCCCAGACTCACCTGTCTCCAGGTACCACAGGTCCTTGCAGCCCCCCTGAGCCCCCCAGGTCCTTGCAGCCCCCAGACTCACCTGTCTCCAGGTACCACAGGTCCTTGCAGCACACCTGGTTGTTCCAGCCCCCCCAGGTCCTTGCAGCCCCCAGACTCACCTGTCTCCAGGTACCACAGGTCCTTGCAGCACACCTGGTTGTTCCAGACCCCCCAGGTCCTTGCAGCCCCCCAGACTCACCTGTCTCCAGGTACCACAGGTCCTTGCAGCACACCTGGTTGTTCCAGCCCCCCCTGAGCCCCCCAGGTCCTTGCAGCCCCCAGACTCACCTGTCTCCAGGTACCAGAGGTCCTTGCAGCACACCTGGTTGTTCCAGGCCTTGCGGTAGCCGTCGCGGCCGCTCCAGATGTACAGGCGGGGTGGCGATGGCCACGGCGCAGTGCCCGGCGCGGGCCCGCGGCACGTTGTCCTCCAGCGTCTCCAGCACCAGCGGCTCCCAGGCCATCGAGTCTGGGGGGGACACGAGGGGGTCACAGAAGGGTCTGGGGGGGTCAGGGAGGGGATTTGGGGAGGGGTCTGGGGGCTCCTCCAGGGTCTTCAGCACCAGCAGCTCCCAGGCCATCGAGTCTGGGGGGGACACGAGGGGGTCACAGATGGGTCTGGGGGTGTCAGGGAGGGGTTTGGAGGTGCCACAGAGGGGTTTGGGTGGTCAAAGTGGGGTGTTTGGGGAGGGGTCTGGGGGTTCCTCGAGGGTCTTCAGTACCAGCGGCTCCCAGGCCATCGAGTCTGGGGGGGGACGTGAGGGGTTTGGGGGGTCACAGAAGGGTCTGGGGGGGGTCAGGGAGGGGATTTGGGGAGGGGTTTGGGGGCTCCTCCAGTGTCTGCAGCACCAGCGGCTCCCAGGCCATCGAGTCCGGGGGGGACAGAAGCATTTGGGGGGTTTAGGGAGGGATTTGGGGAGGGGTCTGGGGGTTCAGAGTGGGGTTTGGGGAGGGGTCTGGGGGCTCCTCCAGGGTCTCCATCACCAGCAGCTCCCAGGCCATCGAGTCTGGGGGGGACACGAGGGGGTCACAGATGGGTCTGGGGGTGTCAGGGAGGGGTTTGGAGGTGCCACAGAGGGGTTTGGGTGGCCAAAGTGGGGTGTTTGGGGAGGGGTCTGGGGGTTCAGAGTGGGGTTTGGGGAGGGGTCTGTGGATTCCTCGAGGGTCTCCATCACCAGCAGCTCCCAGGCCAGCGAGTCTGGGGGGGACATGAGGGGTTTGGGGGGTCACAGAAGGGGCTGGGGGGGGTCAGGGAGGGGATTTGGGGAGGGGTCTGGGGGCTCCTCCAGTGTCTGCAGCACCAGGGGCTCCCAGGCCATCGAGTCTGGGGGGGCACACAGGGGTCATAGAGGGGTTTTGGGGGTCACAGAGGGGTTTGGGGGGCTCAGAGTGGGGTTTGGGGAGGGGTCTGGGGGCTCCTCCAGGGTCTCCATCACCAGCAGCTCCCAGGCCATCGAGTCTGGGGGGGTTTGGGGGATCAGGGAGGGCTTTGGGGGCATTTGGGGAAGTATTGAAGGGGGGTTTTAGAGTGAATTTGGGTCAATTTTGGGGGTCCCAAGCCCCCTCCTCACCCAGGCTGAGGTCTGAGGTGTTTCACGGAGGGTTTGTGGGGTTTTAGGATGGATTTGGGGTCAGTTTTGGGGGTCCCAAGCCCCCTCCTCACCCAGGCTGACGTCTGAGGTGTTTCAGGGTGGGTTTGTGGGGTTTTAGGGTGGATTTGGGGTCAGTTCTGGGGGTCCCAAGCCCCCTCCTCACCCAGGTTCAGGCAGGCCAGGGTGTTGGTGCACTTCCACTCCTTCTCGTGCGTCGCCACCTTCACGTCATCCATCACCAGGGGCACCCACCCCCCAAAAACGTACATCCTGGGGGAGGAAAGAGAGGTCAGGGGGGTCAGGGGGACACCCAGAGACCCCCACCTCAAATTTTTTATGTTTGGGGGGGATAATGAGATGACCCATATTAATTGAAAAATAAAATTAAAACAAAACACCCCCCCTCTAATGACCTCAACCCCTTCCAAGGAGGGGACAGGGACACAAAGGGACCCCCCCAGGATAAAGTTGGGGTCAGGGGGGGGATTTTGGGGTTTTTTTTGGGGGGGAGGTCACCCCCAGACTCACTTGTTGCCGATGGTGGTGGCCGAGTGGAGGCTGCGGGGCAGGGGAGCGACCCCCGCTCAGGCTCGGCTTGTTCCAGGTCAGCGTCTCTGGAAACCCCCAAAACGTGAGGAAATGGCCCCAAAACGTGAAGAAAATGCCCCAAAAATCACCCAAAACATGAGAAAATGGCTCCAAAATCACCCGGGATTTGAAGAAATTAACTCAAAGCGTGAGGAAACAACCCCAAAATGCAAAAATGGCCGCAAAACTACTGAAAATGTAAGGAAACAGCCACTCATGTCCCCATAGATGCCAACATGCCCCAACGTCCCTCAGCATCCTCCATTCCTCTGACCCCAAATCCTCCAACACCCCCCCAAAAAAAGCCAAAACCCCTAAAAACCCCACAAAAACCCCAAAACTCCCCATACCAATATCCAAAGTCCACAGGTCCCCCAGCCTGCAGCCGCTCATGCCCCCGTAGATGACGCTGTTCCCCACTAACCCCCATTCTCCTGACCCCAAAACCCCTCCAAACACCACAAAAACCCCATAAAACCCCATGAAACCCTCCAAAACCCCTCCAAACATCACAAAAACCCCATAAAACCCTCCAAACCCCACAAAAACCCCATAAAATCCCCCCATACCAATATCTAGTGTCCACAGGTCCCCCAGCCTGCAGCCGCTCATGCCCCCATAGATGACGCTGTTCCCCACTAACCCCCATTCCCCTGACCCCAAAACCCCTCCAAACACCACAAAAACCCCATAAAACCCCATAAAACCCCCATAAACCCCACAAAACCCCCCAAATGCCCCATACCAATATCCAATGTCCATAAATCCCCAGCCTGCAGCCGCTCATGCCCCCATAGATGACGCTGTCCCCCACTAACCCCCATTCTCCTGACCCCAAAACCCCATAAAACCCCATAAAACCCCATAAAACCCCTCCAAACCCCACAAAAACCCCATAAAATCCCCCCATACCAATATCCAAAGTCCACGGGTCCCCCAGCCTGCAGCCACTCATGTCCCCGTCGATGACGCTGTCCCCCACTAACCCCCATTCTCCTGACCCCAAAACCCCTCCAAACACCACAAAACCCCATAAAACCCCTCCAAACCCCCCAAACACCCCACAAAACCCCCCAAATGCCCCGTACCAATATCCAGTGTCCACAGGTCCCCCAGCCTGCAGCCGCTCATGCCCCCGTCGATGACACTGTCCCCCACTAACCCCCATTCCCCTGACCCCAAAACCCCTCCAAACACCACAAAAACCCCATAAAACCCCATAAAACCCTCCAAAACCCACAAAAACCCCATAAAACCCCCCAAACCCCCCGTACCAATATCCAATGTCCACAGGTCCCCCAGCCTGCAGCCGCTCGTGCCCCTGTTGATGACGCTGTCCCCCACTAACCCCCATTCCCCTGACCCCAAAACCCCTCCAAACACCACAAAAACCCCATAAAACCCTCCAAAACCCCATAAAACCCCCCAAATGCCCCTTACCAATATCCAGTGTCCACAGGTCCCCCAGCCTGCAGCCGCTCATGCCCCCGTAGATGCCAACGTCTCCCCATGTCCCTCACCACCCTTCACTCCCCTGACCCCAAACCCCACAAAACCCCATAAAACCCCTCCAAACACCACAAAAACCCCATAAATCCCCCATAAAACCCCCCAAATGCCCCATACCAATATCCAATGTCCACAGGTCCCCCAGCCTGCAGCCGCTCATGCCCCCGTCGATGACGCTGTCCCCCACTAACCCCCACTCTCCTGACCCCAAAACCCCATAAAACCCCCCAAACACCCCATAAAACCCCCCAAATCCCCCGTACCAATATCCAATGTCCACAGGTCCCCCAGCCTGCAGCCGCTCATGTCCCCATTGATGACGCTGTCCCCCACAAATCCCCATTTCCCTGACCCCAAAACCTCTCCAAACACCACAAAAACCCCATAAAACCCCCATAAACCCCATAAAACCCCCCAACCCCCCCATACCAATATCCAACGTCCACAGGTCCCCCAGCCTGCAGCCGCTCATGCCCCCGTAGATGATGCTGTCCCCCACTAACCCCCATTCCCCTGACCCCAAAACCTCTTCAAACACCACAAAAACCCCATAAAACCCCATAAAACCCTCCAAAACCTCCTCCAAACCCCACAAAAACCCCATAAAACGCTCCAAAACCTCCTCCAAACCCCACAAAAACCCCATAAAATCCACCCATACCAATATCCAACGTCCACAGGTCCCCCAGCCTGCAGCTGCTCATGCCCCCATAGATGACGCTGTCCCCCACTAATCCCCGTTCTCCTGACCCCAAAACCCCATAAAACACCATAAAACCCCATAAAACCCCCCATAAAACCCCCCAAATGCCCCGTACCAATATCCAACGTCCACAGGTCCCCCAGCCTGCAGCCGCTCATGCCCCCGTCAATGACGCTGTCCCCCACTAACCCCCATTCCCCTGACCCCAAAACCCCTCCAAATCCCATAAAACCCTCCAAACCCCACAAAAACCCCATAAAATCCCCCCATACCAATATCCAAAGTCCACAGATCCCCCAGCCTGCAGCCGCTCATGCCCCTGTTGATGACGCTGTTCCCCACTAACCCCCATTCCCCTGACCCCAAAACCTCTCCAAACACCACAAAAACCCCATAAAACCCCACAAAACCCCATAAAACCCCCCAAACACCCCATAAAACCCCCCAAATCCCCCGTACCAATATCCAACGTCCACAGATCCCCCAGCCTGCAGCCGCTCGTGCCCCTGTTGATGATGCTGTTCCCCACTAACCCCCACTCCCCTGACCCCAAAACCTCATAAAACCCCATAAAACCCTCCAAAACCCCATAAAACCCCCCATAAACCCCATAAAACCCCCCAAATGCCCCGTACCAATATCCAACGTCCACAGGTCCCCCAGCCTGCAGCTGCTCATGCCCCCGTCGATGACGCTGTCCCCCACTAACCCCCACTCCCCTGACCCCAAAACCTCTCCAAACCCCATAAAACCCCATAAAACCCCTCCAACACCCCATAAAACCCCCCAAATGCCCCGTACCAATATCCAGTGTCCACAGGTCCCCCAGCCTGCAGCCGCTCATGCCCCCGTAGATGACGAGGCGCGAGCGCCGCCCGTCGCGCTCCGTGTACACCACGGCCGTGTGGGACTCGCGGGGAGGGGGCAGCACCCCGTAAGTGATGGGGATGTCCCAGGCCAGCACCCCCGAGCCCGGGCGCAGCTCCAGCACGTACAGGTCGTTCAGGTACCTGGGGAAAAGGATACGGGGTCAGGAGGTCCTAAAAAAGATCCCTAAAAGGGTGGTTGGGTACGCGGGAGTGCCCTAAAAATGATGGTCGGGAGTGTGGGATTGCCCTAAAATGTCCCTTAAATCCCATAAATGCAGCCAAGGTGGTCCCAAAAACACCTTTGCCCATGTGTGCAGGTGGTTCAGGTGTGTGGGGAGAGGGTTGAGAAGGTCAGGAGATCCCAAAAAATCCTAAAAGGGTGTTTGGATATGTGGGACTTGCCCTAAAAGGGTGTTTGGATATATGGGACAGTCCTAAAAGGGTAGTCAGGAATATGGGATTGCCCTAAAAAGTCCCTTAAATCCCATAAAATGCAGCCAAGGTGGTCCCAAAAACACCTTTGCCCACGTGTGCAGGTGGTTCAGAAAGTCAGGAGACCCAAAAAAACCCTAAAAAGGTGTTTGGATATGTGGGACTGCCCTAAAAGCGTGGTTGGATACGTGGGACAGCCCTAAAAGGGTGTTTGGATATGTGGGATTGCCCTAAAAGGGTGTTTGGATATACGGGACTGTCCTAAAAGGGTGGTCAGGAATTTGGGATTGCCCTAAAAAGTCCCTTAAATCCCATAAAATGCAGCCAGGGTGATCCCAAAAACACCCTTGCCCATGTGTGCAGGTGGTTCAGAAAGTCAGGAGACCCAAAAAAAACCCAAAAAGGGCATTTGGATATGTGGGACTGCTCTAAAAGCGTGGTTGGATATGTGGGATTGTCCTAGAAGGGTATTTGGATATATGGGACTGTCCTAAAAGGGTGTTTGGATATGTGGGATTGTCCTAAAAGGGTGTTTGGATATGTGGGATTGCCCTAAAAGGGTATTTGGATATACGGGACTGTCCTAAAAGGGTGGTCAGGAATGTGGGATTGCCCTAAAAAGTCCCTTAAATCCCATAAAATGCAGCCAGGGTGGTCCCAAAAACACCTTTGCCCCTGTGTGCAGGTGGTTCAGGTAGGAAGAGGATTGAGAAGGTCAGGAGACCCCAAAAAATCCTAAAAGGGCATTTGGATATGTGGGACTGCTCTAAAAGAGTGGTTGGATATGTGGGATTGCCCTAAAAGGGTGTTTGGATATATGGGACAGTCCTAAAAGGGTGGTCAGGAATATGGGATTGCCCTAAAAAGTCCCTTAAATCCCATAAAATGCAGCCAAGGTGGTCCCAAAAACAACTTTGCCCATGTGTGCAGGTGGTTCAGAAAGTCAGGAGACCCCAAAAAAACCCTAAAAAGGTGTTTGGATATGTGGGACTGTCCTAAAAGGGTGGTCAGGAATTTGGGATTGCCCTAAAAAGTCCCTTAAATCCCATAAAATGCAGCCAAGGTGATCCCAAAAACACCTTTGCCCCTGTGTGCAGGTGGTTCAGGTGTGTGGGGAGAGGGCTGAGAAGGTCAGGAGATCCCAAAAAATCCTAAAAGGGTGTTTGGATATGTGGGACTGCCCTAAAAGGGTGGTCAGGAATATGGGATTGCCCTAAAAAGTCCCTTAAATCCCATAAACGCAGCCAGGGTGGTCCCAAAAACACCGTCGCCCACGTGTGCAGGTGGTTCAGAAAGTCAGGAGACCCCAAAAAAAACCCTAAAAAGGTGTTTGGATATGTGGGACTGCCCTAAAAAGGTGTTTGGATATGTGGCATTGCCCTAAAAGCGTGGTTGGATATGTGGGACTGCCCTAAAAGAGTGGTTGGATTTGTGGGATTGCCCTAAAAAGTCCCTTAAATCCCATAAAATGCAGCCAGGGTGATCCCAAAAACACCTTTGCCCCTGTGTGCAGGTGGTTCAGGTGTGTGGGGAGAGGGCTGAGAAGGTCAGGAGATCCCAAAAAATCCTAAAAGGGTGTTTGGATATGTGGGATTGTCCTAAAAGGGTGGTCAGGAATATGGGATTGCCCTAAAAAGTCCCTTAAATCCCATAAAATGCAGCCAGGGTGGTCCCAAAAACACCCTTGCCCATGTGTGCAGGTGGTTCAGAAAGTCAGGAGACCCCAAAAAAACCCTAAAAAGGTGTTTGGGTATGTGGAACTGCTCTAAAAGAGTGGTTGGATATGCGGGATTGCCCTAAAAGGGTGTTTGGATATATAGGACTGCCCTAAAAGGGTGGTCAGGAATATGGGATTGCCCTAAAAAGTCCCTTAAATCCCATAAAATGCAGCCAGGGTGGTCCCAAAAACACCCTCGCCCATGTGTGCAGGTGGTTCAGGTAGGGAGAGGATTGAGAAGGTCAGGAGACCCCAAAAAATCCTAAAAGGGCGTTTGGATATGTGGGATTGTCCTAAAAGAGTGTTGGGGATATGGGATTGCTCCATAAGGTCCCTTAAATCCCATAAAATGTGCCCAGGGTGGCCCCAAATCCACCTGTCCAGGTTCAGAAAATCAAGAAACCCCAAAAAAAAAACCCCTAAAAGTGTTTTTGGGAATGCATGACACCCCTAAAAGAGTCCTAAAATGCCCTAAAATCCAACCCAGGATCCCTGAGTCCCCCCAAAGATGACCCCAAAGTTTTGGGGTCGCTCCTGTGCCCCCCAAATGTCCCCAAGTCCCCCATCCCAACCCTATTCTGGGGTTTTGGGGTGTCCCCCTGCCCTCCCTGTAACTCCCAGGGTTTTGGGATCACCTGTAGGGCCCCCCAAGGGTCCCTGTGCCCCCCTAAAAACGATCCCAATGTTCCAGGCTCACCCCCGTGCCCCCCAAAATTCCCTCTGTGCCCCCAAACCAGCCCCAGCCCCCCTCCCCTCCAGTTATCCCCAAGATTTCTGGGGTGCCCTCATGATTTGGGGTACCCTAAGATTTTGGGGTGCCCCCCTAAAAACGACCCTCAGCCTCACCCCCACACCCCCCAAGTGCCCCCAGCCCACCCCCAGCCCCCTCCCCCCACAGATTCCCAGGGTTTTTGGGGTGCCCCCGAGGTTTTGGGGTGCTCTGGGGGGTTTTTGGGGTACCCCTTACCGGGGGATGTTGTTTTTGGGGTCCTCGCTGTCGTTGGCCAGCCCCCCAAACAGGTAACACTTGTTGCCCACCAGGGAGAAGCTGTGGCCCAGCCGGGGACAAGGGGGGGGCCCATTCTTGGGGGTCTTCGCCTTCAGCCGCTTCCACTCCCACCTGGAGGCCTGGAATGGGGAGGGGGGCGGGGGGAGATGTGGGATTTGGGGAGGGGTCTGCAACTGGGGGGCACCCAGGGGGGTGGGGGACCCCAAAACTGGGGGGGTTCAGGGGTTCTGGGGAGGGTCCTCAGGTGTTTGGGAGGGAACCCATGGTTTGGGGAGGGGTCCCAAGGGGTCCTCAGGTGTTTGGGGGGATTCCCACGGGTCACCCATGGTTTGGGGAGGGGTCCCAAGGGGTCCTCAGGTGTTTGGTGGGGGGTTCCCAGGGGTCACCCATGGTTTGGGGAGGGTCCCGAGGGGTCCTCAGGTGTTTGGGGAGGGGTCCCAAGGGTCACCCATGGTTTGGGGAGGGGTCCCAAGGGGTCCTCAGGTGTTTGAGGAGGGGTCCCAAGGGGTCCTCAGGTGTTTGGGGAGGGGTCCCAAGGGGTCCTCAGGTGTTTGGGGAGGGGGTCCCAGGGGTCACCCATGGTTTGGGGAGGGGTCCCAAGGGGTCCTCAGGTGTTTGGGGGGGGTTCCCAGGGGGTCATCCACAGTTTGGGGGGGTTCCCAGGTGCTCGGGGGGGGTTCCCCAGGTGTCCCCCATATGCTCAGAGGTTCCCCAGGTGCTCAGGGAGTTCCCCAGGTGGTCCCCACATGCTCAGGGGTTCCCCAGGTGCTATGGGGGGGGGGGGGGGGTTCCCCCCAGTGCTCAGGGGGGTTCTCAAAGGGGTCCCCAGGTGCTCCCCAGGTGCTCAGAAACTCCTGAGGGCTCCAGGAGGTCCCCAAAGGGCTCAGGGGGTTCCCCAGGTGGTCCCCACATGCTCAGAGGTCCCCCAAGTGCTCAGGGGGGATTCCCCTGGAGCGCCCCAGGTGTTATGGGGGTTCCTTCAGGTGCTCGGGGGGGGTTCCTCAGGTGCTCCCCAAGTGCTCAGGGGGGGTTCCCAGGGTGCTGGGGGGTCCCCAGGTGCTCAGGAGGGGTTCTCCAAGGGGTTCCCCAGGTGTCCCCCGCAAGCTCAGAGGTTCCCCAGGTGCCATAGGGAGCTCCCAAGGGGCTCAAGAGGTTCCCCAGGAGTTCCCCAGGTGCTCAGAAGGTTCCCCAGGTGTCCCTCACATGCTCAGGAGGGGTTCCCCAGGTGCTCAGGGAGTTCCCAATGAGCTCAAAGGGTTCCCAAGGTGCTCAGGGAGTTCCCCAGGGGTTCCCCAGGTGCTATGGGGGGTTCCCAGGTGCTCCCCAGGTGCTATAGGAGGTTCCCAAGGGGCTCAGGGGGGTTCCCAGGTGCTCCCCAGGTGCTCAGGGAGGTCCCCAGGTGCTATAGGGGGTTCCCAAGGGGCTCAGGGGGTTCCCAAGGGGCTCAGGGGGGTTCACAAGTGCTCCCCAGGTGCTATAGGGGGTTCCCAATGAGCTCAAAGGGTTCCCCAGGTGCTCAGGGAGTTCCCCAGGGGTTCCCCAGATGCTACGGGGGGTTCCCAAGGGGCTCAGGGGGGTTCCCCAGGTGCTATGGGGGGTTCCCAGGTGCTATGGGGGGGTTCCCCAGGTGCTATGGGGGGTTCCCAAGTGCTCCCCAGGTGCTATGGGGGGTTCCCAGGTGCTCCCCAGGTGCTCAGGGGGGTTCCCAAGGGGCTCAGGGGGGTTCCCCAGGTGCTATGGGGGGTCCCCAGGTGCTCCCCAGGTGCTATGGGGGGTTCCCAAGGGGCTCAGGGGGGTTCCCCAGGTGCTATGGGGGGTTCCCAAGTGCTATAGGGGGGTTCCCAAGGGGCTCAGAGGGGTTCCCCAGGTGCTATGGGGGGTTCCCCAGGTGCTCAGGGGGGTTCCCAAGGGGCTCAGGGGGCTCCCCAGGCGCTGTGGGGGTACCTGCAGCTCGTAGAGGTCGTTGCTGTACTTGCCGTACTCCACCATGCCCCCGAACACCAGCAGCCGCGTGCCGTCACACACGAAGCCGTAGGCGGCACAGCCCGGGGGGATGTCCCCCCGCACGGCCGGGATGAACCACTGGTTGGTGGCTGTGGGGACACCGAGGGGACAAAACGGGGACAGGGACAGTGAGAACAATCCCCTGAACGCCCGGGATGAGCCACTGGTTGGTGGCTGTGGGGACACCGAGGGGACAAAATGGGGACAGGAGCACAGGGGGGACAGTGAGAACAACGCCCTGAACCCCCAGGATGAGCCACTGGTTGGTGGCTGTGGGGACACCGAGGGGACAAAATGGGGACAGGGACAGTGAGAACAATCCCCTGAACCCCCGGGATGAACCACTGGTTGGTGGCTGTGGGGACAAAACAGGGCCAATGACACAGGGGTGACAGTGACAACAATCCCCTGAACACCCAGGATGAGCCACTGGTTGGTGGCTGTGGGGACACAGAGGGGACAAAATGGGGACAAAATGGGGACAGGGACAGTGAGAACAATCCCCTGAACCCCCGGCACCCCGGCATGAACCACTGGTTGGTGGCTGTGGGGACACTGAGGGGACAAAATGGGGACAGGGACAGTGAGAACAATCCCCTGAACCCCCGGGATGAACCAGTGGTTGGTGGCTGTGGGGACAAAACAGGGACAATGACACAGGGGTGACAGTGACAACAATCTCCTGAACACCCAGGATGAGCCCCTGGTTGGTGGCTGTGGGGACAGAGGGGACAGAGACATGGGGGCACATGAGGAATGAACCCCCGAACTGCCTGGATGAAGCCCTGGTTGGCTGCTGGGGACAAAATGGGGACAGTGACACGCTGACAATGACGCCCCCACCCAAAATGAACCACTGCTGGTTGGCTGCTGGGGACAAAATGGGGACAGTGACACACTCAAAATGACCCCCACCCAAAATGAACCACTGCTGGGTGGCTGTTGGGGACAAAATGGGGACAGCGACACAGGGAGAGCACCAGGAACGATCCCAAATGCCATCGCTGTGCCCCCCCAGCCCTGCCCTGTGTTGCCCACCTGCAGCTCCTCCCCTATGCCACCACTATGGGGAGCCCCCCAAAATCCCCATGTGCCCCCCAGCCCCCCCCAGGTGCCCACCTGGGTTGTACACGAGCAGTTTGTCCCCAGTGCCACCCCTGCAGGGACCCCCTGTGCCCTCCCAGGTACCCCCCGTGTATGTGCAGCTCCTCCCCCATGGCACCATCACAGGGATCCCCACTACCACCCCCAGGTGCCCACCTGTGCTGTACACCTGCACTTTGTCCCCAATGCCACCCCTCTGGGGACCCCCTGTACCCCCCCAGGTGCCCACCTGTGCTGTACACCTGCACTTTGTCCCCAGTGCCACCCCTCTGGGGACCCCCTGTACCCCCCCAGGTGCCCCCCAGGTGCCCACCTGTGTTGTAGACCTGCAGCTCCTCCCCAATGCCACCCCTGTAGGGACCCCCTGTACCCTCCCAGGTACCCCCCGTGTATGTGCAGCTCCTCCCCCATGGCACCATCATAGGGATCCCCTCTACCACCCCCAGGTGCCCACCTGTGCTGTACACCTGCACTTTGTCCCAAATCCCCTCCCTGTGGGGACCCCCTGTACCCCCCCAGGTGCCCCCCAGGTGCCCACCTGTGCTGTACACCTGCACTTTGTCCCAAATCCCCTCCCCTGTACCCCCCCAGGTGCCCCCCAGTGTTGTAGACTTGCAGCTCCTCCCCAATGCCATCCCTCTGGGGACCCCCTGTACCCCCCCAGGTGCCCCCCAGGTGCCCACCTGTGCTGTACACCTGCACTTTGTCCCCAATGCCACCCCTCTGGGGACCCCCTGTACCCCCCCAGGTGCCCCCCAGTGTTGCAGACTTGCAGCTCCTCCCCAATGCCACCCCTGTATGGACTCCCTGTGCCCCCCAGGTGCCCGCCAGTGTTGCAGACGTGCAGCTCCTCCCCAATGCCACCCCTGCACGGATCCCCTGTGCCCCCCAGGTGCCCCCCAGTGTTGCAGACGTGCAGCTCCTCACCAATGCCACCACTGTAGGAACCCCCGCATGTGCCCAGGTGCCCCCCAGGTGCCCACCTGTGTTGCAGACCTGCAGCTCCTCCCCCATCCCACCCCTCTGGGGATCCCCTGCATGCCCTGCAGGTGCCCCACCTGTGGTGTAACTTGCACTTTGTCCCCAATCCCCTCCCTGTATGGATCCCCTGTGCCCCCCAGGTGCCCACCTGTGTTGTAGACCTACAGCTTCTCCCCAATGCCACCACTGTAGGAATCCCCGCATGTGCCCAGGTGCCCCCCAGGTGCCCACCTGTGTTGTAGACCTACAGCTCCTCCCCAATACCACCCCTGCACGGATCCCCTGTGCCCCCAGGTGCCCACCTGTGTTGTAGACGTGCAGCTCCTCCCCGATGCCACCCCTGTGGGGATCCCCTGTGCCCCCCAGGTGCCCCCCAGGTGCCCACCTGTGTTGTAGACGTGCAGCTCCTCCCCAATGCCACCCCTGCACGGATCCCCTGTGCCCCCAGGTGCCCACCTGTGTTGCAGACGTGCAGCTCCTCCCCGATGCCACCCCTGTACGGATCCCCTGTGCCCCCAGGTGCCCACCTGTGTTGCAGACCTGCAGCTCCTCCCCGATGCCACCCCTGTACGGATCCCCTGTGCCCCCAGGTGCCCACCTGTGTTGCAGACGTGCAGCTCCTCCCCAATGCCACCCCTGTGGGGATCCCCTATGCCCCCCAGGTGCCCACCTGTGTTGCAGACGTGCAGCTCCTCCCCGATGCCACCCCTGTACGGATCCCCTGTGCCTCCCAGGTGCCCACCTGTGTTGCAGACGTGCAGCTCCTCCCCAATGCCACCCCTGTGGGGATCCCCTGTGCCCCCCAGGTGCCCACCTGTGTTGTAGACCTACAGCTCCTCCCCAATGCCACCCCTGCACGGATCCCCTGTGCCCCCCAGGTGCCCACCTGTGTTGCAGACGTGCAGCTCCTCCCGATGCCACCCCTGCATGGATCCCCTGTGCCCCCCAGGTGCCCCCCAGTGTTGCAGACTTGCAGCTCCTCCCCAATGCCACCCCTGTATGGACCCCCTGTACCCCCCAGGTGCCCACCTGTGTTGTAGACCTGCAGCTTCTCCCCAATGCCACCACTGTAGGAACCCCCGCATGTGCCCAGGTGCCCCCCAGGTGCCCACCAGTGTTGCAGACGTGCAGCTCCTCCCCGATGCCACCCCTGTGGGGATCCCCTGTGCCCCCCAGGTGCCCCCCAGGTGCCCACCTGTGTTGTAGACGTGCAGCTCGTCCACGATGCCCTCGTTGCCCCCTCCAAAGACCACGATGAGCTCCTTGATGGCCACGGCGCGGTGCCCGTGCCGGGGCCGGGGCACGGGCCCAGCCCAGCCCACCACCCGCTTCCAGCGCGGCTGCAGCGCGGGGGGGCCCGGGGGGGCCCGCGGCGGGGACCCCCCCCCGCCCAGGCCTGCCATGCGTCCCCCGCTGCCTGTCCTGGGGGGACACGGGGGGTCAGGTACGGGGGACACCCCAAAAACCACCAAAATTAACTGGGACCCCTCCCCAATGACACTGAACCCCCCGCTGCCTGTCCTGGGGGGACACGGGGGGTCAGGTACGGGAGATACCCCAAAAATCACCAAAATTAACTGGGACCCCCTGCCCAGGCCTGCCATGCGTCCCCCGCTGCCTGTCCTGGGGGGACACGGGGGGTCAGACATGCGGGGATACCTCAAAAATCACCAAAATTAACTGGGACCCCCCCCTACTGACATTGAACCCCCCCCACTGCCTGTCCTGGGGGGACACGGGGGGTCAGGTACGGGGGACACCCCAAAAATCACCAAAATGAACTGACCCCCCCCCCGCCCAGGCCTGCCATGCGTCCCCCGCTGCCTGTCCTGCGGGGACACGGGGGGGTCAGACATGCGGGGATACCTCAAAAATCACCAAAATTAACTGGGACCCCCCCCCTACTGACATTGAACCCCCCCCACTGCCTGTCCTGGGGGGACACGGGGGGTCAGACATGGGGGATACCTCAAAAATCGCCAAAATGAACGGGAACCCCCCCCACTGACACTGAACCCCCCCCCCCGCCTGCCCTGGGGGGACATGGGGGATACCCCAAAAACCATCAAAATTAATTGACACCCCCAAAAATCCCTAATTTGAACTGAGCCCCCCCCACCGTCTGTCCCTGGGGGGACACGGGGGGTCAGGTACAGGGGACACCCCAAAAATCATCAAAATGAACTGCCCCCCCCCCCCCCAATGACACTGAACCCCCCGCTGCCTGTCCTGGGGGGACACGGGGGGGTTCAGGTACGGGGGGGTACCCCAAAAAACATCAAAATGAACTGACATCCCAAAAATCCCTAAAATGAATTGGGACCCCCCCGCACTGCCTGTCCTGGGGGGACACGGGGGGTCAGGTACGGGGGACACCCCAAAAACCACCAAAATTAACTGGGACCACCCCCCGCCCAGGCCTGCCATGCGTCCCCCGCTGCCTGTCCTGGGGGGACACGGGGGGTCAGGTATGGGGGGTACCCCAAAACCCACCAAAATTAACTGGGACCCCCCCCCTACTGACATTGAACCCCCCCCTGCCTGCCCTGGGGGGACATGGGGGATACCCCAAAACCCATCAAAATTACTTGACACCCCAAAAATCCCTAATTTGAACTGAGCCTCCCCCACCGTCTGTCCCTGGGGGGACACGGGGGGTCAGATATGGGGGACACCCCAAAAATCAACAAAATGACCTGAAACCCCCCTGCCACTGCCAATCCTGGGGGGGGTCAGGTGTGGGGGACACCCCAAAAATCCCCTTCCAATGACCTGACCTTTTGGGGGGGAGGTTGGATATGGAGGACACCACAAAAACCGAAATCATCACCTGAGACCCCCCCCCGCCCCCCCTATTGACCTTTCTGGGAGGATCGGGGGGGGGGGGGGGAGTCTGGATATGGGGGACACCCCCAAAACCCCCCCATTAACACTCGGGCATAGGAGACCCCCCCCTCATTACATCTCTTGGGGGGGGGGGGTGTCCCCAAATCTGGGGGTCAATCCCCTTCTGCCCCCCCAAACTCTTCAGAGTCACCTCCGACCCCTCCCTCGAAATACCCCAGGGGCTTCACACGCCCCCCCCCCTCAAAATCCCCCAGATAATCTTTAATTACATCCTCCCCACCGCAATTACCACGAAAGAGTTAATTACCCCCCCACAGCAGGGGGTGTGACAATGGGGGAGGAGTCCAATGAGCGGGAGGGGAGCATTTATTTCTCCCCGTTAATTACTTTCTTCATTATGTCTTCTCTTAATTACTCCTCTTAACACCACAAACACCCCCGCACAGCCAATTCCCCCCTCCCTCCCCCCACAAAATTTACCTCCCTTAAGTTTTATCTCTCACCCCCCACCAAATTTCCCCTCAGGCCGTGTCCCCCACCCCCAATTATCCCCTCAGACTGTGCCCAACTCCCCCCTCCACAAATACGTCCCTCAGGCCGTGCCCCCCCTCAAGTTCAACTCCCCCCTTCCCAAATTTTCCCCTCAGGTTCAACTCCCCCCTCCTCTTCACATCCTCCCTCAGGCTGTTCCCCCCCCCTACGTTCATCTCCCCCTCCCCAAATTCCCCCTCAGGCCCTATGCCCCCCCCCACCCCTAAAATGCCCAACCCCCCCCCCCCCCCCAGCCCTGCCCCTCCCCTCACGCCCCCTCCCCCCCCCTCAGGCCCCTGCGCGCCGCCATCTTGTCTCTGCCCGGGCGGAAAATGGCGGCCGCCTCCTCCCCCCCACCGCCGCCCCCCCCGCTCACCGCGGCCCCGCGGCCGCCTCCCTCTCCCGGCCCGCGGCCGCTCCCCGATTCCCGGCGGCGGCTCCGGGGGTCGCGCGGCTGCAGCGGCTGCCGGCGTGGGGCTGCGGCTGCAGTCGGAGCACGGCAACGGCGGCCCCTCACGCCGCCCTGGGAGCCGCCATCTTGCGCCTGTGTCCGGCGGCCGCCGAGGGTGGGCGGGAAGCGACGGGAGTGGGCGGGGCCAGCGCGGACACGCCCCCTCCGGACCCGGGCGGCGCCATCTTGGCCGGGGACAGAGGGCGACATTGCGGGGAAGGCGGGAGGGGAAAAGGCGGCGGCATTTTGGGAGGGGGACCGGGAGGAGGTTCACCGCCATCTCGGTGGCCTCTGGGCCGGGCCCGGTAGCGGCGGGGCTGGGGCGAGCAGCAGAGGGGCGCGGGGGGGGACTGTACGGAGCGGCCTGAAGGGGCGCGGCCATGGCGCCAACGGAGGGGGTGTGGTCACGGAAGGGCGTGGCCACGCCCACTCCAACCGCCTCTTAAAGGAGCCGCCCCCCCAGCCTGCCTTTTGCGCGGTTTTCCCTCCTTCTCCCCCCCCCGAGTCCCGCCATCTCCCCGTGCCGCCCCCTCCCAGCCTTTCCGCCGTCCCGTAATCGCTCCCCGGCATTCCCAGTCTCGCCCCCCACACACACCGAATCCCCCGCGGTCTGGCTGCCGGCGGCACGGCCCGTTTCGCGGCGGCGCAGCACTGTACGGAGCGCTCAGCCCGCCATGGGCGCCGCCATCTTGGGCGCCCCTCCTCTCCTTGGGTGCCGCCCCCTCCGCAAACCGCGCCCCCTCCTCCTCCTCCTCTTCCTCTGTCCCGGGGCGCCCCCGCTATCCCCACCGCCCCCTGGGGTTAACGGGACGCAGGAGCCGCTCTAAGGCTTCACGGCCCCGCGGCTCCAAGCGACGCAAACGGGCCGGGGATCCCCCGCGCCGCCATCGCCCCCCGCCACCCCCCCCCGGACTCTCAAGATGGCGGTGCGCGGGACCCGGATGCAGCGGCCCCTCCCAGGACGGCGCCCCGGGGGCTGTGGGGGAGAAGGACCCGGATGTCGGCGCACGGCGCCGCCATGACATCCCGCACGTCCCCTCCCAAGATGGCGCCGCCCATCCGGCGGAACCAAAGCCCGCTGTCGGCTCCCAGGGGGACTCCGCGGTTCCTATCCTCCCTCCCGGCGCTCCCCGCTTCATTCTGCCCTTACCGGGTGCGGCTCCGCTACCGCAGCGGCTCCAAGGCGGCGGAGCGGCCGGTGCCCGGGTGCGCGGGGGAGGGGTCACAAGATGGCGGCGCGCTGCTGTGGAAAGGGGGGGGTCCAAGATGGCGCCGCCCGGTGCCCGGATCTTCCTCCTCGTCCTCCTCCTCTTCCTCCTCCTCGCCGCGCGCGCAAGATGGCGGCGCCTGCCCAGGACGGGAGCGGAGCTTTGAGCGCTCCCGGCGCTCTTCCCCCAGGCCCCGCCGCCCCCTTCTCTCGTCCCCCCTCCGGAACAGCCCCGATGCGGCGCCCCAAGATGGCGCAGGTGGGAGCTTGCAGCTCCGCGGCGGCCCAAGATGGCGGCGGCCGCGGGACCCGGATGCGCCGCTCTCCGCGCCACTCCGCCGCTGCTCCGCACCTGCAGCCACCCGCCGCCCGCTGACCCCGGGCGCCGCTTTACACCGCCGCCGCCGCTCGCTCCGAGCCGCCGCCGCCGCGCTGAAAGCCGAGAAAGGCCCGCTCGCCGCGCCGGCTACTGGCGCTTGGGAGCCGCCATTTTGGACGCGTCTCCTCCACCCGCCACAAAGATGGCGCCCGCCAGTTCCCGGATGGTGGCGCTTAACGGCTGCGGTGCTCACTGCGCGTGCATGACCGCGCGGGTCGTAATGGCGCATGCGCGGCTCCACCTCCTTCTTGCGCAGCCGCTTTTCCCGCCTTTCCCGTAACGGATTTTTGTTCAAACACCCGAATTTGGCGCTTTTCGCCCCAGTTTTGCTCTTCCGGGACCCCAAAATGCTCCAGAAGGCGTGGAGGAGAGGAAGAGGGTGAAGGTGCCTCAGCAGGGGACTCGGGATGACAATCCTAGGGTTTGGGGAGGTTTTGGGGAAGATTTAGGGAGTTTTGGGGGGGGGTCCCTCCTCAGGTTCAGGTGTGAAACAGCGCCAGGTGTGACAATGAAACTCCAGATGTGACAATAAATTCTCAGGTGTGACAATAAACCCCCAGATGTGACAATAAACCCTCAGGTGTGACAATAATCCCTCAAGTGTGAGGTGGATCCCCCTCTGAGGGTCCGGGCAGATCATTCGGCGTCTTGGGGTTTTTTTGGGGGGGGTTTAGTTGAGCCCCCTAAGCCAGAAATGAGTCTGGGGGGAAGCCCCAGCCACCTCGGGTGGCCCAGGGCGTTTTTGCGGGCAATGTTGAAGTCCCCAGCCCGTCCCAGTCCCTCCCAATTTATCCCAGTCCGTCCCAATCCCGCCTCCTCCATCGGGGAGGCCCCGCCCCCGGCGGACGCCGCCATTTTTTGTGTGGCAGAAGCTCCGCCCCCCGCAGTTACCAAGGCAACGGCGCCATTTTGAGTGTGGCGGAACGGCGCGCAAAGGCGGGAAAGGGGGCGGGGCCTGAGCGCCCTTCCCGCCCTTAGCAAGCGATGACGTCATCGAGGTGATGACGTCGTAAGCGCGAATGGCATCGTGGTGTGACGTCACAGCTGCCAGGACAGTCCTGGGGGCTGGGGGAGGGGGGGGAAGGCGGGGGAAGCACCTGGGAACAGGTGAGGTCCCACCGGGGGGGGGGATTAGTGACGTTACCTAAGGGAATCCAATGATGTCATTGGAGGGAATCCAGTGACGTCACCCAGGTGATCTATGGGGAGAGCCTGGATCACCCTCCTGACCCCAAATTCCACCTGGGGACCCCAAAATCAGCACCAAAATAATCCGGGGGTCCCAAATCCACCTGGATGGATCCAAACTCACCTGGACTGACCCAAACACACCTGGAGGTCCTAAACCCACCTGGGAAGGTCCAAAATTCACCTTGGGGGTCCCAAAATCAGCACACGTAGGGGTCAAAATCCACCCAGGACCCCCAAAATCCACCTGTGGGAACCCAAAATCAGCACCCAGGGATCCTAAAGCTCACCTGGCAGGTCCCAAATGCACCTGGGTGCACACAACGTTACCTGGGGACAGCCCGAAATCAACACCTGCCAGGGCAAAAAGAACCTGGGGAGCCCAAAATCCAGCAGAGGACCCCAAAATCACCACCTGGGGACCCCAAATCCACCTGGATGGACCCAAAAATCCACCTGGAATCCCCAAACTCACTGAGGGATCTGAGACCCCCCCCTAAGAGTGACCCAGCCCCCTCCCCTCTGTGGGCTGGGGAATTTTTGGGGGGATCTGGAGGGGGTTTTAGGAAGATTTTTGGGGGATATGTGGTGGATTTTAGGAGGATTTTGGGGGAAATTTTGGGGCGATCTGGGGGGGACTTTAGGAAGATTTTTGAGGGATCTGGGGGGCATTTTAGGAGGATTTTTGGGGGATCTGGAGAGCATTTTAGGAGGATTTTCGGGGGGATCTGGAGGAGGTATTAGGAGGATTTTTTGGGGGGGATTCTGGAGATTTTAGGAAGATTTTGGGGGGGATTGGGAGGGGATTTTAGAACAATTTTCGGCGAGATTTTTTGGGGTAATCTAGGGGGGATATCAGGACAATTTTGAGGGCAATTTTGTGAGGATCTGGGGAGGATTTTAGGAGGATTTTTGAGGGATCTGTGGAGGACTTTATTACGATTTTTGGGGGGATCTAAGGGGAATATTAGGAGGATTTTGAGGGGGATTTTTTGAGGATATGGGGGGGATTTTGTGAGGATTTTTTGGGGGGATTCTAGGAGGATTTTGAGAGGGATTTTTTTGGGGGGCATTTTTTTGGGGGGGTATTTTGTGGGAATCTTTTTCGGGGTGACTCTGGGGGGATTCGTGCGCGGAGCCAAAGAAGCGGCGGAGGCGGCGGAGTGAGGGTTACACAGATTTATAATCGCTGGATCACGCGCAGCAGCAGCAGCAGCAGCACAGACACAGACCCGGGGGGTGGGGGGGGGGGGGGACAATTTGGGGGGGGGGGCTTTAAATGGGGGGGGGGGGTGGTGGAGGGGGGGGGCGGCGCCGTGGGGACCCCCCCCCTCCCCAAAAACAACCGACACCGAGGGGCTTTTCCGGAACTTTATAAGGCAAAAACGTCTCGAGAGAATAAATAGGTGGGGGGGAGGGGGGGGGGCCCCCCAAAATTCCCCCCCCCCCAACGGTGGTGGCTGTGCCCCCCCCTCCCCGGGGACCCCTCCCCCACATGGGCCCCTCCCCCTTTTTGGGGTTCGCTCTCTCTTGCCGCCCCTCCCCCCCCCCGTTATTGCCGTGAGGAGCCGGGGGGGGGGGTGGGGACCCCCGGGGGGGGGGGGGGGCGATGGAAGAACGGGGGGGGCACAAAGGGGGCGTGGCCCCGACCCCTCCCCCCCCCCGAGTGGGTAAAGTGCAGGATGGGGACCCCTCCCCCACACCAAAATGGGACTGGGGGGGGCGGGTGGGGGAGGGGCACGATGACACCCCCCCCCCCCCCCAATGTGAAATGGATCGATCGCCCCGCGCTCGCTCCTGATTGGCTCGGGACCCAGATCCCGGCCCTGCACAGCTCACTCCTGATTGGGTCCCGATCAGATCCCAGACGTTGTTTCTGATTGGCTCAGGACCAGATCCCACCTCCACCCATGCTCGATTCAGATTGGCCCAGGACCAGACCGCAGCTCCACCCATGCTCAATTCTGATTGGCCCTGGACCAGATCCCAGCCCTGCCCAGCTAGAGCATGATTGGCTCCGTACCAGATTCCACACTTGCCTCTGATTGGCTCCAGACCAGATCACACCTCAATTCTGATTGGCTCCAGAATGGATCCAAGCTTTGCCCATTCTGACTCCTGATTGGCTCTGGACCGGATCACACTCTTGCTCCTGATTGGTTCCCACCATGCCTGCGGCCTCTCCTGATTGGCCGCGATTGGATCCACCCCTCCAGAGCAGAGCAACCCCATTGGGCGGGGGCCGGACCCGCCCCTCCAATCCAAACCACTCCTGATTGGATCCTGGCCAGGCCCCGCCCCCGCCCAGAGTCACTCCCAGGGCCGGACGGCCCCGCCCCCACAGGATCTCAGCCCTGATTGGAGGGCGCCGACCCCACCCAGTTCGTGATTGGCTCTTGACTCGACCACACCTCTGTCGGGGGGATCTGGAATCCTCCACACCCACATCTGGATCGCGGCTCCTGATTGGCCAAACACTGGATCCCAGCTGAACCCAAGGCTGCTTCTGATTGGCTCCAGGCCTGGTCCCACCCCCTCCTGATTGGCTCCACACCAGATCCTCCTCACACAGAGCCGCCCCCATTGGCCTAAGGCCAGGCCCCGCCCCTTCCTGATCCTGTCCCTCCTGATTGGCTCCAGACACCGGATCCCGCACAGACCGGTAGCTGCTGATTGGCTCTAAATCCGACCCCCAATAAAGTCACACCTGATTGGCTCAACACCAGACCCCTCCTCCTCAGTTGCTCCTGATTGGCTCCACACTTGACCCCACCCCTGCCCAGCTCAGCTCCTGATTGGCTCAGCCCCAGATCACGGCTGAACCCACCGCCCCTCTTCATTGGCTCCACACCAGACCCCGCCCCCTGACACCGCACCCCCTTCTCCTGATTGGCTCCACGCTGGATCCCTGCCCCTGATTGGCCGTAGCCTCGGCCTCAGCCCCACCCCCCTCTTCAGCAGCGCCGCTCCCCATTGGCCGCTGGCCGGATCCCGGCCCCGCCCCCTCCCCTCCCCCATAGTGCAAATGGTTCCCACGGGCGGCAAACGGAACTGGAAGAACGAGAAAAGCGGCGCCGGGGGAGGGGGGGAAGACGCGGCCCCGCCCCCCCCCCCCCCAAAACAACCCCCTCCCCCCCAAACCCCGCCCAACCTCTGGGTGGGGGAGGGGGGGGCCCTGGAGACCCCCCCATCCTCAAAAAGTGCAAAGTGGGGGGGTCCGGGGGGGGGTCCCTCGCTGTGCTTGTCGGTAATAAAAACTCGGGGTGGGGGGGGACACGGAGGGGGGGGGGAGGAGAACCCAACCCACGGTGGGAGGGAGGGGGGGGGGTTTCTGTTGGGGAGGGGGGGTCCCCACTGCCTCGTGAAGGGGGGGGCGGGGTAGGGCGGGGAGGGGGGGGCCCGTCCGTGTGTCCGTCCATCCGTCCGTCCGTCCGTCCGTCCGTCCGTCGGTCCGTGCGTGCGTTCCCCCCGCCGCGGCGGCTCACAGTCAGCTGACCCGCTCGGGCACAGGCGTCCGCGTGTCCACCGGCTCCTCGCGGGCCGGGGGGCCGCGGCACGGCCACGCTGGGGGGGGGGCGGGGGCGGCGGCGGCGCCGACGAGGACGACGAGGAGGAGGAGGATGATGAAGAGGAGGAGGAGGACGAGGTGGAGGAAGAGGAGGCAGAGTCTTTGTGCTCGGGCTCCCCTCGGTGTTTGTAGGGCGGCGACGGCGGCAGCGGCGGCGGCGGCGGGGGCTGCTGAGTCTTAGGGGGCTCCTTGGCGCAGCCGTCGGGGGCCGCGGGACCCCCCCTCTGCTCCGAGCACCCGCTCAAGTCCTGGGGGGGGCGGCGGCGGCGGGGGGGCGGCGGGGGGGGGGGGGGCTGGCGCTGTCCTTGGGGTCGCTCTGGGGGGGGCTCCGGCGGCGGGCGGCGGCGGGGGGGGGCGCGGGAGGAGCCCCCCGGCCCTTGGGGCTGCCCTCCTTGCTGCGCCGGCCGGGGCTGCGGGCGCTGCGGGGGCCGCGGGAGCCCGGCGGGGTCGGCGGAGGCCGCGGCGTCGTCGTTGTCGTCGTCGTGGCGGCGGCGGCGGCCGCCATCGTCACCGGTTCCACCACCACCGTCTCCCTCGTCTTCCTCTTCTTGATGGGCAGCACGGTCTCCTGCACGGCCGGGGGAGTCGCCGCCTTCTTGTCGGGGCCGCCCGGCCCCCCCGGCCCCCGCCGCCCCCGCCGGTTTGCGCCCGCGTTTCTTGGGCACGGCCGGACTGTCCGGCTCGGCCCGGCGCTTACGGCCCGGCCGCCGCGGGGCCGGCGGGGCCGCGGGGCCCGGCTGGCCCGGGGAGAACGGCATCTTGACCAGCAGCTTGCCGGGGGGCTTCTCCAGAGCCCGTTTGGCCGCGGAGCCCCCCTCGGACACGGCGGAGGCCGCCTTGGGCCGGGCGCCGCCGCCTCCGCCGCCGCTGCCCTTGGGCCGCCCCCGGCCGCGGCCGGTGCCGGGGCCTTTGGGCGATTTGGGCTTCTTGGGCGGGCGCTGCTCGCGGCGCGAGGGGCTGCCCCGGCCCGTGACGGTGAAGTCGAAGTCGTTGGGGTCCAGCGAGGTGTCCCCCACCTTCTCGAAGTAGGCGATCAGCTCCACCTTGGAGCGGAAGGCTTTTCCCTGCGGGCTGCGGGTGGGAGAGCAAAGGAACGGTCAGCGAGCGGTCAGGGGTGATGACCCCACACACACACACACACACACAACCTGAGTGGTCAGCGGTGATGACCCCACACACACACACACACACACACACACAACCTGAGTGGTCAGAGGTGATGACCCCACACACACACACACACACACACACACACACACACACACACACACCCTGAGCGGTCAGCGGTGATGACCACACCTCCCTCTCCGGCCACCCCACACACACACACACACACACACACATAACCTGAGTGGTCAGCGGTGATGACCCCACACACACACACACACACACACACACAACCTGAGTGGTCAGCAGTGATGACCACACTCCCCTCTCCGGCCACCCCACACACACACACACACACACACACACAACCTGAGTGGTCAGCGGTGATGACCACACCTCCCTCTCCGGCCACCACACACACACACACACACAACCTGAGTGGTCAGCGGTGATGACCACACTCCCCTCTCCGGCCACCCCACACACACACACACACCCACCCCCAAGCCGTGCAGGGCTCACTTGATCAGGTAGACGTCGTACTTGCCGGCCGAGCGGCCGGACTTGCGCTGTTTGAGTTTGCGTGTCCAGCCCTCGGGCAGCGTGGGGTCGTCGTACATGGGCCCGCGGTCGCGGATGATGGAGCGCCGCTGCTTCGGCGACGCCGACGCCTCCGGGGCCGCCGGCGCCGCCCCGGCCCCCTCCGAGCTCTCGGCCTTGCCGGCCTCGGCGGGCTCGGCCGCGGGCTGATCCGGCTCCTTGCGCTCCTTCTTGGGCTTCTTGGCCTTGGGCGGCCGCTGCAGGTTCTCCTCGGACTTCTCCTCCCTGCGGGGACACGCGGCGGTCAGTGGAGGGACGGACAAACGGATGTGAGGGATGGGGGGCGTGGGCACGAGGGGAGGTGGGGGTGGAAGGGGTCAGCGGTGGGTGGATGGACACACGGACAGGGCCCTGGACACACAGACAGGGCCCTGGACACAGTGCTGGACACACGGACAGGGCCCTGGAGACAGCGCTGGACACACAGACAGGGCCCTGGACACACGGACAGGGCCCTGGACACAGTGCTGGACACACGGACAGGGCCCTGGAGACAGCGCTGGACACACAGACAGGGCCCTGGACACAGTGCTGGACACACGGACAGGGCCCTGGAGACAGCACCGGACACACGGACAGGGCCCTGGACACATGGACAGGGCCCTGGAGACAGCACTGGACACACGGACAGGGCCCTGGACACACGGACAGGGCCCTGGACACAGTGCTGGACACACGGACAGGGCCCTGGAGACAGCGCTGGTCAGTGCGAGACACACAGACAGGATGGACACGGCACTGCTGACCCCCGGTCAGTGCCAGACACACGGACACCAACAGACACAGGGACACAGCCCAGTGAGCTCCCGGCCACAGCACTGGTCAGTGCTGGACACACGGACACTGACAGACAGGGCCCTGCGACTCTTTGGACATGGTGCTGGTCAGCACTGGACACGCAGACCCAATGGACACACGGACACAAACCCACTGGACACACGGACCAGGCCCTGCGGCTCTCCGGACACAGCACTGGTCAGTGCCGGACACACGGACCCGACGGACACACAGACACAGCTCCGGGGAGCTCTGGACACAGCACTGGTCAGTGCTGGACGTACGGACACACGGACACACAGACACTGCCCGATGGCTCCCTGGACACAGCACTGGTCAGTGCTGGACGTACGGACACACGGACACACAGACACTGCCCGATGGCTCCCTGGACACAGCACTGGTCAGTGCTGGACGTACGGACACACGGACACACAGACACTGCCCGATGGCTCCCTGGACACAGCACTGGTCAGTGCTGGACGTACGGACACACGGACACACAGACACTGCCCGATGGCTCCCTGGACACAGCACTGGTCAGTGCTGGACGTACGGACACACGGACACACAGACACTGCCCGATGGCTCCCTGGACACAGCACTGGTCAGTGCTGGACGTACGGACACACGGACACACAGACACTGCCCGATGGCTCCCTGGACACAGCACTGGTCAGTGCGGGACACACGGACACCAACAACCAGGGCCCTGTGACTCTCCGGACATGGCACGGGTCAGTGCTGGACACACGGACCCCACTGGACACACGGATGCAGCACCGCATCTCCCTGGACACGGCACTGGTCAGTCCTGGACACGCAGATGGACAAACGGACAGCACTGGACACACAAACACAGCCCCAGACATCAGCACGGGGTGGAACAGCCCCGAGTTGGGCAAAGCACGGGATGGGCCCGGCCGGAGCCAGGACAAGGAGGAGGAGGAGGAGGAGGAGGAAGGAGGGGCAGCCCGGACCGGCGGGAATTACGGCCGCGGCCGGAACGACATCCCAGTGTCCGTCAGTCTGTCCGAGGGGATGGGGCACTCGGAGTGGACACCGGACACTCCCAAAACCCCGTCCTGACCGCACTAAACCCAGCCCTGGGGGTCACCAAGGGGTCGTGGTCAGTGACACCGGGGCTGTCACCGGGGTGTCACCGCGTTGGGGTCACTGGGGACGGGACCCTCGGGGCAGGGGGGGATTTGGGCTGGGCTGGGACCCCTGTCCTCGGTGTCACCGCTGTCACCGGGGTGTCACCACGTTGGTGTCACCGGGGACGGGACCCTCGGGGCAGGGGGGGTTTGGGCTGGGCTGGGACCCCCCGTCCTCGGTGTCACCGCTGTCACCGGGGGTGTCACCGCGTTGGTGTCACCGGGGACGGGACCCTCGGGGCAGGGGGGGGATTTGGGCTGGGGTGGGAGCCCCATCCTCGGTGTCACCGCTGTCACTGGACCCCCATATCAGTGTCACCGGGGACGGGACCCTCGGGGGCGGGGTGGGACCCCTGTCCTCAGTGTCACCGCTGTCACCGGGGTGTCACCGCGTTGGTGTCACCGGGGACGGGACCCTCGCGGCAGGGGGGGATTTGGGGTGAGGTGTGGTGGGACCCCCCGTCCTCAGTGTCACCGGAGCGTCACCGTGTCGGTGTCACCAGGGATGGGACCCTCGGGGCAGGGGAGGATTTGGGCTGGGATGAGATCCCCTCTGTCCCCTCTGGGGTGACACCCTCAGTGTCACCGGTGCGGGGGTCCCGTCCTGACAAGGAAAGACAGAGCTGAGGCAGGGGGAGAGGCGGGACCCCCGCTATGGGGCGGTTATGGGGTGGGGAGGGGGATGCAGCCCCTCAGAACCCCACAGTGCCACCCTGGTGGCCATCAGGGGAACCCCCCCGACCCCTCCCCACCGATGGGGGAGCACAGCCGGGACCCCCCAGCCCCATCCTGGGGCTAAAAGTCGCAAAAACGGCACCAAAAAATTTGGGAAGGGGCACGGGAACGTTGGCATGAGGGGGACTGGGGACAAGGGGTGACCCCCAGGGACCCCCCAACATGTCCTGGGGTCTCAGGGGGGCTGGAGTGGCCTCAGGGTTGGGGGTCTGAGGTGGCCCTGGGAGTCTCTTGGTGGCCCTGGTGGTCTTGGGGGGGTCTGGGGTGGCCCTGGGGGTCTCTTGATGGCCCTGGGGGTCTCTTGGTAGCCCTGGAAGGTCCCTGGGGGGTCCCAGAAGGGGTCTTGGGGGGTCTGGGGTGGCCCTGGGGGTCCCAGGGGTGCATTGGGGTGGCCCTGGGGGTCTCTTGGTGGCCCTGGGGGGTCCCTGGGAGGTCCCAGTGGGGTCTGGGGTGGCCCCAGGGTTGAGGATCCCAAGTGGTCTCAGGGGGGTCTCAGGGTGGGCACAGCAAAGGTGGGAATGAGAAGCCAAATTTTGGGGTGTTCCGGGAAAATTTGGGCAATTTCAGCGGAATTTGGGAAATTTCGGGGTGGTTTGTGGGATTTCGGGGGTGAGGGCGGTTTTAGGGCGATCCCAGGTGAGATTTGGGGGGATTTGGGGGATTTGGGGTGATCCGGAGGGGTCGCGGGAGCGGGGTCGTTTTGGGGGAATTTGAGGCGTTTTTGGGAGCAGCGTGAGGGGAACATTTGCAGCAACTTTGGTGCAATTCTGGCTATTTTGGGGGCTGCTGAATTTTAGGGGAATTCAGGGTATTTTGGGGTGAGTCGGGGAGTTTGGGGGCGCTGCATGAGTGCAGCAATTCGGGGAAATTTGGGGGATTTTTGGGTGAAATGAGCAGTTGGGGTGTGCAGCGTGAGCAGCATTTTGGGGCAATTTTGGGGATTTTTTGGTGATGCACGAGCAGAAAATTTTGGGGCAATTCAGGGGACTTTAGGGTAAATCAGGGGATTTGGGATGCGGCGTGAGGAGTAGTTTGGGGCAATTTTGGGGATTTTGGGGCGCAGCATTTTGGGATAACTCGGGGGATTTGGGGGCGCAGCATGAGAAGCGGGTTGGGCCATTTTTGAGTATTTTGGGGCGCAGCATTTTGGGGCAGTTCGGGATATCTCGGGGCGCCACGCGCACGCAGTAATTTGTGGCAGTTTTGGGGTGCAGTATTTTGGGGAAATTAAGGGTATTTTGGGGTAACCCGGGGTACTTTGGGGCACCACGTGAGCGCGACAGTTCGGGGCAAATTTGGGCCTTTTGGGGCGCAGTGCAAGCGTAACATTTTGGGGTGACTCGGGGCGTTTCGGGGTGACTCCTGGGGATTTTGGGGGTGACTTCGGGGTGAATTTTGGGGTGACTTCGGGAGGGTTTTGGGGTGACTTCGGGGAGGGGTCGGGGTAAGTAGAGGAGTTATGCGGTGATTTAGGGAGGATTGGGGTAACTAAAATTTCGGGGTGACTCGGGGGAGGTTCGGGGTGAATTTTGGGGTGACTCGGGGTGGATTTTGGGGTGACTCGGGAGAGCTTTGGGGCGGTTTTTGGGGTTTTGGGTGCGCGCGGGACGGGCCGGGGGGTGTGTCCCCTTGAGGGGGGCGGGGGGTCCCTCAAAGAGAGAAGGGGGGGGGTCCCCATCTCCCACCCTAACGGGGACAACACCGGAATGGCGACACTGACAGAATTTTGGGGAGGGAGTGGGGGGGGGGGGGTCCCCAAATTTCGTAGCGGGGTTGTTGGGAGGAGGGGGGGGGGCCCGGCATTTTGGGGTCTCACGGAGGAAAGGGAACGGAGGTCCCCCCATTGCGGAGGGGTCCCGCGGAAGGCTCGGGGGGTCCCACCGAGGGTTCCCCGTACCTGGGGGGCTCCTCCCGCCCCCCGGGGGGGCCGCGGCCGCTCGTGACGCACTCGCGGCGCTCGCAGCCCCCCCCCAGCCCTCACACACACACACACCCCCCCGCCCGCCATTCCCGGTTCCCGCCCGGCCCGTGAGGGGAAGGAAAGGGGGGGGGGGGGGCGTGAGGGAGAGAGGAGGGGGGGGGGGCGTCGCCCCGCGCGCGCGCGCGCGCGAGACCCCCCCCCCCCCCCTCCGCCTCTCCCGCTCCCTCACAGCTTTCCCCAACACCCGCCGCGGCCCCCCCCGGCCCCGCCGCCCCCTCCTCACTCACAGCCGCCCCTCGTCGCCGCTCGGCGCCGCCGCCGCCATTTTCTTCGCAGCGAAGAACCCGCGGGGGGGGGGGGGGGGGGGAAGCTGAGGGGGGGGGGCCGGGAGGGGGGGGGGGCGGGAGGGGGGGGGGGCGGCCCGGACCGAGCGGCGACGGGAACCCGGAGCGGAGCTGGCTCCGCCCCTCCGCCCGAAACCGATTGGCCGAGCTTCCCGTCGGTCAAGGCGTCGGCGCGCGGTGATTGGGCGGCGGGGCCGCCCTCCGGGGGCGGAGCCGGGGCGCTCGCGCCGGGCCGTTGGAATTGGCGGGAAGCGCTGTCAGTTACGGGAGGCGGGGCCGGCGGAGCGCGCGCGGGCGTTCATTGGGCCCCGCGCCGGGACGCCGGGCTCTGATTCGCTGTGATGCATGTCGGTCAAGAGACGGCGGAGGGGGCGTGGCCTGGCCCCCCCGCGCTGCGAAGGGTTTGAAATCCAACGGCCGTAACGGTCCGCGAGGCCACGCCCCCTCCGGGCCACGCCCTGGCCACGCCCCGCCCGCCCCGAGTCCCGCTGCCCCAGTACGGGGATAACTGGGACCAGTGTGGGACAGCAGGGACCAGTGTGGGACAACTGGGACCAGTACGGGGATAACTGGGAGCAGTACAGGGAAAACTGGGACCAGTATGGGGACAGCAGGGCCAGTACGGGGACACTGGGGACCAGTATGGGAGAACTGGGGCCAGAAAGGGGACAGCTGGGACCAGCACAGGGACAGTGGAGACCAGTATGGGGACCAGTGTGAGACAACTGGGACCAGTACGGGGACAACTGGGACCAGTACGGGATAACTGGGACCAGTGTGGGAGATGTGGGTCCAGTACAGGATAACTGGGACCAGTACGGGGACAACTGGGATCAGTATAGGAACAAGTGGGACCAGTATGGGCGTTGTGGCCACCAGTACCAGACCAGTATGGGCACCACAGTCACCAGTGCAGGACCAGTATGGGGACCACTGGGACCAGTATGGGACCAGTCCGGCCACTACGGTCACCAGTAAAGAACCAGTATGGCACAGTGGCCACCAGTAAAGAACCAGTACGGGACTGGTCCGGCCACTGTGGCCACCAGTAAAGAACCAGTACGGGACCAGTATGGCACAGTGGCCACCAGTAAAGAACCAGTACGGGACCAGTATGGCACAGTGGCCACCAGTAAAGAACCAATATGGGACCAGTATGGCACAGTGGCCACCAGTAAAGAACCAGTATGGCAATGACGGCCACCAGTACAGAACCAGTATGGGACCAGTCCGGCCACTGTGGCCACCAGTAAAGAACCAGTATGGCACAGTGGCCACCAGTAAAGAACCAATATGGGACCAGTATGGCACAGTGGCTACCAGTACAGAACCAGTATGGCAATGACGGCCACCAGTACAGAACCAGTATGGGACCAGTCCGGCCACTGTGGCCTCCAGTTTGCTCACGGTGCCCCCCATTCCGGAGGTGGGGGAGGGGCGGGGGCCGGACCCCCCCTCCCGGGGGATGAGCGGGGATGGAGCGCTAATCCCCCCTCCCCCCCCCCCCCCCCACCCTCAGCCCTTCCCGACCCCCCCCCCCGGACAACCCCAAACGCCCCCGACCCCCTCCTCAATATGGGACCCCCTCCCCAAACTCCTCAGGACACCCCCAAACTCCCCGGACCCCCCCATCCCCCCGTGTTCCATGAGTTCCTTTCCCTCCCCCCCTTTTTTCCACCCCCCCCTCCCCTTTTCGGGGGTCCCGCCCCCCCCCAATCCCCGGATCGGGGCCACCTCCGGGGGGATTGTCCCTAATCCCGGGCAATCCCCGTGACCCCCCCCGGGATTAGGGGGACACCTGGGGGGGGTCCCCAGAAGGACCCTGGGACATGTAGTCCCCCCTGGAGGGGGGTAGGGACCCCCCAAAGGTCACCCGGGACCCCCCAAAATCCCCCAAGACCTCCCCAATGTCACCCAGGACCCCCCAAAATTCCCCAGAACCCCCTAAATGTCATCTGGGACCCCTCAAATGTCACCAGGACCCTCCAAATGTCACTCAGGACCCCCCTAATGTCAACCGGGAACCCCCAAATGTCACTCAGGACCCCCCAAAATCCCCTGGGACCCCCTAAATGTCACCTGGGACCCCCCTCCCAATGTCCCCAAAGCCCTGTGGTGACACCGGGTGGGGTAGCAGGACCCCAAAATCCAGGCGGGAAAACTGGGGGGCTCCAGAGGGGTTTGGGGGTACAGAGGGGGAGGGTCTGGGGTGTTTTGGGGTTTGGGGGGGACTCGAGAGAAGTTTTGGGGTGTGGGTGAGGGGGGTCGGGAAAGTTCAGGGTTCAAATTTGGGGTCCTGGGAGAGTTTTTGGCGTTCGATTTGTGGGCACGGGACAGTCCCAATAAAATTTTGGCAAACCGGGGAGGTTTTGGGGTTCAGTCTGGGGTCCCAGGGGGGTTTTGGGGTCCAGTCTGGGGTCCCAAAGAGGTTTTGGGGTCCAGTTTGGTGGCACAGTGTGGTATCAGGGAATTTTGGGGTCCAATTTGGGGGTCTCACAGAGCTTTTGGGGTCCAATTTGGGATCCTAAAGAGCTTTTGAGGTCCAGATTGGTGATACAGAGTTGTGCCAGGGACCTTTCGGGATCCCAAGAAATTTTTGCGATCCAATTTAGGGTGTCTCAGAGTTTTTGGGGTCCAATTTGTGATCCCAGGGACATTTTCGGGTCCAATTTCCGATCCCAGGGACATTTTCGGGTACAATTTCCGATCCCAGGGACATTTTCGGGTCCAATTTGCGATACCAGGGACATTTTGGGGTCCAATTTGCTATCCCAGCGACATTTTGAGGTCCAATTTCCGATCCCAGCGACCTTTTGCGGCCCGATTTGAGCTTTCACAAAGCTTTTAGGGCCCAATTTGGGATCCCAGACACCTCCCAGTCCCCAATTTTCCACCTCAACACCCCCAAAACCCCCAACCCCCCCGCAGCACCCGGGGGTATTTCAGGACCACCGCCCCCCCCCCCAATTACACCAGCACCCAATTAAGCCCTTTTAGGATGTGGGGGGGCTCTGATACCCCCTGATCCCCCACCCCAACCCTGCTAATCAGGGCTCGGGGGCGATTAAGACCCCCCGAAAGCCGCTTGCCCGGCGCCTAAGCCCGGCTTGGCCAGCGCCGGCTCCGGGATGAGCCGGGCTCAGCCGCGCTTTACCTCCTGAGCCCCGATTATTGGGGGGGGGGTCCCATCCGCCCCCCGCCCTATAAAAGATGCTCCTCGTCGCCCCCCGTCCGCCCGCCCGTCCGCCCGTCGCCGCCGCCATGCAGAAGTCGCGGGAGATGCGGGACGAGCTCCCCGAGGATTTCTACATCCCCATGACCCTGGACACCCCAAACGTGACGGCGCTGAGCCCCTTCCTGGTGCCCCAAACCCACCTGGGCAGCCCCGGCATCTTCAAGGCCATGGCGGCCTTCATGTTCCTGCTGGTGGTGCTGGGCGTCCCCATCAACGCGCTGACCGTGGTGTGCACGGCCAAGTACAAGAAGCTGAGGTCGCACCTCAACTACATCCTGGTCAACCTGGCGGTGGCCAACCTGCTGGTGGTGTGCGTGGGCTCCACCACGGCCTTCTACAGCTTCTCGCAGATGTACTTCGCCCTGGGGCCGCTGGCCTGCAAGATCGAGGGGTTCGCGGCCACGCTGGGCGGTGAGGGACGAGGGGGAATGTGGGGAGTGGAGGGGTTGGGGGCTTTGGGGGTGTGGGATGTGGGTTTTGAGGTCGTTATGGTCGGTGGGTGTTGGGTCTGGGGGCACTGGGGCTGTGGGATGTGGGTTATGAGGTCACCTTGGTCTGGGGGTGTTGGGTCTGGGGGCACTGGGTGTGTAGAACATGAGGCACAAGGTCACCATGGTCTGGGGGTTTTGGGTCTGGGGGCATTGGGGGTGTGGGTTATGAGGTCATTATGGTCGGGGGGTGTTGGGTCTGGGGGCACTGGGGCTGTGGGATGTGGGCTATGAGGTCACCATGGTCGGGGGATGTTGGGTCTGGGGGCACTGGGTGTGTAGAACATGAGGCACAAGGTCACCATGGTCTGGGGGTTTTGGGTCTGGGGGCATTGGGGGTGTGGGTTATGAGGTCATTATGGTCTGGGGGTGTTGGGGGTGTGGGGCATGGGCTATGAGGTCACCATGGTCTGGGAATGTTGGGTCTGGGGGCACTGGGTGTGTAGAACATAAGGCACAAGGTCACCATGGTCTGGGGGTTTTGGGTCTGGGGGCATTGGGGGTGTGGGTTATGAGGTCATTATGGTCGGGGGGTGTTGGGTCTGGGGGTTTTGGGTCTGGGGGACATGGGGGACATGGGCTACAAGGTCACCACGGTCTGGAGGTGTTGGGTTTGGGGACGTTGGGTCTGGGGGCGTTGGGGCTGTGGGATGTGGGTTATGAGGTCACCATGGTCTGGGGATGTTGGGTCTGGGGGCACTGGATGTGTAGAACATGAGGTACAAGGTCACCATGGTCTGGGGGTTTTGGGTCTGGGGGTGTTGGCGGTGTGGGATGTGGGCCAAGAGATCACCATAGTCTGGGGTTGTTGAGTTTGGGGGTGTTGGGTTTGGGGGTGTTGGGTTTTGGGTATTGGAGATGAGGGTGTCCAGTAGAAGGTCACCATGACCTGAGGTTGTTGGGTCTGGGGGCGTTGGGGGTGTGGGGTGTGGGTTACAAGGTCATCATGGTCTGGGGATGTTGGGTCTGGGGGCATTGGGGGTGTGGGGTGTGGGTTATGAGGTCATCATGGTCTGGGGGTGTTGGGTCTGGGGGCGTTGGGGGTGTGGGATGTGTGTTATGAGGTCATCATGGTCTGGGGATGTTGGGTTGGACATGGGGACGTTGGGTCTGGGGCTGTTGGGTCTGGGGGCATTGGACATGAGGATAGAAGGTCATCATGGTCTGGAGATGTTGAGTCTGGGGGCATTGGGGGTGTGGGATGTGGGTTATGAGGTCACCATGGTCTGGGGGTGTTGGTTTTGGAGGCGTTGGGTCTGGGAGTTTTGGGTCTGGGGGCATTGGGTGTGCAGAACATGGGGCACAAGGTCACCATGGTCTGGGCGTGTTGGTTTTGGAGGCGTTGGGTCTGGGAGTTTTGGGTCTGGGGGCATTGGGTGTGCAGAACATGGGGCACAAGGTCACCATGGTCTGGGGGTGCTGGGTCTGGGGGGCATTGGGTCTGAGGGCGCTGGACATGAGGGTAAAAGGTCACCATGGTTTGGGGGTGTTGGGCTTGGGGGCGTTGAGGGTATGGGCTACAAGGTCAGCCTGGTCTGGGGGTGTTGGGTCTGGGGGTGTTGGGCGTGTGGGACACGGGCTTCGAGGTCATCATGGTCTGGGGATGTTGGTTTTGGAGACGTTGGGTCTGGGGGCGTTGGATTTGGGGCATTGGGGGTGTGGGGCATGGGCTACGAGGTCACCATGGTCAGGGGACGTTGGGTCTGGGGGCATTGGGGGTGTGGGACATGGGCTATGAGGTCACCATGGTCTGGGGATGTTGGGTTTGGGGACACTGGGTTTTGGGTATTGGAGATGAGGGTGTCCGGTAGAAGGTCACCATGATCTGAGGTCGTTGGGTCTGGGGGCGTTGGACATGAGGGTAGAAGGTACAGAAGGTGGCCTCTGTACCCCCAAGGTTTCACCTTGGTCTGGGAGTGTTGGGTCTGGGGGCATTGAGGGTGTGGGACATGAGCTACAAGGTCACCACGCTATGGGGGTGTTAGGTCTGGGGGTGTTGGACATGAGGGTAGAAGGTCACCTTGGTCTGGGGACATTGAGTCTGGGGGTGGTGGGGTAAGGGGTGGTGGGGTTGGGGGTGTTGGGTTTGGGGACGTTGGTTTTGGGGATGTTGGGGTGTGGGACATGGGGCACAAGGTCACCATGGTCTGGTGACATGGGCATGGGCACAGTTGTCCAAGAAGTGTTGGCTCTGGGGACATTGGGGATGTGGGACATGGGGCACAAGGTCACCATGGTCTGGGACTGTTGGGTCTGGGCACGTTGGACATGAGGGACAAGAGGCAGATGGCCACCATGGCCTGGTGACGTAGGCGTGGGGACAGTTGGCCGAGGAGTGTTGGCTCTGGAGACATTGGGGATGTGGGACACGGGGCAGGAGGACACCGTGGTCTGGGGACATTGGGTGTGGTGGCATTGGGCGTGGGGACACTGGGGTGTGGGACATGGGGTAGAAGGTCATCATGGTCTGGGGACATTGAGTTTGGGGACACTGGGTGTGGTGGCATTGGGCATGGGGACACTGGACATGGGGCAGAAGGTCACTGGGGTCACTGAGGACATCGGCCGTGGGGACAGTTGGCCAAGGAGCGCCAGGTGTGGGGACATTGGGCAGAGGGACAGGGGGACACAAGGACATGGGGGACACCAGGGATGGGGGACAATGGGGACATGGGGACACCATGGCATTGGCAGAGGGTGGTGTCCCTGTGGTCACTACCCGTGGTGGCCATGGTGGCCATGGTGGGGATGGCACAGGGGTGGTGACAGGGATGTCACCCGTGTCCCCTGTCCCCAGGGATGGTGTCCCTGTGGTCATTGGCCGTGGTGGCCATGGTGGCCATGGCGGGGATGGCACACGGGTGGTGACAGGGATGTCACCCATGTCCCCTGTCCCCAGTGATGGTGTCCCTGTGGTCCCTGGCTGTGGTAGCCATGGTGACAGGGATGTCACCCATGTCCCCTGTCCCCAGGGATGGTGTCCCTGTGGTCATTGGCTGTAGTGGCCATGGTGGCCATGGTGACAGGGATGGCGCAGCAGGTGGTGACAGGGGTGTCACCCGTGTCCCCTGTCCTCAGGGATGGTGTCCCTGTGGTCGCTGGCCGTGGTGGCCATGGTGACAGGGATGTCACCCGTGTCCCCTGTCCCCAGGGATGGTGTCCCTGTGGTCACTGGCCATGGTGGCCATGGTGACAGGGGTGTCACCCGTGTCCCCTGTCCCCAGGGATGGTGTCCCTGTGGTCCCTGGCCGTGGTGGCCATGGTGACAGGGGTGTCACCCGTGTCCCCTGTCCCCAGGGATGCTGTCCCTGTGGTCCCTGGCCGTGGTGGCCATGGTGACAGAGATGTCACCCGTGTCCCCTGTCCCCAGGGATGCTGTCCCTGTGGTCCCTGGCCGTGGTGGCCATGGTGACAGGGGTGTCACCCGTGTCCCCTGTCCTCAGGGATGGTGTCCCTGTGGTCACTGGCCATGGTGGCCATGGTGGCCATGGTGACAGGGATGGCGCAGCGGGTGGTGACAGGGATGTCACCCGTGTCCCCTGTCCCCAGGGATGGTGTCCCTGTGGTCCCTGGCCGTGGTGGCCTTCGAGCGGTTCCTGGTCATCTGCAAGCCCCTGGGCAACTTCACCTTCCGGGGCAGCCACGCCGTGCTGGGCTGTGCCATCACCTGGATCTTCGGCCTCATCGCCTCCGTGCCCCCCCTCTTCGGCTGGAGCAGGTCTGGGGGTCCCGGGGGGGTCTGGGGGGGTCTGGGGGTCCCCAAGGTTTGGGGGTTCCAATGGCATCTGGGGGTCCCTGGAGTCAGGGATCTGGGGAACGTTGGGGGATCCCAGTTGGGTTGAGGGGGGTCCCAGGAGGGTCAGGGGTCCTGGGCGTGTTTGGGGATCCCTGGAGGATCTGGGGGTCTCGAGGGTGTTTGGGGGTCCCTGGAGGATCTGGGGGTCTCGAGGGCGTTTGGGGGTCCCTGGAGGATCTGGGGGTCTTGGGGGTGTTTGGGGATCCCCAAGGTTTGGGGTTCCAATGGGAGCAGGGTGTCCCTGGAGTCGGGGATCTGGGGAAGGTTGGGGGGTCCCAGTTGGGTTGAGGGGGGTCCCAGTTGGGTTGAGGGGGGTCCCAGGAGGGTCAGAGGGGTCCTGGATGGGGTCAGAGGGTCCCTGGGGTCAGGGGTTTGGGGGTTTTGGGGGTCCTGGGGGGGGGTTTGAGTCTTCAAGGGAGGTTGGGGGGTCTTGGATGGGGTCAGGGGTTTTGGGGGGGTTGAGGATCCTGGAGGATTTTGGGGGTCCCGAGGGGTTTTAAGGGTCTGGCGGCAGATCAGGGGTCCCGGGGTGGGTCCGGGGGTCCCAGGACAGGTCCGAGAGTCCCTCAGCCGTGCGACCCCTCCTCAGCCGCGCCCCCAGACCCATTCCCGGGGGTTGGCAGTGCCCGGAATGCTCGGGGATTTTGGGATCCCAGAGGATCCCGGGGCTCCCAGGGATTTTGGGGGGATCCCGGGGACTCTGCTGATCCCGGGGGCGGTTCGGGGGTCCCGGGCTGAGTTCGGGGGTCCCATGGGCAGTGCCCACCCCCCCGTGCCCCCCTCCCCAGCTCCAATCCCGAGGGTCTGAGCAGCTCCAGGGCTCGGGGGTCCCGGGGATTTTCGGGGATTTGTTGGACCGGGAATCTCGGGGGCGGCTCGGGGGTCCCGGGGGCGGCTCGGGGGTCCCGGGCTGAGTTCGGGGGTCCCGTGGGCAGTGCCCACCCCCATTGCCCCCTCCCCAGCTCCAATCCCGAGGGTCTGAGCAGCTCCAGGGCTCGGGGGTCCCGGAGATTTTCGGGAATTTGTTGGACCGGGGGTCTCAGGGGCGGTTCGGGGGTCCCGGGGGCGGGTCGGGGGTCCCGGGGGCGGTTCGGGGGTCCCGGGCTGAGTTCGGGGGTCCCGTGGGCAGTGCCCATCCCCATTGCCCCCTCCCCAGCTCCAGTCCCGAGGGTCTGAGCAGCTCCAGGGCTCGGGGGTGCCGGGGATTTTCAGGGATTTGTTGGACCGGGAATCTCGGGGGCGGGTCGGGGGTCTCGGGGGCGGCTCGGGGGTCCCGGGGGCGGCTCGGGGGTCCCGGACTGAGTTCGGGGGTCCCGTGGGCAGTGCCCGCCCCCCGTGCCCCCCTCCCCAGCTCCAATCCCGAGGGTCTGAGCAGCTCCAGGGCTCGGGGGTCCCGGAGATTTTCGGGGATTTGTTGGACCGGGAATCTCGGGGGCGGTTCGGGGGTCTCGGGGGCGGCTCGGGGGTCCCGGGGGCGGGTCGGGGGTCCCGGGCTGAGTTCGGGGGTCCCATGGGCAGTGCCCATCCCCATTGCCCCCTCCCCAGCTCCAATCCCGAGGGTCTGAGCAGCTCCAGAGCTCGGGGGTCCCGGAGATTTTCGGGGATTTGTTGGACCGGGAATCTCGGGGGCGGTTCGGGGGTCTCGGGGGCGGGTCGGGGGTCCCGGGGGCGGCTCGGGGGTCCCGGGCTGAGTTTGGGGGTCCCATGGGCAGTGCCCATCCCCATTGCCCCCTCCCCAGCTCCAATCCCGAGGGTCTGAGCAGCTCCGGGGCTCGGGGGTCCCGGGGATTTTCAGGGATTTGTTGGACCGGGAATCTCGGGGGCGGTTCGGGGGTCCCGGGGGCGGTCTGGGGGTCCCACTGGGGTGTGACCCCCCCGGTTCCCCCTTCCCCAGGTACATCCCCGAGGGGCTGCAGTGCTCCTGCGGCCCCGACTGGTACACGACGGACAACAAATGGAACAACGAGTCCTACGTGATTTTCCTCTTCTGCTTCTGCTTCGGCTTCCCCCTGAGCGTCATCGTCTTCTCCTACGGGCGGCTGCTGCTGACCCTGCGCGCGGTGAGGGGGTCTCGGGGGGTCCTGGAGGGGTTTTTGGGGGGTCTTGGGGGGTCTCGGGGGGTCCTGGGTGTCAGGGGAGCACAGGTTGCCGATCGTGATTATCTCCTATGGACGGGTGGCGCCTGCCCTGGTTGCCGTGTGGGGATTTTGGGGGGTCCTAGGAGGTCTTGGGGGTCTGGGGGGGCACGCGGTTTATTGGGGTACACGGTTTATTGGGGTACACGGTTTATTGGGGGCACAGGGGAATCGGGGTGCCGTGGGGTGGGTGGTCCCTGGGGGAGACCCCAAAGCAGGGGGGGCAGTGGGGGGGGGTCTGAGAACCCCCCCCCCTCACCAAGTGTGTGAGACCCCCAGGGGTCACTGGCGTGGCTGAGTCCCCCAGTCCGACCCCATAACTGACCCCACACTGACCCCAGATCTGACCCCAGATCTCCCCACACCTGACCCCATAACTGACCCCCAATGTGTGACAGCCCCATGTTTGACCCCATAACTGACCCCATATCTCCCCACACCTGACCCCATAACTGAGCCCATATCTGACCCCATATCTAACACCACACTGACCCCAGATCTGACCCCATATCTCCCCACACCTGACCCCATAACTGACCCCCAATATGTGACACCCCCATGTCTGACCCCATAACTGACCCCAGATCTGACCCCATATCTGACCCCATATCTCCCCACACCTGACCCCATAACTGACCCCCAATATGTGACACCCCCATGTTTGACCCCATAATGACCCCATATCTCCCCACACCTGACCCCATAACTGAGCCCATATCTGACCCCATATCTGACCCATATCCCCCCCATATCTGACACCATATCTAACGCCACACTGACCCCATATCTCCCCACAATGACCCCATACCTGACCCCATATCTCCCCCCACATCCCCTCTATATCTGACCCCATATCCGATCCCATATCCCCCCTGTATCTGACCCACATCTGACCCATATCTGACTCTGTATCTCCCCACATCTGGCCCCTATATCTGACCCATATCCCCCCTATATCTGACCCACATCTGACCCCTACATCTGACCCATATCCCCCCTATATCTGACCCACATCTAACCCCAGATCTGACCCCATATCTCCCTACATTGACCCCAGATCTGACCCTGTATCTAACCCCATATCTAACCCCCTATCTGACCCGTATCTCCCCACACTGACCCCTATATCTGACCCACACCTGACCCCTATCTGACCCATATCTCCCCACAACGACCCCATATCTGACCCTGTATCTCCCCATATCTGATCCATATCTAACCCCATATCTGACCCATATCTCCCCACATTGACCCCATATCTGACCCTGTATCTCCCCATATCTGATCCATATCTAACCCCGTATCTGACCCATATCTCCCCACATTGACCCCAGATCTGACCCTGTATCTCCCCATATCTGACCCCATATCTGGCCCCATATCTTCCCACACTGTCCCCTACATCTGACCCATATCTGCCCCATATCTAACCCCATATCTGACCCATATCTGACCCTGTATCTCCCCATATCTAACCCCATATCTAACCCCCTATCTGACCCGTATCTCCCCACACTGTCCCCTATATCCGACCCATATCTGCCCCATATGTAGCCCCATATCTGACCCTGTATCTCCCCATATCTGACCCATATCTGGCCCTGTATCTCCCCATATCTAACCCCATATCTCACCCCCTATCTGACCCGTATCTCCCCACACTGACCCCTATATTTGACCCACATCTGACCTCATATCTCCCTACAGTAACCCCACATCTGACCCCAATCTGACCCATATCTCCCCACACTGACGCCCCTGTCCCCCCACAGGTGGCCAAGCAGCAGGAGCAGTCGGCCACGACGCAGAAGGCGGAGCGCGAGGTGACCAAGATGGTGGTGGTGATGGTGCTGGGCTTCCTGGTGTGCTGGCTGCCCTACTGCTCCTTCGCGCTCTGGGTGGTGACGCACCGGGGACACCCCTTCGACGTGGGGCTGGCCTCCATCCCCTCCGTCTTCTCCAAGGCCTCCACCGTCTACAACCCCGTCATCTACGTCTTCATGAACAAGCAGGTGGGGACTCGGGGACAACGGGGACAATGGGGACAGTGCGGGTAGAGGGGACAGTGGGGATGGTGAGACAGTGGGGACAATGGGGACAGTGCGGGTAGAGGGGACAATGGGGACAATGGGGACAGTGGGACAGTGGGGATGGTAGGAACAGTGAGGGTGGTGGGGACATGGGGACGGTGGCATCTATGTCTGCATGAACAAGCAGGTGGGGACTCGGGGACATGGGGACAATGGGGACAGTGCGGGCAGTGGGGACAATGGGGGACAGTGGGGATGGTGAGACAGTGGGGACAATGGGGACAGTGGGACGGTGGGGATGGTAGGAACAGTGAGGGTGGTGGGGACATGGGGATGGTGGCATCTGTCTTCATGAACAAGCAGGTGGGGACT
Source organism: Artemisiospiza belli (assembly GCA_021963965.1). Lineage (NCBI taxonomy): Eukaryota > Metazoa > Chordata > Aves > Passeriformes > Passerellidae > Artemisiospiza > Artemisiospiza belli. The sequence continues at coordinate 70,407 of JAKDEW010000839.1, forward strand.
CGGGGACATGGGGACAATGGGGACAGTGCGGGTAGAGGGGACAATGGGGACAGTGGGGATGGTGAGACAGTGGGGACAATGGGGACAGTGGGGCAGTGGGGATGGTAGGAACAGTGAGGGTGGTGGGGACATGGGGACGGTGGCATCTATGTCTTCATGAACAAGCAGGTGGGGACATGGGGACAGCGGGGATATAATGGGGATGGTGGGGACAGTGGGGATGGTGGGGACAATGTGGACATGGGGACAGTGGGGATGGTGGGGACAATGGGGCAGTGGGGGTAATGGGGACAATGGGGACCATGGGTGATAGTGGGATGATGATGATGATGTGCATGGTGGGGACATTGGGGACAGTGGGGACAGTGGGACAGTGGGGGTGATGGTGGCATCTACGTCTTCATGAACAAGCAGGTGAGGACATGGGGACGGTGGGGACAATGGGGACCATGGGGATGGTGGGGACAGTGGGGACAGTGGGGACAATGGGGCAGTGGGAACGGGGGGACAATGGGGACAGTGAGGGTGGTGGGGACATGGGGACAGTGGGCATCTCTGTCTTCATGAACAAGCAGGTGGGGATATGGGGACATGGGGACAATGGGGACAGTGGAGATGGTGGGGATGATGGAGACAGTGAGGGTGGTGGTGATGATGGAGACAGTGGGGACGGTGGGACAGTGGGGACAGTGGTGACAATGGGGACAGTGGGGACAATGGGGACAGTGGGGACAATGGGGGCAGTGGGACAATGGGGACAATGGGTACAAGGGGGCAGTGGGGGGGGATGGGGATCTCTCTGTGGGTCGGGGCTCTCTCCATGGATCTGGGGCTGTTCCCATGGGTCCCACTGTGGGTCTGGGGTCCCTCTGTGGGTCCGGGCTCTCTCCGTGGGTCTGGGGTCCCACATGCCGCCCCCCGCCCCCCCGCAGTTCCGCTCGTGCATGCTCAAGCTCGTGTTCTGCGGCCGGAGCCCCTTCGGGGACGATGACGACGTGTCGGGCTCGTCGCAGGCCACGCAGGTGTCCTCGGTGTCCTCCAGCCAGGTGTCCCCGGCGTAGGGGCTGCCCCACAGCGGGGCTGCCCCACGGCTCTGCCCCACGGCGGGGCTGCCCCACAGCGGGCTCGACCCAGCCAGGGCTGCCCCACGGCGGGCTCAGCCCCATAGCGAGCTCAGCCCCATAGCGGGGTGGGACCCAGCCAGGGCTGCCTCACACCGGGCTCGGCCCTATATAGGGCTCTGCCCCACACTGGGCTCTGCCCTATATTGGGCTCAGCCCTTTATCGAGCTCTGCCCCACACCGGGCTCTGCCCCACACTGGGCTCTGCCCTATATGAGGCTGTGCCCCACATAGAGCTCTGCCCCATATCGGGCTCTGCCCTATATTGGGCTCGGCCCTTTATCGAGCTCTGCCCCACACCGGGCTCTGCCCCATATCAGGTTCTGCCCTATATGAGGCTGTGCCCCACATAGAGCTCTGCCCCATATCGAGCTGTGCCCTATATTGGGCTCGGCCCTATATCAGGCTCAGTCTCACAGTTCTGCCCTGTGGAGGGCTCTGCCCCACATCAAGCACTGCCCTATATCGAGCTCTGCCCCATATCGAGCTCTCCCCCACACTGGGCTCTGCCCCATATCGGGCTCTGCCCTAAATTGAGCTCTGCCCCACATCAGGCTCAGGCCTATACTGAGCTCTGCCCCACATCAGGCTCAGACCTATACTGAGCTCTGCCCTATATCGAGCTCTGCCCCACACTGGGCTCTGCCCTAAATTGAGCTCTGCCCCACATCAGGCTCAGACCTTTACTGAGCTCTGCCCTATATCGAGCTCTGCCCCACACAGGGCACGGCCCTATATCGGGCTCAGTCTCACAGTTCTGCCCTGTGGAGGGCTCTGCCCCACATTAGGCTCTGCCCCACACCACACTCTGCCCTATATCGAGCTCTGCCCCACATTGGGCTTGGCCCCACATGGGGCTTAGTCCTATATCAAGCTCTTCCCTATATTGGGCTTTGCCCTATAATGAGCTCTGCCCCACATAGGGCTCTGCCCCACACTGGGCTCTGCCCCACATCAGGCTCAGCCCCACATTGGGCTCTGCCCCACGGAGGATTCTGCCCCATATCAGCCTCTGCCCCCCAGTGGTGCTGCCCCACAGCTTTGCTCTATGGAGGCTCAGCCCCACAGCTCAGCCCCACGTCGGGCTCTGCCCCATGGCCCTATCCCATGGTGGCTCTGCCCCACACCGGGTTCTGCCCCACATCAGGCTCTACTCTATGGTGGCTCTGCCCCACACCGCCCCCACCACTCTCAGCCCCACGGCAGCTCTGCCCCCCCCCGCTATGGGGCAGCCCCACGGCTCCATTGTACATAAACCCCCCCCCCACCCCCGCATTAAACACTGGAGACGCAGCCGCTGCCTCTGCTTTGCCCCACAAGTGCCCACAAGTGCCCCCAGACCCACAGGTACCACCCCAAATACCCCACAAGTGCCCCCGGACCCACAGGTACCACCCGAATGCCCTACAACTGCCCCACAAGTGTCTTCACAGTGCCCCCACAATGCCCCCAGCCCCACAAATGCCCCACAAGCGCCCCACAAGTGTCCTCGCAGTAACCCCATAGCCCCAAGTGCACCCACAGCGCCCCCAGCCCCACAAATGCCCCACAAGCGCCCCACAAGTGTCTTTGCAGCACCCCCAAGTGCCCCTGCAGTGCCCCCAGCCCCACAAGCGCCCCACAAGTGCCCCCAAATGCCCCCCTGGTGTCCCCCGGTGCCCCCCAGGTGTCCCCCGGTGCCCCCCGGTGCCCCCCAAGTGCCCCGCAGTGGGGCGCGCGGCCGAGTTCTGCCAGTAGTGAGCTTTTTGTGCAGGAAAAAGTTCAGAACTAGCGGAATTCCGGCCGCACGGCCCGGGGGGACACGGGGGGACACCCCAGAGGGGACACCCAAAGGACACCCATGGGGACACCCATGGGGACACCCCACAAGACAGCCAAAGGACAGCCATGGGGACACCCCAGAGGGGACACCCAAAGGACAGCCATGGGGACACCCATGGGGACACCCCATAGAGGACACCCCATTGGGGACACCCACAGGACACCACATAGGTGACACCACATAGGTGACACCTATGGGACACCCATGGGGACACCCAAAGGACAGCCATGGGGACACCCATGGGGACACCCAAAGGACAGCCATGGGGACACCCCAGAGGGGACACCCTATAGGGGACACCCAAAGGACACCCATGGGGACACCCATGGGGACACCCCATAGGTGACACCACATAGGTGACACCACATAGGTGACACCTATGGGACACCCATGGGGACATCCTATAGGGGACACCCAAAGGACACCCCACAGGACAGCCATGGGGACACCCCATAGAGGACACCCCATTGGGGACACCCACAGGACACCCATGGGGACACCACATAGGTGACACCTATGGGACACCCATGGGGACACCCTATAGGGGGCACCCACAGGACACCCCATAGGGGACACCCCACAGGGGACATCCCACAGGGGACAGACACCCTATAGGGGACACAGGGGGGACACCCCATAGGGTACACCCCATAGGTGACACCCACAGGACACCCATGGGGACACCCCATAGGTGACACTCATGGAGACACCCACAGGACACCCTAGAGGTGACACCCACAGGACACCCCGTATGGGGCACCCCATAGGTGACACCCATGGGGACACCCTTTAGGTGCCACCCCACAGGGGACACCCACGGCACTCATGGAGGTCCTTGGTGGCCCCAGAGCAGCTCATGGTGACCCCACGGCAGCCCCACAGCACCCACTGGCGACCCTTGGTGGCCCCACCGTGACCCACAGCAGCCCCACAACACCCAGGAGTGGCCCCACAGTGACCCACAGCACCCGGGGGTGGCCCCACAGTGACCCACAGCACCCAGCGGTGGCCCCACAGTGACCCACAGCACCCAGCGGTGGCCCTTGGTGGCCCCACAGCAGCTCGTGGTGGCCCCATAGAGCCCCAAAGGAGCCCCCCCGTGACCCACAGCACGCCCTGGTGGCCCCACAGAGCCCCCACAGAGCCCCCATAGAGCCCCCTCCCCCCGGCCCCCCCAGCACTTACCGGCCGCCCCCCGGGGTGGGGGGGGCAGAGATGGGGGGTGGGGGGCACCGCCCGCCCCCTTTGTCCCCCAATTTGGGGGGGTCCGGGCGCTCCCGACCCCAAAATTCCCCCTGGAAACCACGGGAACCCCCAGAGACCCCCAAAAGCCTCTCCAGGGACCCCCGGAATGGCCCCAAAACTGCTCAGAACTGCCCCAAAACCGCTCAGAACTGCCCCAAAACCGCTCAGAACTGCCCCAAAACGGCTCAGAACCGCCCCTAAATCCTTCAGAATTGCCCCAAAACTGCTCAGAACTGCCCCAAAACCGCTCAGAACTGCCCCAAAACGGCTCAGAACCGCCCCTAAATCCTTCAGAATTGCCCCAAAACTGCTCAGAACTGCCCCAAAACGGCTCAGAACCGCCCCAAAACCGCTCAGAACTGCCCCAAAACGGCTCAGAACCACCCCTAAATCCTTCAGAATTGCCCCCAAACCGCTCAGAACTGCCCCAAAATTCCTCAGAATGGCCCCCAAATTCCTCAGAGCTACCCCAAAATCCTTCAGAATGCCCCCAAAACCCTTCAGAACCCAGAGAACACCCAGACCCCACCCCAGAATCCCCCAGACCCCCCTCACGACCCCTCTGAACCGCCCCCAAACCCCTCAAAACCGCCCCAAAATCACTGAAAACTGCCCCAAAACCCCTCAAAACCACCCCAAAACCATCCCCAAACCCCCTCCCCGAGACCCCCCAGACCCCCCAAAACCTCCCCGGAGCCCCCAAAACCCCCCCCAAAACCCCACAGAACCCTCCAGACCCCCCAACATCCCCTCAGAACCGCTCCTAAACCCCTCAGACCCCCCTCAAACCCCTCCCCGAGACCCCCAGACCCCCCAAACCCGCCCCATCTCCCCCCAGGAGCCCCCTGGAGCCCCCCAGAACCCTCCAGACCCCCCAATATCCCCTCAGAACCGCTCCTAAACCCCTCAAAACCGCCCCAAAACCCCACAGAACCCTCCAAACCCCCCAACATCCCCTCAGATCCTCCCTCAAACCCTTCCTTAAACCTGCCTCAAAACCCCTCAAAACCACCCCAAAACCATCCCAGACCCCCCCATCTCCCCCCCAGGAGCCCCCCGGAGCCCCCCAGAACCCACCAGACCCCCCAACATCCCCTCAGATCCGCCCTAAACCCTTCCAAAACCGCTCCTAAACCCCTCAGGAGCTGCCCCAAAACCCCTCAAAACCGGCCCAAAACCACCCCGAGACCCCCAGACCCCCCCAAACCCTCCCCATCTCCCCCCCAGGAGCCCCCCGGAGCCCCCCAAAACCCCCCCAAAACCCCACAGGACCCTCCAAACTCCCCAACATCCCCTCAGATCCGCCCTAAACCCTTCCAAAACCGCTCCTAAACCCCTCAGAACCGCCCCAAACCCCCCCTTGAGACCCCCAGACCCCCCAAACCCGCCCCATCTCCCCCCAGGAGCCCCCCGGAGCCCCCCGGGCCTCTCCGCGCGCCGCTCCGCGCCCCCCTTTTCCCCGGGGGGGGATTAAAGTTTCCGTGTCCCCCCTAATCGGACTCCCCCGGGGCGACCCGAAAATCCCGGGATTAGGGGGGGGGGGGGCGCGGCTCCGGGGGGGGGGGGGGGCGGGATTGAGGTCAGGCCTGGGGGGCCCCTCTGGGGTGACCCCCCCGGGCAGCGCCCCCCGACCCCCCTTGGGACCCCCCCAATGGGGGCGGGATGGGGGGAGGGGGGGGGGCGACACCCCCGGACCCCAAATTGGAGCCCCCCCCCCCCCCCGACACGCGCATGGTTAATCCGTCCGTCCGTTCCCAATTAACCCCATTGGGTTAATTGCTAATTAGGGCTGAGGTTATTTTTGGGGGGGCGGTGGGGCTCCTCCCCCCGTGCCCCACTTGGCCCCGAGCCGGAGCCCCCCGTGATGTAACGCGGCACCGTGACCCCGATATGGGGGGCGCGACCCCAAAATGTGGGTCAGGAGGGGGGTGCCGAGCCCCCGGTGCGGGGCGGGACCCCAAAATGTGGGGCGGGAGCTCGAAATGTGGGCCGGGAGCGGGTCGGGGTCCCCGGTGTGGGGCAGAACCCCAAATGTGGGTCAGGAGGGGGTCAGGACCCCCCGGTGTGGGGCAGGACCCCAAATGTGGGTCAGGAGGGGGTCAGGACCCCCCGGTGTGGGGCAGGACCCCAAATGTGGGTCAGGATCCCCCGGTGTGGGGCAGGACCCCAAATGTGGGTCAGGAGGGGGTCAGGACCCCCCAATGTGGGGCAGGAGCCCAATATGGGTCAGGACCCCGCTATGTGGCGGGAGGGGGGGTCAGGACCCCCCGATGTGGGGCGGGACCCCAAAATGTGGGGCCGGAGGGGGTGCCGAGCTCCCAGTGTGGGGCAGGACCCCAAAATGTGGGGCGGGAGGGGGTCGGGACCCTGCTATGGGATGGGAACGGGGTCAGGACCCCGGTGTGGGGCAGAACCCCAAATGTGGGTCAGGACCCCTTCTATGGGGTGGGAGTGAGGTCAGGACCCCCCAGTGTGGGGCAGAACCCCAAATGTGGGTCAGGAGGGGACCCCGACCCCAAAATGTGGGGCAGGACCCAAATGTGGGTCAGGAGGGAGCCCCGACCCCAAAATGTGGGGCAGGACCTCAATAGGAGTCAGGAGGGGCTCGGGACCCCGCTATGGGGTGGGAGGGGGGTCAGGACCCCAGTGTGGGTCAGGAGGGGGTCAGGACCCCCCGATGTGGGGCAGAACCCCAAATGTGGGTCAGGACACGGATATGGGGCAGGGGGGCTCCAGAACCCCTCAATGTGGGTCAGGAACCCCCCAAAGTGGGGTCAGAAGAGACCTGGGACCCCAATTTTGTGGGGCGGGGGGCCGGGACCCCTCGATGTGGGGCAAGAGGGGATCAGGACCCCCGCTATGGGGCGGGACCCCCGCTGTGGGGCTGTGCCACATCCCAGCGCTGCTCCTGGGGGGCTCAGCCCCACACTTGGGGGTCCCGGGGGAGCCAATTCGGATCCCGAGGGGGCCCAGTCGGGAACTGGGGGCGGGGAATTGGTGCTGGGGTTTGGGGGTCCCGGGGGTCTCTGGGGGTCCCGGGGGTCTCGGGGGGTCCCGATTTCCATCCCGGGGGTCTCTGGGGGTCCCGATTTCCATCCCGGGGGTCCCGATTTCCATCCCGGGGGTCCCGGGGGTCTCTGGGGGTCCCGGGGGTTTCCGGGGGTCCCGATTTCCATCCCGGGGGTCCCGGGGGTCTCTGGGGGTCCCGATTTCCATCCCGGGGGTCTCTGGGGGTCACGATTTCCATCCCGGGGGTCCCGAGGGTTTCCGGGGGTCCCGATTTCCATCCCGGGGGTCTCTGGGGGTCCCGATTTCCATCCCGGGGGTCCCATTTGGATCCTGGGGGTCCCGGGAGGACAAATTTGGATGGAAATTATCCAAGGAAACCTCGGGGATGTTTGTGACGAACGCCCCATTTTGGGGGTCCCGGGGGGTTTCTGGGGGTCCCGGGGGTCTGTGGGGGTCCCGATTTCCATCCTGGGGGTCCCGTTGGGATCCCGGGGGTCCCGTGGGGGTAAATTTGAGTCCTGGGGGGGGCCAATTTGAATCCCGGGGGGGCCAATTTGGATGGAAATTATCCAAGGAACCTCAGGGCTCTTTGTGATGAACGCCGCGTTTTGGGGGTCCAGGGGTCTCTGGGGGTCCCGATTTCCATCCCGGGGGTCCCGTTGGGATCCCGGGGGTCCCGTGGGGGGGCATTTCAGACCCCGGGGGGGGGCACAGCGCCCAGGAAGCAGCGGGGGATTAGCGCTGGCGTCAATCCCATCAGCTCACCCCGGCCGCTCAGGTGAGCCCGGGCCGTCCCCCCCGGATCCGCGCGGCCCCAATTAAGGGCTCAGGGACGGGATTTTGGGGGGGGGGGGGTCGGGGCTAATCCGGGGGCGGGGGGGGGGTTATAAGAGCAGGGGGGCGCGGCTGGCCGGGGCAGTGGCGCTGGTGGCACTTGGGGACGATGGCGACGGGCGTCTTCGACGGGGCGGTTTTCGCCGCGCGCCGGCGTCACGACGACGACGACACCACGCGCGACAGCATCTTCACCTACACCAACAGCAACAACACGCGCGGTGAGCGGCGGCGACACGCGGGGACACCGCGGGGACACCGGGGGAGGGGGCCTGGGGCAGTTCTGGGGCGGTTTTGGGGCGGTTTTGGGGCGGTTTTGAGGAGTTTTGGGGTTGGCGGTTGAGGTACGGCAGTAGTAAATATGAGCACAGTGAAGATATTGGGGACATGAGGGGACACAAAGAGACATGGAGGGACACTGAAGGACATCAGGGGACACAGGGGGACACTGGGGGACAGGAGGGGAGGGGACCTGGGGCAGTTTTGGGGCATTTTGGGGTTGGCGGTTGAGGTACGCCAATAGTAGACATGAGCGCGGTGAAGATATTGGCGACATCAAGGGACACAGAGAGGCATGGAGGGACACTGAAGGACATCAGGGGACACTGAAGGACATCAGGGGACACAGGGGGGACACCGGGGGAGAGGGCCTGGGGCGGTTCTGGGGCGGTTTTGGGGCGGTTTTGGGGCGGTTTTGAGGAGTTTTGGGGTTGGCGGTTGGGGTACGGCAGTAGTAAATATGAGCGCAGTGAAGATATTGGGGACATCAGGGGACACAAAGAGACATGGAGGGACACTGAAGGACATCAGGGGACACAGGGGGACACTGAGGGAGGGGGCCTGGGGCAGTTCTGGGGGGGTTTTGGGGGCGGTTTTGGGGCGGTTTTGGGGCATTTTGAGGTTGGCGGTTGAGGTACGCCAATAGTAGAGATGAGCGTGGTGAAGATATTGGCGACATCAAGGGACACAGAGAGGCATGGAGGGACACTGAAGGACATCAGGGGACACAGGGGGACACTGGGGGAGGGGGCCTGGGGCAGTTCTGGGGGGGTTTTGGGGCGGTTTTGAGGAGTTTTGGGGTTGGCGGTGGAGGTACGGCAGTAGTAAATATGAGCGCAGTGAAGATTTTGGGGACATCAGGGGACACAAAGAGACATGGAGGGACACTGAAGGACATCAGGGGACACTGGGGGACACTGGGAGACAAGTGGGGACATTGGGGGACACGGTGGGAGGGGGTCTGGGGGAGTTTTGTGGCGTTTTGAGGCTGGCGGTTGAGGTACGGCAATATTAGAGATGAGCACGGTGAAGACATTGGGGACATCAGGGGACACAGAGAGGCATGGAGGGACACTGAAGGACATCAGGGGACACTGAGGGACACCAGGGGACACTGGGCGACGTGGGGGGACAGCGTTTAGGGTGGTTTTGGGGGAGTTTTGAGGAGTTTTAGGGTCAACGGACATCAATGGCAACAATGTGCGGTTAAGACATGGAGGGACGGGGGGGACAGGGGGGACACAAAGGGGCAGGAAGGGACATCAGGGGTGACCAAAAGGCACAAAGGGACATGAGGGGACATGAAGAGACACAAAGGGACACCAGGGGATCATTTTGAAGGAGATTTTGGGAAGTTTTGATGGTTTTGAAGAGTTTTGGGATCAATTGTCAATGTATGCCAACCCACACCGATGGCAACGACTCAGGGAAGATGTGAGGGGACACATGAGGGGACACAGAGGGGACACAAAGGGACATGAGGGGACACAGAGGGACATGAAGAGACACGAAGGAACACCGGGGGATCATTTTGAGGGAGATTTTGGGGAGTTCTGAGAAGTTTTGGGGTCAATGATCAACGCACACCAACCTGCATCGATGGCAGTGAAGATGTGGAGGGACATGAGGGGACACAGAGGGACATGAAGGGACACAAAGGGACACCAGGGAATCATTTTGAGGGAGATTTTGGGGAGTTTTGAGGAGTTTTGAGGAGTTTTGAGGAGTTTTGGGGTCATCAATCAACGTACGCCAACCCACACCGATGGCAGTGACACAGTGAAGATGTGAGGGGACATGAGGGGACATGAGGGGACACAGAGGGACATGAGGGGACATGAGGGGGACACAGAGGGACACGAAGAGACACAGAGGGACACCAGGGAATCACTTTGAGGGAGATTTTGGGGAGTTTTGATGAGTTTTGGGGTCATCGATCATTGTACCCCAACCCACACTGATGGCAGTGACACAGTGAAGATGTGAGGGGACACAGAGGGACATGAGGGGACACAGAGAGACACGAAGAGACACAAAGGGACACCAGGTGATCATTTTGAGGGAGATTTGAGAGAATTTTGAGCTCAACACCAACCTCCACCACCACCGCCAGCACCCCCAGCGGGCGCCAGGCGACACGGGGTGACACGGGGTGACACGAGGTGACACGAGGGTCACCCGCGGCCACCACCGCTGACCCCGCTCCGCCCCCCAGGTCCCTTCGAGGGCCCCAACTACCACATCGCCCCGCGCTGGGTGTACAACCTGACGTCGCTGTGGATGATCTTCGTGGTGGTCGCCTCGGTGTTCACCAACGGGCTGGTGCTGGTGGCCACGGCCAAGTTCAAGAAGCTGCGGCACCCCCTGAACTGGATCCTGGTCAACCTGGCCGTGGCCGACCTGGGCGAGACGGTCATCGCCAGCACCATCAGCGTGGTCAACCAGATCTTCGGCTACTTCATCCTGGGCCACCCCATGTGCGTCATCGAGGGCTACACCGTCAGCGCCTGCGGTCAGTTGGGCTGGGGACACGGAGGGGGGTGGGGACATGGGGGGGGTGTGGTCAGTTTGGGGGTGGGGTGGGGTGTGGTCAGTGCCTGTGGTCAGTTGGGTGGGGGGGTGGGGTGTGGTCACTGCCTGTGGTCAGTGCTTGTGGTCAGTTGGCCTGGGGACATGGTGGGGATGTGTGGTCAGTGCCTGTGGTCAGTGCTTGTGGTCAGTTGGCCTGGGGACATGGTGGGGATGTGTGGTCAGTGCCTGTGGTCAGTTTGGGTGGGGACACGAGGGGCTGCGGTCAATACCTGTGGTCAGTTTGAGGGTGGGGTTGTGGATGGGGACATGGATGGGGTGTGGTCAGTGCCTGTGGTCAGTTGGCCTGGGGACATGGTGGGGATGTGTGGGCAGTGCCTGTGGTCAGTTTGGGTGGGGACACGGGGGTCTGTGGTCAATACCTGTGGTCAGTTTGAGGGTGGGGTTGTGGTCAGTGCCTGTGGTCAGTGCCTGTGGTCAGTTGGGGATGGGGACATGGATGGGGTGTGGTCAGTGTTTGTGGTCAGTTGGGGATGGGTTGTGGGCAGCGCCTGTGGTCAGTTGGTGGGGGTGTGGTCAGTGCCTGTGGTCAGTTTGGAGGTGGGGGTGTGGTCAGTGCCTGTGGTCAATTTGGGTGGGGACACGAGGGGCTGTGGTCAATACCTGTGGTCAGTTTGAGGGTGGGATTGTGGTCAATGCCTGTGGTCAGTTGGTGTGGGGTTGTGGTCAGTGCTTGTGGTCAGTTGGGGATGGGGACATGGATGGGGTGTGGGCAGTGCCTGTGGTCAGTTTGAGGGTGGGGGTGTGGTCAGTTGGGGATGGGGACATGGATGGGGTGTGGGCAGTGCCTGTGGTCAGTTTGAGGGTGGGGGTGTGGTCAATACCTGTGGTCAGTTGGTGTGGAGGTGTGGGCAGTGCCTGTGGTCAGTTGGGGATGGGGTTGTGGTCAGTGCCTGTGGTCAGTTTGGAGGTGGGGGTGTGGTCAGTGCCTGTGGTCAGTTTGGGTGTGGGGGTGTGGTCAGTGCCTGTGGTCAGCTGGTGTGGGGGTGTGGTCAGTGCCTGTGGTCAGTTGGGGATGGGGTGTGGTCAGTGCCTGTGGTCACTTTGGAGGTGGAGGTGTGGTCAGTGCTTGCGGTCAGTTGTGGTCGGGGGATGGGGGTAGTGTAGGAGATGGGATGTGGGGCAGGGATGTAGGGCTGGGGTTAGGGTCAGGGGTGTGGGGCAGGGATATGGGGCAGGGATGAGGGTCAGGTACATGGCACAGGGATGTGGGTCACAAATGCGGGGCAGGAATATGGGTCAGGGACTCTCTATGGGTCCAGGGGCTATGGGGCAGCCCCACAACCACCCCAAACCCCTGCAGGAATCCCAGTGCTGCGGTTCCTGGCCATCGTCCCCATAGCAGGGACTGGATGTTATGGGATTTTCTATGGGGTCCTATGGGGCTCTATGGGTCTGAGCGCTTTAGGGCCGTGTTCTATGGGTCTGAGCGCTGTGGGGCAGCCCCATAACCACCCCAAACCCCTGCAGGCATCACGGCGCTCTGGTCGCTGGCCATCATCTCCTGGGAGCGCTGGTTCGTGGTGTGCAAACCCTTCGGCAACATCAAGTTCGACGGGAAGCTGGCGGTGGCCGGGGTCCTCTTCTCGTGGATCTGGTCCTGCGCCTGGACCGCGCCCCCCATCTTCGGCTGGAGCAGGTGGGGAGGGGTCTCCAGGGCCTGGGGAGGGGTCCGGGGGTGACACGAGTGTCTCCAGGGGGTCACAGGGGTGACACGAGTGTCCCCAGAGATGTGGGCGGGGTCTGGGCCGGGCTCCTCCTCTCCTGGATCTGATCCCACCCCTGGACCGCGCCCCCATCTTGGGCTGGAGCAGGTGGGGAGGGGTCTCCAGGGCCTGGGGAGGGGTCCGGGGGTGGCGCGAGTGTCCCCAGGGGGTCACAGGGGTGACACGAGTGTCCCCAGAGCTGTGGGCGGGGTCTGGGCTGGGGTCTCCTCCCTTGGATCTGGAGCACGCCCCTGGACCGCGCCCCCATCTTGGGCTGGAGCAGGTGGGGAGGGGTCTCCAGGGCCTGGGGAGGGGTCCGGGGGTGGCACGAGTGTCCCCAGGGGTATTGGGGGGGGTGACACGAGTGTCCCCAATGTGTGGGAGGGGTCTGGGCTGGGGTCTCCTCCCTTGGATCTGGAGCACGCCCCTGGACCGCGCCCCCCATCTTGGGCTGGAGCAGGTGGGGAGGGGTCTCCAGGGCCTGGGGAGGGGTCCCGGGGTGGCGCGAGTGTCCCCAAGGGGCGTTTGGGGTGACACGAGTGTCCCCAGAGCTGTGGGCGGGGTCTGGGCCGGGGTCCTCCTCTCCTGGATCTGATCCCACCCCTGGACCGCGTCCCCCATCTTGGGCTGGAGCAGGTGGGGAGGGGTCTCCAGGGCCTGGGGAGGGGTCCGGGGGTGACACGAGTGTCCCCAGGGGGTCACAGGGCTGACACGAGTGTCCCCAGAGCTGTGGGCGGGGTCTGGGCCGGGGTCCTCCTCTCCTGGATCTGATCCTACCCCTGGACCGCGCCCCCCATCTTGGGCTGGAGCAGGTGGGGAGGGGTCTCCAGGGCCTGGGGAGGGGTCCGGGGGTGACACGAGTGTCCCCAGGGGGTGTTTAGGGTGACACGAGTGTCCCCAAGGGGTCACAGGGGTGACACGAGTGTCCCCAGAGCTGTCAGAGGCTGCAGGGGTGACCCGAGGGTCCCCGAGGTGGGTCTGGGGGTGACCCCCTGAGATTCCCAGGGATCCCCCAGACCCAGAACCTTCACAAGGAATTTGGGGGGGTCCCCATTGTCCCCCCTGACCCCCAATGTCCCCCCATGGGCTGGTACTGACCCCATGGGGGTGACTCAGGTGTCCCCAAGGTGGGTCTGGGTGTGACCCCCTGAGATTCCCCGGGATCCCCCAGACCCAGAACCTTCTGGAGGAATTTGGGGGGGTCCCTATTGTCCCCCCTGACCCCCAATGTCCCCCCTTGGGCTGGTACTGACCCCATGGGGGTGACCCCCCCCAATATCCCCCGGGATCCCCCAGACCCCGAACCTTCTGGAGGAATTTGGGGGTGTCCCCATTGTCCCCCCTGACCCCCCGATGTCCCCCCATGGGCTGGTACTGACCCCATAGGGGTGACTCAGGTGGGTCTGGGGGTGACCCCCCCAATATCCCCAGGGATCCCCCAGACCCAGAACCTTCTGAAGGAATTTGGGGGGGTCCCTATTGTCACCCCTGACCCTTTGGGTGTGACTCAGGTGTCCCCAAGGTGGGTCTGGGGGTGACCCCCTGAGGTCCCCTGCAATCTCCTGGACCCGGATCCTTTGTGAGGAATTTGGGGGTGTCCCCATTGTCCCCCCTGACCCCCCGATGTCCCCCCACGGCAGGTACTGGCCCCACGGGCTGAAGACCTCGTGCGGGCCGGACGTGTTCAGCGGCAGCACGGACCCGGGCGTGCAGTCCTACATGGTGGTGCTGATGGTCACCTGCTGCTTCTTCCCGCTGGCCGTCATCATCTTCTGCTACCTGCAAGTGTGGCTGGCCATCCGCGCGGTGAGGAGAGACCCCCCGAAAAAATCCTGAAGCAAAAAAACCCAGGGAAAAAAAAAATTCTGAATTGAAAAAAAATCTGGGAAAATATATTAAAAAAAACCAAAACAAAAAAAAAAAAAAAAAAAAAAAAAAACCCAGGGGAAAAAAATCTGAATTGAAAAAAAATCGGGGAAAAATATTAAAAAAGAAAAAAAAAAAAAAAAAAAAAAACAAAAAAAAAAAACGGGGAAAAAAATTTCCTGAACAAAAAAAACCCGGGAAAAAAAATACAACCCCCAGGACCCCCCTGAGCCCCCAATCTCCCCCGAAACCCCATGATAACCCCCCCAGGACCCTTTTATTCCCCCCAATCTCCCCCCCAGGTGGCAGCCCAGCAGAAGAAATCACCCTTTGTACCCCTTTAACACCCCCCAAACCCCACAATACTCCCCCCAAACCCTATGATAACTCCATGATAACACCCCCAAACTCCCCAATCTCCCCCCTGAACCCCCTGAGGACCCCCACTGACCCCCCCATGTGCCCCCCCCAGGCGGCAGCCCACCAGAAGGAGTCACCCCAGATACCCTTTTAATCCCCCCAAACCCCATGATAACCCCCCAATCTCCCCCCAAACCCCACGATAACCCCCAATCTCCCCCCAAACCCCATGATAACCCCCCAATCTCCCCCCAAACCCCACGATAACCCCCCAATCTGCCCCCAAACCCCATGATAACCCCCCAATCTCCCCCCAAACCCCATGATAACCCCCAATCTCCCCCCAAACCCCACGATAACCCCCCAATCTCCCCCCAAACCCCATGATAACCCCCAATCTCCCCCCAAACCCCCTGAGGACCCCCCTGACTCCCTCATGTCCCCCCCCAAGGTGGCAGCCCAGCAGAAGGAGTCACCTTTAATCCCCCAAACACCCCCTTTAACCCCCCCAAACCCCATGGTAACTGCCCCAAACCCCCCAATCTCCCCCTCAAACCCCCCCATGACCCCCCCAGGACCCTTTTAACCCTCCCGTGTCCCCCCCCAGGTGGCAGCGTAGCAGAAGGAGTCACCCCAGATTCTCCTATACCCCTCCAAACCCCTCAATCTCCCCCCCCAAAGCCCCTGAGGACCCTTTTAACCCCCCCAATCTGCCCCCCAGGTGGCAGCACAGCAGAAGGAGTCACCCCAGATACCCCTTGAACCCCAAAACACCCCCTTTAATACCTTAAACCCCATGATACCCCCCCAATCTCCCCCTCAGACGCCCCACAGGACCCCCTTGAGCCCCCAATCTCCCCCCCCCCAGGTGGCAGCACAGCAGAAGAAATCACCCTTTGTACCCCTTTAACCCTCCCAAACCCCGTGATAACCCCATGATAATCCCCCCAAGCCCCCCAATCTCACCCCAACCCCCCCCATGAACCCCCCAGGACCCTTTTAACCCTTCAATCTCCCCCCTGCCCAGGTGGCGGCGCAGCAGAAGGAGTCGGAGTCGACGCAGAAGGCGGAGAAGGAGGTGTCGCGCATGGTGGTGGTGATGATCCTGGCCTACTGCTTCTGCTGGGGGCCCTACACCATCTTCGCCTGCTTCGCCGCCGCCAACCCCGGCTACGCCTTCCACCCGCTCACCGCCGCCCTGCCCGCCTTCTTCGCCAAGAGCGCCACCATCTACAACCCCATCATCTACGTCTTCATGAACAGACAGGTGAGGGGCGCACCTGGGGACAGCTGGGGACAGCTGGGCACACCTATGGGCATGGGGACACAGCCAGGACATGGGGCATGGGGATATGGGGTATGGGACATGGCACAGGGACAGGGTCACCATCTACAGCCCCATCATCTACGTATTCATGAACAGACAGGTGGGCTTGGGGCACCTGGGATACCTGGGAACACCTGGGGACACCTGGGTACAACTGGGGACAGCTGGGCACACCTGGGGACAGCTGGGGACAGCTCTGGGCATGGGGACACAGCCAGGACATGGGGCATGGGGATGTGGGGTATGGGACATGGGACAGGGACAGGGTCACCATCTACAGCCCCATCATCTACGTCTTCATGGACAGACAGGTGGGCTTGGGGCACCTGGGGACAGCTGGGGGCACACCTGGGGACAGCTGGGTACACCTATGGGCATGGGGACACAGCCAGGACATGGGGTATGGGACATAGGATATAGGATAGTGCCACCATCTACAACCCCATCATCTACGTCTTCATGAACAGACAGGTGAGGGGCACACCTGGGGACAGCTGGGCACACCTGGGTACAGCTCTGGGCATGGGGATGTGGGGTATGGGACATGGCACAGGGACAGGGTCACCGTCTACAGCCCCATCATCTACGTCTTCATGGACAGACAGGTGGGCTTGGGGCACCTGGGGACAGCTGGGGGCACACCTGGGGACAGCTGGGGACACCTATGGGCATGGGGACACAGCCAGGACATGGGGCATGGGGATATGGGGCGTGGGACATGGCACAGGGACAGGGTCACCATCTACAACCCCATCATCTACATCTTCATGAACAGACAGGTGGGCTTGGGGCACCTGGGGGCACACCTGGGGGCACACCTGGGGCACACCTGGGGACAGCTGGGGACACCTGTGGGCACGGGGTGTGGGATATGGGGTATGTGATACAGTCACCGTCTACAACCCCATCATTTACATCTTCATGTCCCCTGTCTGTCCCCTGTCTGTCCCATTGTCCCCTGTGTCCCCCTGTGACCCCTGTGTGTCCCCCCTGTCCTCTGTGTCCCCTGTGTGTCCCTTTGACCCCCCCTGTCCTCTGTCTGTCCTCCATGTCCCCTGTGTCCCCTGTCTGTCCCCCCTGTTCCCTGTCTGTCCCCATTGTCCCCCGTGTGTCCCCATTGTCCCCGTGTGGCCCCATTGTCCCCTGTCTGTCCCCATTGTCCCCTGTCTCTCCCCCCCGTCCCCTGTCTGTCCCCATTGTCCCCTGTCTGTCCCCATTGTCCCCTGTCTGTCCCCCTGTCCCCTGTCTGTCCCCTGTCTGCCCCCCCGTCCCCTGTCTGGCCCCATTGTCCCCTGTCTGTCTCCCTGTCCCCTGTCTGTCCCCCATCTGTCCCCATTGTCCCCGTCTGTCCCCATTGTCCCCTGTCTGCCCCCCCGTCCCCTGTCTGTCCCCATTGTCCCCCGTCTGTCCCCATTGTCCCCTGTCTGGCCTCATTGTCCCCCGTGTGGCCCCATTGTCCCCTGTCTGTCCCCATTGTCCCCTGTCTCTCCCCCCCGTCCCCTGTCTGTCCCCATTGTCCCCCATCTGTCCCCCCGTCCCCTGTCTGGCCCCATTGTCCCCCATCTGTCCCCCCATCCCCTGTCTGTCCCCATTGTCCCCTGTCTGTCCCCCTGTCCCCTGTCTGTCCCCCCGTCCCCCGTCTGTCCCCCTGTCCCCTGTCTGTCCCCCGTGTGTCCCCATTGTCCCCGTGTGTCCCCTGTCTGTCCCCATTGTCCCCTGTCTGTCCCCCTGTCCCCTGTCTGTCCCCCCGTCCCCTGTCTGTCCCCATTGTCCCCTGTCTGCCCCCATTGTCCCCCATCTGTCCCCCTGTCCCCTGTCTGTCCCCATTGTCCCCTGTCTGTCCCCCCATCCCCTGTCTGTCCCCCCGTCCCCTGTCTGTCCCCATTGTCCCCGTGTGTCCCCACTGTCCCCGTGTGTCCCCATTGTCCCCTGTCTGTCCCCATTGTCCCCTGTCTGTCCCCATTGTCCCCTGTCTGTCCCCCCGTCTGTTCCCTGTCTGTCCCCCTGTCTGTCCCCATTGTCCCCTGTCTGTCTCCCTGTCCCCTGTCTGTCCCCTGTCTGTCCCCATTGTCCCCGTGTGTCCCCATTGTCCCCGTGTGTCCCCATTGTCCCCTGTCTGTCCCCATTGTCCCCTGTCTGTCCCCCCGTCCCCTGTCTGTCCCCTGTCTGTCCCCCCGTCCCCTGTCTGTCCCCATTGTCCCCGTGTGTCCCCATTGTCCCCGTGTGTCCCCCGCAGTTCCGGAACTGCATCCTGCAGCTCTTTGGCAAGAAGGTGGACGACGGCTCCGAGGTCTCCACCTCCCGCACCGAGGTGTCCTCGGTGTCCAACTCCTCCGTGTCCCCCGCCTAGGGACCCCCGCCGCCCCCTCCCCAATAAAGCTTTGTACCTCCCGGACAGCCGAGCGCCCGTGTCACCTCCCCGCGCCGCCCGTGTCACCTCCCCGCGCTGGCCGGTGTCCCCAGGGGGCTGGGGGTCCCCAGTGTCACCTCCCCGCGCCGCCCGTGTCACCTCCCCGCGCTGGCCCGGTGTCCCCAGGGGGCTGAGGGTCCCCAGTGTCACCTCCCTGCGCTGGCCCGGTGTTCCCAAGGGGCTGGGGGTCCCCAGTGTCACCTCCCTGCGCCGCCCGTGTCACCTCCCCGCACTGGCCCGGTGTCCCCAAGGGGCTGGGGGTCCCCAGTGTCACCTCCCCATGCCACCCGTGTCACCTCCCTGTGCTGGCTCCATGTCCCCAAGGGGCTGGGGGTCCCCAGTGTCACCTCCCTGGGCTGGCCCGGTGTCCCCAGGGGGCTGGGGGTCCCCAATGTCACCTCCCTGCGCCGCCCGTGTCACCTCCCTGGGCTGGCCCCGTGTCCCCAAGGGGCTGGGGGTCCCCAGTGTCACCTCCCTGCGCCACCCGTGTCACCTCCCTGCCCCAGCCCGGTGTCCCCAGGGGGCTGGGGGTCCCCACTTTGGTGTCCCCAAGGGGCTGGGGGTCCCCAGTGTCACCTCCCTGCGCCACCCGTGTCACCTCCCTGGGCTGGCCCGGTGTCCCCAGGGGGCTGGGGGTCCCCACTTTGGTGTCCCCAAGGGGCTGGGGGTCCCCAGCGTCCCCTCCTTGGTGTCCTCAGTGTCCCCAATGGCTCTTGGGGTCCCCTCCTTGGTGTCCCCAATGTCCCCAAGGGGCTGGGGGTCCCCAGTGTCACCTCCCTGCGCTGGCCTGGTGTCCCCAGCAGGCTGGGGGTCCCCTCCTTGGTGTCCCCAATGTTCCCAGGGTACTGGGGGTCCCCTCTTTGGTGTCCCCAATGGCTTTGGGGGTCCCCTCCTTGGTGTCCCCGGTGTCCCCAAGGGGCTGGGGGTCCTCTCTTTGGTGTCCCCAGGGGGATAGGTGTCCCCAATGTCCCCTCCTTGGTGTCCCCAATGTCCCCAGGGGGCTGGTGGTCCCAAGTGTCACCTCCCCATGCTGGCCCTGGCGTCCCCAAGGGGGCTGGGGGTCCCCAGTGTCACCTCCTTGGTGTCCCCAATCGCTCTTGGGGTCCCCTCTATGGGTGTCCCCAATGTCCCCAAGGGGCTGGGGGTCCCCAATGTCACCTCCCCATGCTGGCCTGGTGTCCCCAAGGGGCTGGGAGTCCCCTCCTTGGTGTCCCCAAGGGGCTGGGGGTCCCCAATGTCACCTCCCCATGCTGGCCCAGGTGTCCCCAAGGGGCTGGGGTCCCCTCCTTGGTGTCCCCAAGGGGCTGGGGGTCCCCAATGTCACCTCCCCATGCTGGCCCAGGTGTCACCAAGGGGCTGGGAGTCCCCTCCTTGGTGTCCCCAAGGGGCTGGGGGTCCCCAATGTCACCTCCCCATGCTGGCCCAGGTGTCCCCAAGGGGCTGGGGTCCCCTCCTTGGTGTCCCCAAGGGGCTGGGGGTCCCCAATGTCACCTCCCCATGCTGGCCCAGGTGTCACCAAGGGGCTGGGAGTCCCCTCCTTGGTGTCCCCAAGGGGCTGGGGGTCCCCAATGTCACCTCCCCATGCTGGCCCAGGTGTCCCCAAGCGGCTGGGAGTCCCCTCCTTGGTGTCCTCAATGTCCCCGGGGAGCTGGGGGTTCTCATTGTCCCCCTCTTTGGGTGTCCCCAACGTCCCCACGGCTCTGGGAATCCCCAGTGTCCCCTCCCGCGGTGTCCCCAATGTCCCCAGGGTAATGGGGGTCCCCAGTATCCCCTCTTTGGGTGTCCCCAATGTCCCCATGGCTCTGGGGTCCCTGATGTCCCCAATATCCCATCGCCTTTGGGGGTCCCCGTGTCCCCTCCTGGGGTGTTCCCAATGTCCCCACGGCTCTGGGCATCCCCAGTGTCCCCTCCTGCGGTGTCCCCAATGTCCCCACGGCTCTGGGCATCCCCAGTGTCCCCTCCTGCGGTGTCCCCGATGTCCCCATGGCTCTGGGGGTCCCCGGTGTCCCCTCCTGGAGTGTCCCCAATGTCCCCACGGCTGTGGGAATCCCCAGTGTCCCCTCCTGCGGTGTCCCCAATGTCCCCACGGCTCTGGGCATCCCCAGTGTCCCCTCCCAGGGGTGTCCCCACTGTCCCCATGGCTCTGGGGGTCCCCGGTGTCCCCTCCCAGGGGTGTCCCCAATGTCCCCACGGCTCTGGGGGTCCCCAGTGTCCCCTCCTGGGGTGTTCCCACTGTCCCATCGCCCTCCGGGATGTCCCCCCGGGGGTCCCCAACCTCCCATCAGCCTTTGCGGGGGTGTCACCCCCCCTCCCCCCCCCGTGTCCCCTCAAATCCCCCCCGGACCCCGGGGAGGGACAGCGGCCGATGGCCCCGCCCCCGAGAGCTCTCAGCCAATGGGAAGCGCTCCCGCTCCGATGGGCTCTGCTATTGGTCTGTAGAGATGTCAATTATCTCTGAACAAAGCAGCCAATCAGGAGCAGGGGTGGGGCGAAAGGGGAGTGGTCTGAAGGAGGGTGATGTCATCGCCGTTGGCCACGCCTCCAGTGCGTTCTCATTGGTGAAAAAGGGCGGGAGGGGCGAGCGCCGCGCTGTGATTGGCGGGGAGGGGGCGGGAAAGGGGCGGGGCCGGAGGAAAAGGCACGTGGAGGGGGGGACGGGGAGGGGGTCAGGGGAGGGGGACAGGGATGGGGACACAGGGACAGGGATGGGACAGGGACACAGGGATGGGGACAAGACAGGGGTGGGGACAGGGATGGGACAGGGACAGGGATGGGGACAGAGATGGGACAGGGACAGGGATGGGGACACAGGGACAGGGATGGGGACAGAGATGGGACAGGGACAGGGATGGGGAGAGGGATGGGACAGGGATGGGGACAGGGATGGGACAGGGACACAGGGATGGGGACAGAGATGGGACAGGGATGGGGACAAGACAGGGATGGGGACAGGGATGGGGACAGGGATGGGGACACAGGGACAGGGATGGGACAGGGACACAGGGATGGGGACAGGACAGGGATGGGGACACAGGGACAGGGATGGGACAGGGACACAGGGATGGGGACAGGACAGGGATGGGGACACAGGGACAGGGATGGGACAGGGACACAGGGATGGGGACAAGACAGGGATGGGGACAGGGATGGGACAGGGACAGGGATGGGGACACAGGGACAGGGATGGGGACAGAGATGGGACAGGGACAGGGATGGGGACAGGGATGGGACAGGGACAGGGATGGGGACAGAGATGGGACAGGGATGGGGACAAGACAGGGATGGGGACAGGGATGGGGACAGGGATGGGGACAGGGATGGGGACACAGGGACAGGGATGGGACAGGGACACAGGGATGGGGACAAGACAGGGATGGGGACACAGGGATGGGGATGGGACAGGGACAGAGACGGGACAGAGATGGGGACAAGGAGTGGACAGAGATGGGACAGGGATGGGGACAGGGATGGGACAGGGACAGAGATGGGGACAAGGATAGGGATTGGGACAGGGACGGGACAGGGATGGGGACAAAGAATGGACAGGGATGGGACAGGACAGAGATGGGGACAGGGACAGAGATAGGACAAGAAGGATGGGGACAAGGAGTGGACAGAGGTGGGGACAGGGACAAGACAGGGTTGAGGACAGGGATGAGATGGGGACAAGGATGGCCACAAGGACAGGGATGGGGACAGGAACAAGGAGTGGACAGGGATGGGGACAGGGATGGCGACAGAGCGTTTCCCTTGAGCTGACACCGTCCCCGGTGTCCCCACACCCTCTGTCCCTCACGTCCCCCATCTCTGAGTCCCATGTCCCCCTGTCCCCCTTTCCTGTGTCCCTCGTGTCCCCCGTGTCCTCCCTGTGTCCCCTCCCTCTGCCGTGTCCCCCTGGGTGGGTGGCCTGGCCCTCCAAGGGACGGGGACACCGAGGTGACACCCGGGGGGGGGGGACAGGAGGGGACAGGTGAGACACGGGGGAGGTGATACGGGGGAGGCGACACGCGGAGGTGACACACGGGGGGTGACACTGAGGGGGTGGCACAGGGGAGGTGACAAAGGGGGGGTGAAAAAGAGGAGGTGACAGCCCCCGGTGGTCTCCACCAGCGACATCGCGGACGGAGGAGGGGGGTGGGTGGGTGGGTACGGGGGGGGGGTGTTCCCACCCAGTGGGCGTGGCCTCTCTCCCCAGCCCCGCCCCCCCGCAGGCCCCGCCCCCGGCCCGCAGCGCCTCCGGCAGCGCCGCAGCGCCGGGACCGATGGGCCGGGACCGGTACCGGGGGGGGCCCGCGGGGCCGGGGGGGCTCGGGGGGGCTCCGGGGGGGGGTTCGGTACCGGGGGGGGCGCGGGGGGAGTGGGGGAGGGGCGGGGGAGGGGGCAGCGCGCGGGGCTGCGGGAGGGGGGAGGGGGGGAGGATGCGGGGGGAGGGGGAGAGGGGGGAAAGGGGGGGATTGGGGGGGGCGGGGGGAGGGGGGAGAGAGCGGGGGGGGGCACCTGGGCAGGTGTGAGGCCGGGGGGGGAGGGGGGGGGGGGCGGCCAGGTGTGGTGGGGACAGCTGTGAGCAGGTGTGACACGGTGACACGGATGTGCGGGGACAGGGACGGGGGTGGCCACGGGTGGGGGGGGCAGGGGTGGGCACGGGTGACCAGGTGTGTCAGGGATGTCCGGGTGTGATAGGGACAGGTGTGTCCAGGTGTGTCCAGGTGTGACAGGGGCGGCCATGGGTGACAGGGACAGGTGTGACCAGGTGTGTCCAGGTGTGTCAGGGATGTCCGGGTGTGATAGGGCCAGGTGTGCCCAGATGTGTCCAGGTGTGTCAGGGATGTCCGGGTGTGACAGGGACAGGTGTGTCCAGATGTGTCCAGGTGTGACAGGGGTGGCCATGGGTGACAGGGACAGGTGTGACCAGGTGTGTCCAGGTGTGTCAGGGATGTCCGGGTGTGATAGGGACAGGTGTGTCCAGGTGTGTCCAGGTGTGACAGGGGCGGCCATGGGTGACAGGGACAGGTGTGTCCAGGTGTGTCCAGGTGTGTCAGGGATGTCCGGGTGTGATAGGGACAGGTGTGTCCAGATGTGTCCAGGTGTGTCAGGGATGTCCGGGTGTGATAGGGCCAGGTGTGCCCAGATGTGTCCAGGTGTGTCAGGGATGTCCGGGTGTGACAGGGACAGGTGTGTCCAGATGTGTCCAGGTGTGACAGGGGTGGCCATGGGTGACAGGGACAGGTGTGACCAGGTGTGTCCAGGTGTGTCAGGGATGTCCGGGTGTGATAGGGACAGGTGTGTCCAGGTGTGTCCAGGTGTGACAGGGGCGGCCATGGGTGACAGGGACAGGTGTGTCCAGGTGTGTCCAGGTGTGTCAGGGATGTCCGGGTGTGATAGGGACAGGTGTGTCCAGATGTGTCCCGGTGTGACGGGGTGGCCATGGGTGACAGGGACAGGTGTGTCCAGGTGTGACCAGGTGTGACCAGGTGTGACCTGGTGTGACAGGAGTGGCCAAGGGTGACCTGGTGTGACAGGGCCAGGTGTGACCAGGTGTGGTGGAAACAAGTGTGGCCAGGGGTGTCCAGGTGTGTCAGGGATGTCCAGGTGTGACAGGGCCAGGTGTCTCCAGGTGTGTCAGGGATGTCCAGGTGTGACAGGGCCAGGTGTGTCCAGGTGTGACAGGAATGTCCAGGTGTGACAGGGCCAGGTGTGTCCAGGTGTGTCAGGGATTTCCAGGTTTTTGGGGATGTCCAGGTGTGACCAGGTGGGACAGGGCCAGGTGTGTCCAGGTGTGTCAGGGATGTCCAGGTGTGACAGGGCCAGGTGTGTCCAGGTGTGTCAGGGATTTCCAGGTTTTCGGGGATGTCCAGGTGTGACCAGGTGGGACAGAGCCAGGTGTGTCCAGGTGTGTCAGGGATGTCCAGGTGTGACAGGGCCAGGTGTGTCCAGGTGTGTCAGGTGTTTCCAGGATGTCCAGGTGTGACCAGGTGGGACAGAGCCAGGTGTGTCCAGGTGTGTCGGGGATGTCCAGGTGTGCCCAGGCGTGCCAGGAACAGATGTGCCCAGGTGTGCCAGGTCTGTCAGGGACAGGTGTTGTCCAGGTGTGCCCAGATGTGTCCCAGTGTGTCAGAGACAGGTGTGAGCAGGAACTGGGAGTTCCTGGAGGCTTTGGGGGTTACTGGGGCATTGGGAGTTGCTTGGAGCACTGGGAGTTACTGGGGGAACTGGGAGTTACTGGGGTTCACTGGGATTCACTGGGAGTTACTGGGAGCACTGGAGGTTACTGGTAGCACTGAGTGTTACCGGGGTTCACTGGGTGAACTGGGAATTACTGGGGGCACTGGGGGTTACTGGGGTGAACTAGATGTACTGGGACTTACTGGAGGTTACTGGGAGTTACTGGGAGCACTGGGGGTTACTGGGGTGAACTGGAGTTACTGGGAGTTACTGGAGGTTACTGGGAGTTACTGGAGGTTACTGGGAGTTACTGGGGGCACTGGCGGTTACTGGGGTTCACTGGGTGAACTGGGAATTACTGGGGGCACTGGGGGTTACTGGGGTGAACTGGATGTACTGAGAGTTACTGGAGGTTACTGGGAGTTACTGGGGGCACTGGCGGTTACTGGGGTTCACTGGGTGAACTGGGAGTTACTGGAGGTTACTGGGGACACTGGGAGTTACTGGGAGCACTGGGGTTCACTGGGTGAACTGGGACATACTGGGAGCACTGGGAGTTACCGGGACATACTGGGAGCACTGGGAGAGCCGTGAGCTGCTGGGGACGCTGGGACTGGCTGGGGCTCACTGGGCAAACTGGGACTTACTGGGACTTACTGGGAGCCCACGTGTGCCCAGCTGTGCCGCGCTGTGGGCGGGGCTTTTCCCGCTGTGGGCGGGGTTTACAGCACGGGGGCGTTGGTTTTTTCCCGGCGTGGTGGGCGTGGTTTTGCCCATATATGGGCCGGCAGGTCCAGCCCCCGTCCCGAGGCCCCGCCCCCCGTTTGGCGCAGTCCGCGCGCGCCGCCGCAGGGCCGGGGGCGGGGCCTCGGCTCTGGGCGCGGGCGCTGATTGGCTGAAAACGTGGGATGGACAGGAGGGGCGGGGCTTGGGCGGAGCGAGAGAGAACTGGGGACTGAGGGGACTGGGAGAAGTGGGATTTACTGGGGGCAGTGGGAGGGACTGGGGGGACTGGGGAGAACTGGGGGGGACTGGGATTTACTGCGAGGAACTTGGGGGGACTGGGGCAAACTGGGAGATCTGGGGGACACTGGGATTTACTGGGGTCACTGGGAAGGACTGAGGGGACTGGGGAGAACTGGAATTTACTGGGAGGAACTGGGATTTACTGGGAGGAACTGGGAGTTCCTGGTGGTCCCTGGTGGTCACCGGTGTCCCCGGGGGGCGGGGCCATGCCCGCTGTCCCCTCAGGTGTCCCCGCTGTCCCCAGGTGTTGTCCGGACAGGGGGGGCGGCCGGGCCCCCCCCGGCGAGACCCCCCCCAGGCCCCGCCAGCGCTGACAGGTGAGGGCCGGTGGCGCTGGTGGCGCTGGCCGTGTCCCCATTGCTGTCCCCTGTCCCCCATCCCTGTCCCCATTGCTGTCCCCTATCCCCATTGCTGTCCCCTGTCCCCCATCCCTGTCCCCATCCCTGTCCCCATTGCTGTCCCCATTGCTGTGCTCGGTGTCCCCCTGCTCTGATGTGTCCCCAAGCCTTCAGCCGTGTCCCCAGCGCTGTCCCCAAACCCTGAGCGCTGTCCCCAGCGCTGTCCCCGTGTCCCCAGGCCTGTCCCCATCCCTCTTCCTATGTCCCCGGTCTTGTTCCCAGTGCTGTCCTCTGTCCCCGTCGCTGTCCCCTGTCCCCATTGCCATCCTCATCCCTGTCCCCACGCTGTCCCTGTCCCCAGCAGTGTCCCCATGGCTGTCCCCTGTCCCCATTGCTGTCCCCATGGTTGTCCCCTGTCCCCAGAAGTGTCCCCTGTCCCCATTGCTGTCCCCATGGTTGTCCCCTGTCCCCACGCTGTCCCTGTCCCCAGCAGTGTCCCCATGGCTGTCCCCTGTCCCCATTGCTGTCCCTGTCCCCAGCAGTGTCCCCATGGCTGTCCCCTGTCCCCATTGCTGTCCCTGTCCCCAGCAGTGTCCCCATGGCTGTCCCCTGTCCCCATGGCTGTCCCCATGGCTGTCCCCTGTCCCCATGGCTGTCCCCATGGTTGTCCCCTGTCCCCATTGCTGTCCCTGTCCCCATTGCTGTCCCTGTCCCCAGCAGTGTCCCCATGGCTGTCCCCTGTCCCCATGGTTGTCCCCTGTCCCCATGGCTGTCCCCATGGCTGTCCCCTGTCCCCATTGCTGTCCCCTGTCCCCATGGCTGTCCCCTGTCCCCATGGCTGTCCCCATGGCTGTCCCCTGTCCCCATGGCTGTCCCCATGGTTGTCCCCTGTCCCCATGGCTGTCCCCTGTCCCCATTGCTGTCCCCATGGTTGTCCCCTGTCCCCATGGCTGTCCCCTGTCCCCATGGCTGTCCCCATGGCTGTCCCCTGTCCCCATGGCTGTCCCCTGTCCCCAGCAGTGTCCCCATGGCTGTCCCCTGTCCCCATGGCTGTCCCCATGGCTGTCCCCTGTCCCCATGGCTGTCCCCATGGTTGTCCCCTGTCCCCAGCAGTGTCCCCATGGCTGTCCCCTGTCCCCATGGCTGTCCCCGTGGTTGTCCCCTGTCCCCATGGCTGTCCCCTGTCCCCATGGCTGTCCCCTGTCCCCATGGCTGTCCCCTGTCCCCACGCTGTCCCTGTCCCCAGCAGTGTCCCCATGGTTGTCCCTGTCCCCAGGCCGCCATGGGGGACGCCGGGGGGGGTTTCGGGCTGGCGCTGCCGGAGCTGCAGGCGCTGATGGAGCTCCGCGGCTCCGAGGCGCTCCTGAGGCTGCAGCGGGACCTGGGGGGGGTCCCGGGGCTCTGCCGCCGCCTGCGCACCTCCCCCACCGACGGTAACGCCCCCCGACCCCCCGGGACCCCCAGAACCCACCGGGATCCCGCAGAACCCACCGGGATCCCGCAGAACCCACCGGGACCCCCCAGAACCACCGGGACCCCCACACCGCCCCCAAACCCACCACGACACCCCCGGGACCCCCAAAACCCACCGGGACCCACTGGGATCCCGCAGAACCACCGGGACCCCCCAAAACCACCGGGACCCCCCCGAACCCACCGGGACCCCCCAAAACCACCGGGACCCCCCCAGAACCCACCGGGATCCCCCAGAACCCACCGGGACCCCCCAGAACCCACCGGGACCCCCCGGGACCCCCACACCGCCCCCAAACCCACCACGACACCCCCGGGACCCCCAAAACCCACCGGGACCCCCCCAAAAACCCACCGGGACCCCCCCGGGACCCACCGGGACCCACCGGGACCCCCCCCAGAACCCACCGGGACCCCCCAGAACCCACCGGGATCCCGCAGAAGCCACCCGGGACCCCCCCGAACCCACCGGGATCCCGCAGAACCCACCGGGACCCCCCCCAAAACCCACCGGGACCCCCCCGGGACCCACCGGGACCCACTGAGACCCCCCCAAAACCCACCGGGACCCCCCAGAACCCACCGGAACCCCCCCGGGACCCACCGGGACCCCCCAGAACCCACTGGGATCCCACAGAACCCACCAGGACCCCCAGAACCCACTGGGACCCTGCAGAACCAACCGGGGCCCCCCCAAAACTCCCCCTGGACCCCCCAAAACCACCCAGGGGTCCCCAGGCTGGCCGGGGGGGGTGACACCCATGTCCCCAGGGCTCTCTAAGGGTCCCCAGGCTGGCTCTGGGTGTGACAGGGGTGTCCCCAGGGTGGCCGTGGGGTGACAGCCGTGTCCCCAGGGCTGTGTGAGTGTGTCATGGGGGTGACAGGGGTGTCCCCAGGGTGGCCATGGGTGTGACAGGGGTGTCCCCAGGGTGGCCATGGGTGTGACAGGGGTGTCCCCAGGGTGGCCATGGGGTGACACCCATGTCCCCAGGGCTGTCGGGGTGTCCCTAGGGTGGCTGTGGGGTGACACCCATGTCCCCAGGGCTGTCAGGGTGTCCCTAGCGTGGCTGTGGGGTGACACCCATGTCCCCAGGGCTGTGTGAGGGTGTCATGGGGGTGACAGGGGTGTCCCCAGGGTGGCCATGGGGTGACAGCCGTGTCCCCAGGGCTGTGTGAGGGTGTCATGGGGGTGACAGGGGTGTCCCCAGGGTGGCCATGGGGGTGACAGGGGTGTCCCCGGGGTGGCCGTGGGGTGACAGCCGTGTCCCCAGGGCTGTGTGAGGGTGTCATGGGTGTGACAGGGGTGTCCCCAGGGTGGCCATGGGGTGACAGCCGTGTCCCCAGGGCTGTGTGAGGGTGACATGGGGGTGACAGGGGTGTCCCCAGGGTGGCCGTGGGGTGACAGGGGTGTCCCTAGCATGGCCATGGAGGTGACAGGGGTGTCCCCAGGGTGGCAGTGGGTGTGACAGGGGTGTCCCTAGCATGGCCGTGGGGGTGACAGGGGTGTCCCCAGGGCGGCCATGGGGTGACAGCCGTGTCCCCAGGGCTGTCGGGGTGTCCCCAGGGTGGCCATGGGGTGACAGCCGTGTCCCCAGGGCTGTGTGAGGGTGTCATGGAGGTGACAGGGGTGTCCCCAGGGTGGCCATGGGTGTGACAGGGGTGTCCCTAGCATGGCCGTGGGGGTGACAGGGGCGTCCCTAGCATGGCCGTGGGGTGACAGCCGTGTCCCCAGGGCTTTGTGAGGGTGTCATGGGTGTGACAGGGGTGTCCCCGGGGCGGCCGTGGGGTGACAGCCGTGTCCCCAGGGCTGTGTGAGGGTGTCATGGGGGTGACAGGGGTGTCCCCGGGGCGGCCGTGGGGTGACAGCCGTGTCCCCAGGGCTGTGTGAGGGTGTCATGGGGGTGACAGGGGTGTCCCCAGGGTGGCCGTGGGGTGACAGCCGTGTCCCCAGGGCTGTGTGAGGGTGTCATGGGGGTGACAGGGGTGTCCCCAGGGCTGTGTGAGGGTGTCATGGGGGTGACAGGGGTGTCCCCAGGGTGGCCATGGGTGTGACAGGGGTGTCCCCAGGGTGTCATGGGGGTGACAGGGGTGTCCCCAGGGTGGCCGTGGGGTGACAGCCGTGTCCCCAGGGCTGTGTGAGGGTGTCATGGGGGTGACAGGGGTGTCCCCAGGGCTGTGTGAGGGTGTCATGGGTGTGACAGGGGTGTCCCCAGGGCTGCCATGAGGTGACAGCCGTGTCCCCAGGGCTGTCCGAGGCTCCCCCGGAGCTGGAGCGCCGCCGCCGGGCGTTCGGCCGGAACTGGATCCCCCCGCGGCGCCCCAAGAGCTTCGCGGCGCTGGTGTGGGAGGCGCTGCAGGACGTCACCCTCGTCATCCTCGAGGTGGCCGCGCTCGTGTCCCTCGGGCTGTCCTTCTACGCGCCCCCCGGCGCCGCCGATGAAGGTGACACCTCTGTCCCCACGGCCCTGGCGCCGTGTCTCCATCCCGCTGTCACCCCTGCGTCCCCATCCCTGTGTCCCCATCCCTGTGTCCCCATCCCGGTGCCATCCCCTGCCCTGTGTCCCATCCGCTGTCCCCATGTCCCCAAATTCCCATCCCACATCCCCTACGCCCCTGGCCATGTCCCTGCGCGTGACATTGGTGTCCCCACATGTGTCACCCATGTCCTCATGTGTCCCCACATGTCTCCCATGTCCTCACATGTGACACTTCTCTCTCCCGTGTCCCCACGTGCAGTGCCCATGTCCCCACGTGTGTCACCCGCGTCCCGCACTTGTGACACCTCCATCCCCACTGTCCCCACATGTGTCACCGATATCCCCGTGTGTGCCACCTCTATCCCTATGTCCCCACGTGTCACCCATGTCCCAACGTGTGTCGCCAATGTCCCCACGTGTCACCTCTGTCCCCACTGTCCCCACATGTGACACCTCTGTCCCCGCTGTCCCCACGTGTGTCGCCGATGTCCCCACGTGTGTCACCAATATCCCCACATGTGCCCCCTCTATCCCCATGTCCCCACGTGTGTCACCGATATCCCCACATGTCACACCTCCATTCCGCTGTCCCCACAGGTCACACCTCCATCCCGGCTGTCCCCACGTGTGTCCCCACTGTCCCCACGTGTGACACCTCCATCCCTGCTGTCCCCACGTGTGTCGCTGATGTCCCCACGTGTGTCACCGATATCCCCACATGTCACACCTCCATTCCGCTGTCCCCACATGTCACACCTCCATCCCTGCTGTCCCCACGTGCGTCCCCGCTGTCCCCACGTGTGACACCTCCGTCCCGCTGTCCCCCGCATGTGACACCTCGTCCCGTGTCCCCAGCGTGCGGGCAGGCCTCGGGGGGCGCGGAGGACGAGGGCGAGGCGGAGGCCGGCTGGATCGAGGGCGCGGCCATCCTGCTCTCGGTGGCCTGCGTGGTGCTGGTGACGGCGTCCAACGACTGGAGCAAGGAGCGCCAGTTCCGGGGGCTGCAGAGCCGCCTGGAGCGCGAGCAGCGCGTGGCCGTCCTGCGCGGGGGACGCCTGGCACAGGTGCCCGTGGCCGACCTGGTGGTGGGGGACGTCGTGCAGGTCAAGTACGGTGAGTGGCACAGAAGGCGGGGACACGGCGGGGACAGAGGGCGTGGGGTTGTGGTGGGGTTGCGTGTCGTCGTCCCGATGGCGTCTCTTGGGGACATCTCAACTGCCATGTCCGTCCCCTGTCCCCAGCCCCTGTCCTCTATCCTCATGTCACCATCCCCATTCTGACGCCATTCCTGTCCCCATCCCTGTGTCACCATCCCGTCCCCACCTTTGTGCCACCATCCCCATTCTGATGCCATTCCTGTCCCCAACCCTGTGTCACCATCCCGTCCCCACCTTTGTGTCACCATCCCCATTCTGATGCCATTCCTGTCCCCATCCCTGTGTCCCAGTCTCCATCCCCATGTCACCCTCCCCATCCTGATGCCATTCCTGTCCCAGTCCCTGTGTCCCCATCCCCTGTCTCCCCACCAATGCCATCCCTTGTCCCCATCCCCATCCCCTGTCCCCATCCCCAGTCTCCATCCCCATGTCACCCTCCCCATCCTGATGCCATTCCGGTCCCAGTCCCTGTGTCCCCATCCCCTGTCTCCCCACCAATGCCATCCCCTGTCCCCATCCCCATCCCCGTGTCACCATCCCCTGTCACCATCCCCATCCCCGTGTCCCCATCCCCTGTCCCCATCCCCTGTCTCCATCCCCGTGTCCCCATCCCCATCCCTGTGTCACCATCCCCTGTCTCCATCCCCCTGTCTCCATCCCCATCCTGATGCCATTCCTGTCCCAGTCCCTGTGTCCCCATCCTCTGTCCCCACCCTTGTGTCACCATCCCCATCCCAATGCCATCACTGTGTCCCCATCCTCGTGTCCTCTTGTGTCCCCACACCCATGGGCACACGAGGGGACATCAGGGGACACCAGGACACATCACTAGGTCCTGGTGACAGCCCTGACACCTGGGCTGGGGACACGCCAGGGGACACCAGGACACACCACAAAGTTCTGGTGACCCTGTGGTGACACAGCCCCAACATCTGATCTGGGGACACGCCAGGGGACACCAGGACACACCATGAGGTCCCCAATCACACCAGGACACACCACAAAGTTCTGGTGACCCTGTGGTGACACAGCCCCCAACATCTGATCTGGGGACGCGCCAGGGGACACCAGGACACACCATGAGGTCCCCAATCACACCAGGACACACCACAAAGTTCTGGTGACACTGTGGTGACACAACCCCGACACCTGGTCTGGGGACACCCCAGGACACCCGGGTGACACCGCGGTGGCCCTGTCCCCTCGCAGGTGACCTCCTGCCGGCCGACGGGGTCCTGATCCAGGGCAACGACCTCAAGATCGACGAGAGCGCCCTGACCGGGGAGAGCGACCACGTGCGCAAGTCCCTGGACAAGGACCCGCTGCTGCTCTCGGGTGAGGGACGTTTGGGGACACCCGGGGGACACCGGGGGGACAGCGCCGTGACCTCCGTGTCCCCGCCAGGCACCCACGTCATGGAGGGCTCGGGCAGGATGGTGGTGACGGCCGTGGGCGTGAACTCGCAGAGCGGCATCATCTTCACCCTGCTGGGCGCCGCCGGGGACGACGAGGACGACGGCAAGGACAAGAAAGGTGACACCACACCTGGGGGTGGCCGCTGGCTCTGGGGTGTCCCCAAGGGGATGGCACTGCTTGGCGCTGTCCCCAAGGAATCTGGCGCTGGGTGGCACCGTGGGTGGCTGGAGGCCCCATGGGAGGTGGCACTGGTGGCACCGTGGGTGGCTGGTGGCCCCATGGGAGGTGGCACTGGTGGCGCCATGGGTGGCTGGTGGCCCCATGGGAGGTGGCACTGGTGGCGCCGTGGGTGGCTGGTGGCCCCATGGGAGGTGGCACTGGTGGCGCCATGGGTGGCTGGTGGCCCCATGGGAGGTGGCACTGGTGGCACCGTGGGTGGCTGGTGGCCCCATGGGAGGTGGCACTGGTGGCACCATGGGTGGCTGGTGACTCTGTGGGATCTGTCACCTTCTGTCCCCAAGTCTCTCCCATGTCCCTGAGGGCTCCAGGGCCCTTTTGTCCCCTCTGTCCCCTCTGTCCCTAAGGTCCCCAGACCCTCTGTCCCCAAGGTCTCCAGACCCTCTGTCCCCCTCTGTGCCCTCTGTCCCTAAGTCCCCAGACCCTCTGTCCCCTCTATCCCTTCTGTCCCCAAGGTCTCCAGAGGTCTCCAGGGTCCCCAAGGTCCCCAGACCCTCTGTCCCCAAGGTCCCCAAGGTCCCCAAGGTCCCCAGACCCTCTGTCCCCTCTGTCCCCTCTGTCCCCTCTGTCCCCTCTGTCCCCGTGTGCTCCACCCCTCCCATCCCTGTCCCCCCAGTGCCACCACTGCCACTCCCCCCCCCCCCACCCCCAGTGCCACCACTGCCACTCCCCCCCCCCCACCCCCAGTGCCACCCCCCCTCCCTGTCCCCACCCCGGGGCCTCTCCCTGTCCCCCCCAGGTCACATTTCGGGGTGTCCCCACCCCCCGTTTGTCCCACAGGGAAGCCCCAGGATGGCGCCGTGGACACCCCACAACCCAAAGGTGCTTTGGGGTCGGGTGGGGACAAGCCCAAAGCCCCCTCCCCGTGTCCCCCCCTTGTCCCCCTGCCACGTGGCCGGTGTCCCCAGGCAAGCGGCAGGACGGCGCGGTGGCCATGGAGATGCAGCCGCTCAAGAGCGCCGAGGGAGGGGACACGGCCGACGGCGCGGGGACACGGCCCCGAGGTGGCACCAAGAAGGAGAAGTCCGTGCTCCAGGCCAAGCTGACCCAGCTGGCCGTGCAGATCGGGAAGGCAGGTGGGGCTGGCGTCCCCAAATGAGGGGACAAGGGGTTGGGGACATGTCCCGAGGGGTGGGGACACTGCGGGCAGGTTGGGGACACATCCCGGAGGACAAATCGGTGCCACAGGCCAAAGTGACAGTGCAAATTGGGGTCACCAAATGAGGGGACAAGGGATTGGGGATAGGACACTGTGGGCAAGTTGGGGACACATCCCCAAGGTGGCACCAAGGACAAATCGGTGCCACAGGTCAAACTGAGAATGCAGATTGGGGGCTGGGGTCACCAAACCAGGGGACAAAGGGTCGGGAATGTGTCCTGAGTTTGTGGACAGTGTGGGCAGGTTGGGGACACGGCCCCGAGGTGGCACCAAGAAGGAGAAGTCCGTGCTCCAGGCCAAGCTGACCCAGCTGGCCGTGCAGATCGGGAAGGCAGGTGGGGCTGGCGTCCCCAAATGAGGGGACAAGGGGTTGGGGACGTGTCCTGAGGGGTGGGGACACTGCGGGCAGGTTGGGGACACGTCCCCGAGGACACATCGGTGCCACAGGCCAAAGTGACAGTGCAAATTGGGGTCACCAAATGAGGGGACAAGGGATTGGGGATAGGACACTGTGGGCAAGTTGGGGACACATCCCCAGGGTGGCACCAAGGACAAATCGGTGCCACAGGTCAAACTGAGAATGCAGATTGGGGGCTGGGGTCACCAAATCAGGGGACAAGGAGTTGGGGACGTGTCCTGAGCTTGTGGACAGTGTGGGCAGGTTGGGGACACGGCCCCGAGGTGGCACCAAGAAGGAGAAGTCCGTGCTCCAGGCCAAGCTGACCCAGCTGGCCGTGCAGATCGGGAAGGCAGGTGGGGCTGGCGTCCCCAAATGAGGGGACAAGGGGTTGGGGACATGTCCTGAGGGGTGGGGACACTGCGGGCAGGTTGGGGACACATCCCCGAGGACAAATCGGTGCCACAGGCCAAAGTGACAGTGCAAATTGGGGTCACCAAATGAGGGGACAAGGGATTGGGGATATCTGGGACATGTCCTGAGGGGTGGGGACGCTGCGGGCAAGTTGGGGGCACATCCCCAAGGTGGCACCAAGGACAAATCGGTGCCACAGGTCAAACTGAGAATGCAGATTGGGGGCTGGGGTCACCAAACCAGGGGACAAGGAGTTGGGGACGTGTCCTGAGGGGTGGGGACACTGCGGGCAGGTTGGGGACATGTCCCCAAAGTGGTACCAAGGACAAATCAGTGCCACAGCCCGAAGTGACCGTGCAGATCGGGGTCACCAGATGGAGTGGCAGGGGGTTGGGGACACTGGGGACGTGTCCTGAGGGGTGGCTGAACAACACCAAGGGTGGGGACGTGTCCCCGAGGTGGCCCCAAGAAGGACAAATTGGTCCTGCAGGGCAAAGTGACCCAAGTGACCGTGCAGATCGGGGGGCTGGGGGGCCCCAATGAGGGGACAAAGGCTTGGGGACATGTCCTGAGCGGTGGGGACATCAGGCACAGGGCACAGGCTGTCCCCAAGAAGGACAAACCACGCCAAACTGACCCCAGTGACCGCGCACATCAGACGGTTCGGTGTCCCCAAACGGGGTGACAGGGACACGGTGACCTTTTGGTGGGGACCATGTCCTGAGGGTGGGGACATCAGGCACAGGGCACAGGCTGTCCCCAAGAAGGACAAACAGGCCAAACTGACCCAAGTGACCACACACCCCAGAGAGTTCGGTGTCCCCAAATGGGGTGACAGGGACACGGTGACCTTTTGGTGGCGACCATGTCCTGAGGGTGGGGACATCAGGCACAGGGTGGGGACAACGACCAAGGTGTCCCCAAGAAGGACCAACCAGGCCAAACTGACCCCAGTGACCACACACCCCAGAGAGTTCGTTGTCCCCAAACAGGGTGACAGGGACACAGTCACCTTTCGGGGGGACGTGTCCTGAGCGTGGTGGCACCCTGCAGGCCTGGCCATGTCGGCCATCACCGTCATCATCCTCGTGCTCTACTTCGTCATCGAGACCTTCGTGGTGCAGGGCCGGCCCTGGCTGGCCGAGTGCGCCCCGGTCTACGTCCAGTACTGGGTCAAGTTCTTCATCATCGGCGTCACCGTGCTGGTGGTGGCCGTGCCCGAGGGGCTCCCGCTGGCCGTCACCATCTCGCTCGCCTACTCCGTCAAGGTGGGTGGGGTGGGGCGTCTGTCCGTCCGTGTCCGTTTGTCTGTCCGGGCGTCTGTCCGTCTGTGTCCGTTTGTCCATCCACGGCCGTTTCTCCGTCCGTGTCCATTTCTCCATCGTTTCTCTGTTCATGTCCATCCAGCCGTTTGTCCATCTGGCCATTTGTCCATCCATGTCCATTTGTCCATCCAGCCGTTTGTCCGTCCATGTCCGTTTGTCCATCCATGTCCATTTCGCCATCATCTCCCTGTTTGTGTCCATCTGGCCATTTGTCCTCTGTGTCCATTTGTCCCTCCATGTCCATTTGTCCATCCTTGTCCATTTTACCATCATCTCTCTGTTCATGTCCAGCTGGCCATTTGTCCATCTGGCCATTTGTCCTCTGTGTCCATTTGTCCCTCCATGGCCATTTGTCCATCTGGCCATTTGTCCTCTATGTCCATTTGTCCCTCCATGTCCATCCATGTCCATTTGTCCCTCCATGTCCATCCATGTCCATTTGTCCATCCATGTCCATTTGTCCCTCCATGTCCATCCATGTCCATTTGTCCATCCATGTCCATTTGTCCATCCATGTCCATTTGTCCATCTGGCCATTTCTCCCTCCATGGCCATTTGTCCATCCATATCCATTTCTCTATGATCTCTCCGTGTCCATCTGGCCATCTGTCCATCCACGTCCGTTTGTCCATCTCTGTCCATTTGTCCTTCCATGCCCGTTTGTCCATCTGGCCATTTGCGTTTTTCCCCTCCCATTTTCCCCCATTTCTCCCATTTTTCTCCCCAAATTCCCTCCCTTCTCCCCCCCAGAAAATGATGAAGGACAACAACGTGCTCCCATTTTCTTCCATTTCCCCCTATTTTTTCCCAATTTTTTTCCCAATTTTTTTCCCAATTTTTTCCCAATTTTTTCCCCAATTTTTTTCCCCAATTTTACCCCCAATTTTTCCCCAAACTCCCTCCCTTCTCCCCCCAGAAAATGATGACGGACAACAACCCGCTCCCATCCCACCCCATTTGCCCAATTTCCTTCCCTATTTCTCCCCCCATTTCCCTCTAATTTTCCCCCCTATTTACCCTATTTTTTCCTCATTTTTTTCCCAATTTCCCCCCAATTTTTTCCCAATTTTTCCCCAATTTCCCCCCCGCCAGAAAATGATGAAGGACAACAACATGCTCCCATTTTCTTCCATTTCCCCCCTTTTTTTTCCCAATTTTTTCCCAATTTTTTCCCAATTTTTCCCCAAATTCCCTCCCCTTCTCCCCCCCCCCCAGAAAATGATGAAGGACAACAACGTGCTCCCATTTTCTTCCATTTTCCCCCCTTTTTTTTTCCCAATTTTTTCCCAATTTTTTCCCAATTTTTTCCCAATTTTTCCCAATTTTTTTCCCCAATTTTTTCTCCCAATTTTTCCCCCAATTTTTCCCCAAACTCCCTCCCTTCTCCCCCCAGAATATGATGACGGACAACAACCCGCCCCCTTCCCACCCCATTTGCCCAATTTCCTTCCCTATTTCTCCCCCCCATTCCCTCTAATTTTCCCCCTATTTACCCTATTTTTTCTCATTTTTTTCC